>ML660766.1:244066-303610 GCA_007570785.1 Antilocapra americana
GGGCTGGACAGGTGGGGGCAGACAGGTGGGGGCAGACAGGTGGGGACAGGACAGGTGGGGTCAGATGTGAGGAAGGCGTGCACCTGTCTGAGGCCCAGCTGGTCCCGGGCTGATTCCTCCCAAGAGCCCCAGAGGGGACAAAGCTGGGCAGGCGTCCTGGCCTCATTAGGCCGCACGGAGTCTTGTCCCCAGCGCTGCGAGCAAGGCCTGCCTGGGCTCCCTGTGGCTGTGAGCCCCCCTCTGACGGCGCGTGTGCGTGCCAGCCCTGCGCTTAGGCCTCAGCCCCGGCCCGGCTCCACTCAGCAGCCTGTTTCAGACGGCCCGTGCCTGAGGGCCTCTCTGCCTTGCATCTGCCTGCCCACCCACGCCCATCCGTCTCTCTGTGTCTGCGCCTCCCGTCTGCCTGTCCTTCTGTCTGTGTCTCCCTGTTTGTCTGTCTGTGTCTCTGTCTGTCTGTCTCTGTCTGTCTGTCCATCTGTCTGTGTCTCCCTGTTTGTCTATCTGTCTCTCTGTCTATGTCTGTCTCTGTCCGTCTGTCCGTCTGTCTGTGTCTCCCTGTCTCTCTGTCTGTCTCTCTGTCTATGTCTGTCTGTGTCTGGGTCTGTCTGTGTGCGTCTGTCTCTCTGTCTACACCTGTCTCTCCCTGTCTCTGTCTGTCCCTCTGTCTGCCTGGCCTGCACTTGCACGTCTTGGCCTGGCTCCTCAGGCCTCCCAGGCTCTGTCTCAGCCTCCCTGCCCCCCCGCTCCTGCCCTGCATGCCCCGCAGCACCAGCCTGCGGGGCCTCTCTCCTGGGTCAGTCTGCCCACAGCCTGCTTCCCCACATGTCCGCCTCGGCCAGGGCACTGCCTTCACCTTTCCCATCTGTCTCTGACCGTGTCTGCTCGGGGCCAGCCTGCCTCAGCGTCTGGGGCCCCGTCTGTGTCTCTGGAATCAGCTCCTGGTCTCCGTCTGTCTGCCTCTCACCCACACTCACCCTGAGAGAATAAAACGCCGCCCGCAGGGGGAGAGAAGACACAGGAAGGGAAGACGCGGTCGCACCCGGAGCAGCCCTGGGCTGGAGACAGCGTAGCGCCAGGCTGGGGGCGCCCCCAGCTCCCCGGCCCTCGTTGGTGGCGAGCCCGCCTTGTCACCACGGCAGGAGGAACTTTGGGCTGCCACGGAACAAAGGCAATCCAGGCTGGCAATTATCCAGCTAATTTCAGCCATGTAGACAGCCAATCAAATATTTCGGTTTTCTTCCAAGCCCACCGCAGGGCCTGAATTAGCCGCCTAATTAATTATCTGTAGCAGCCAGGGACTGGCTGGGGGGAGTCGCCTGTGCCCGGACCACGTCCCTGTGACGTAATCGTTATAATTAGACTCCACCTGCAGCCCCTCCCTGATCACAGAGCCTCGGAAACTCGGCCTGGGCCACGCCAGACATCTTCCCACGTAACCTGAGTTGGGGGAGATGCAGCCCACCTTGGGGCCCCGGTCCTGGGTACGGGGCCCTAGGGCCTCCATCATGCCCCTAGCTCCTAGTGCCAAGCCCCATGGCACCCCGCCTCTGGTGAAAAGCGGCCTGTCACCCCTGCAGAGGTGACCCGTGTCCAGCTGCGAAAGGCAGGTCAGGGTGTGGCCCATGATGGCCACATGTGGCCCAAGGTGGGGCTGACGCATGGGAAGACAGCTAGGACAGCAGAGTCGGGTGGCGCGGTCACTGGGGCTCCCACGGCCAGCACTCACCAGGGAGCCGGGTGCACAGGGCCGGCCCCAGGGGCCAGCTGACCACACTGCTCTGTCAGGACGCATCCATGTCAGTGTGGACCGAAGCCCATTGCTCTGCCCACCTCCTGGGCCAGGGTCTCAGCTCACTGCGTTGTGCCACCTTCCTCTCCTGGCTGTGGTGACAACCTTGAGCCAAGGCACAGGATTCCTTTCAAAAACAGTCAGCAGGGTTGGAAGGGGTGGGGTTTCCTTCCCCCAACACACAGGAGAATGCACTGCGTCTGTGGGTGCACATGAGCTATTCGGGGTCTTTTCCCTTATCCTTGTGCTCAGCTGGCCCTGACCCCCTGTGTGTGCTCCTGGCCCTTCCCTGGCAACACCTCGAAGCTCTTGCTGGATGCCCCAAGTCCAGCTTTGTCCCTAACCCCTACTCTGGCTGCCATGGACAGCCTGCAGCCTCCTGCACCCGTGTTTTCAAGAGACAAAGTTCCCATGGGACCCCCAGATCTGACCAGTGAGACTTCCCTGGTGCCCCTTGGGTGGGCTCCACCCCACCACGCACCCTTCCCCACCCCAAAGCTGACCACGGTGACTCAGGGGTGCTGCCTTTGGTCCAGAGGAGCCTGCCGCTGTGCTTTCAGGCTGTGCGGTGGTCTGAGGGTGACCCTGTGTGACAACGTCTACAGGGGGTGCAGGGGGTCCCCTCGCCCTACCTCCCAGGGCCTGTTTCATCACGAACTCCATGGCGATGGCTCTGCGTCCTCAGCGGCTCCTTGGAGGGTCGAAGCTCACATGTGAGTGTGGCCAGGAGTCCTCTGCCTGGGGGAGGATGTGGTCACAGGTCATCTGATGGGGCTGGGGAGGATGTGATCCTCACTCCTGATCAGCTTCCCTGAGATGTGGGTCTGGGGTCTGAGACAGCATCATTCATGGTCCCTGCACACCTGGAGGCCAGACCTCAGCATGGGACAGGCCCCTGGAAGGGTCCGGAAGGGTCCCTACAAAGTGGTCTCGTTGAGCTCCTGGGGTTTGTGAAGGTGGTTTTTGGCTGCTACTGCAGGGAAGGGGAGGGTGCAGCTCGAAGGAGGCTGCCTGTGTGAAGCAAGGGCAGACCCAGGGGCATTTGGAGGTGACTGGCTTAGTGACTACTTGCTGGAGACCTGGGCCACAAGAGCAGGGATCTATCTAAGGACAGGAAAGGTTAGTGTGGGTGGCACCTGGGGTCTTTTCCCTTATCCTTGGGTAAAGATATCCCTTGGGGGAGAGCCTTGGGTCTGGTGGAGCTTGGGAGACCAGGTTCCACAGGGGAGAGGCCGGCAGGTGGGGGTGCGGGGCATCCAGCCTTCAGGGAGCAAATGAAATGGGGGTGACCACTGCGCCCCTGCATGTGCACAGGTGGGCCTCTCCAGGTGCAGGTCAGCTGCAGGTCTAGTGGGGAGGAGCTTCTTGTAAAATCAGGAACTGCAGTGCCCCCCACCACCTCCTGTGAAGTCTCTCCTGGCAGGGAAACCCAGGTCCCTGGAGATCCAGTTTGATGGCTTTAAATTGTTTTCTTCCCAGATGAAGGAGATCTGTGTTTGTGCGGGTTAGGGAAGGAATGCGGGGTGGGGGGGATCTGGGGGTGAGGAGTGCCCCCGCCTGCCCGCAAGGCACTGGTGCGCAGGGGCACCTTTGCCGCAAAGCAGATCCTCTTCCAAACTTCTCTCCTGGCTCCCGGTGGGAGGGGGTCTCAAGGCCACAGCGCGGCCAGGGTGCTGCTGGAGCTCCCCTAAGGCTCCCACCCCAGCCTGAGAGGCTCGGGTCTCCAGCAGCCGCCGCACCCCTCGCCGGTGCGGGCGGGCGAGTTGCCCGGCTCTGCCAAGCGGCCCTCAGGAGGGAGCGAGCCAGGAGAAAGAAAGAGACAGAGGACGAAGCAGGGGAAGGGAGGGACGCGAGAGGCAGGAGACTCGGAGAAGCAGCAAGAAAGAGGGAGGGCGCGGGCCGGGACCCCGGGGCCGCTTCAGCACCGCTTCGGCGGACAGCGCCCGGCGGGGACGGGGAGGGGGCATCGGGGACGAGAGCACGCCCAGCCCGGGCCGGGGAGGGGGCATCGAGAGTCGAGTGCGCGCCCGGCCCGGGCCGGGGAGGGGGCATCGGGGACGAGAGCGCGCCCGGCCCGGGCCGGGGAGGGGGCATCGGGGCCGGGCAGGGGGCCGGTTACCTTCCTGGGGCCGCGGCCGGGGCGCGGGCGGGCGGTCAGCAGCAGAGCGCGCTCGGGCCGGCCGGGTCCATGTGGCGCCCGGGAACTGCAGCGACAGCTGAAGGGCACGGCGAGGAGGGCGCGTCACAGGGAGGCGCTCCCCGCCCCCCGCCCGCGTCCTAGCGTGACGAGGAGGGCGGGGCCGCGGCGGCCGGGCGGGGGGGCTTGGGGGAGGAGCGGAGCCGCGCCCCCCGAGACCCTGCCCCAGGGCCGGACCGGGGTGGGGGCGTCCCTTGAAGCGAGCTCTCAGCAGCGCTCACCGCCCCGGCCCTCCCCTTAGGGCAGAGCCGCAGACACACTGCCCCCAGCCGCCTCCACTGGATCCCGTCTGCGTGGGCCCGGGTGGGGGCCGCCGCCCACCCAGCGCGAGCCAGGGACCCGCGCTCTCATCCGCTTCCGCCGGTGCGGAGCCCCTGGCGCGCAGGCGGGTCCGTTCGCGGCCCAGTGGGCAAGGCCCTTTCTCGTCTGGGCTCGCGGCTGGCGGGGTCGGGGGGCAGGCGGGGATTGGGGGTCGCGGCCCCGCCCGGCTTCCCACTCTCCACGGGGGCGCGGGAAGCGGTTCTTAGCGCGGCGGGTGACTGCGGTCCCCACTGGGTCGAGTGACCCTGAGCGCTGTTTCGGTTTCGACCCCCGCCACTGGGCTGGCGAAGGGAGCCCCCAGACCCGAGAAAACCCATCCAACCATTGGCGGAGGGCAGCCTGCAGACCTACCCGGACCTATTTGCGTACCAGGGTCTCAAAGAAAGAGCCACGCCGTTTCACTTTGACGGGACAGAGGCGGAGCGACCCCCGTGCCCTCGGCCGGCGGCCCCTCGCCGGGCAGGGACGAGAGAAGGTCACTGCGGAACGGCCGCTCGGCTCCCGCCCGCGCCGCCGCGCCCCCGCTCCGGGCCTCCGGGATCGCCTCTGCAGCGGAAGCCAGGCTGCGGGGAGAGCAGGTCGCTGCAAGGTCGGCACCTCGCCGCGGGGCTGCGCCGCTCGGGGGTCAGGTGGCGGCCCTCGGTTCTGCAGGGGCCCGGTCTCCGCTGGTCGGTGGCGGACACCCCTGATGGCTGCTCCGTGCTGCATTAACTTTCACTCCCCTCTCCCCAGCTAAGTCATCACGCCTCGCTGGGCCTGGGGTGATCCTGGAGACCCCCACCCCTCAAAGCCCTCCTCCCGCTGCCCCCCAGGAGAGACAGATTGAACTCGGGAGGCCCTGCCTGTTTACCTCCATCTGCTTGGTGCCTGGGCTCCCGGCGTCCACCCGTGGCTGACCACCTCCAGGCTTGAGTGTGGCCATCAGGGGCCGGACAGGGGCCCCCAGGAGGCAGGGGTGAGGATGCAGACAGGGTGGAGAAAGCCAACACTACTTTCTGGGAGCAGGCAGGGGCACCCCCACTCTGCAGCTACTTTGCCCAGAGAGGACCCTGGTGGCCCCGGGGGAGGCCCATGCTCCTGGACGCACAAAGCTGCAGCCTCCTTGGACGCCAGCGCTGTAGGAGCCGGCCCAGAACTGTCCACTCTTCCTGCTGGTATCTCCTGCCACCCGGATCTGGGCAAGGTGGGTGCAGTGGGGCTGCTCGGAAGGGTGAGTCTGGGGACACACAGGGCTTGCCCTGGACCGGCCGGGAGCCCCTGTGCTTGCCCACACTGGCCGACCCCTGGGAATGTGAGATGGCCTCGTCCGTTCACCTCCCGCCCCACGCTGCACGCCTTCGGCAGGTCCGGGACAGGTGCTCTGGGGAGGGGGTGGTCACCAGTTTCCAGGTGTCGAGGGTCTTTGGGTCCAGCCTTAGCCTTCAGGGTTGGTGCAGCCTGGCCCCTGGTGTCCTCAGGCCCTGCGTGTGAACACTGGAGGGAGATGTGTGCGTCCAGTACGGAGAAGCCCCTTCCCCTGATGGAGCCTCTGCCCTCCAGCCCTGCCAGCGTGGACCTGAGGATGACGCACAACTGGGTCCACAGCAGCACCATGACTGCCGACCCGCGTTTATAAGCCACAGAGACACTGGTTGACATAGAGGCAGCCAGGCTGGGTGCGGGCCTGCCGAGCACCAGGAGAGGGGCATTGGGACCTGTGGCCAGCCCACGGACCCAGGACCCCACCGACCTCGTGACCCAGGCCTGGTCCGTCTCAGGGATCGAGGTCAGAGGCCCTCTGCTAACCTCACCGCCTGACCCTCCACCCCTCAGTCTCTTTCCCCTCTCCCGCGCCCTTTGGGCTCACCATTCAGAGGTCACACATGAGGTCATCACCTGCCTCTCTGTTGTACACACCCACAGCTGCCTACTTGGGCCTCACATCTGTCCAGCCCTGGACTGGGTGTGGGGGACCCAGACCCTTCTGTGGGGGTAGTCAAGGTTGATGACAGCCCCAGCTCAAGGCGCCCAGCGCCCAGGAGCCTGGAGGGCAGGGGTCGGCTCCGGGCAGGCGGGGGAGGTAACAGCTCGTGGCCTCTGCCTGGCCTTGGGGCCACACCCTAGGTGGGCACTTGTCCCATGAGAGGACCTGGGCACCAGTGACCAGTCCTCCAGCCTACAGGCGGCCCACGTGTCACAAGCAGAGTGGAAACCTCCACGACAGCGAGAAGGGCTGAGCCCGGGGTGCCGGTGCGCGCCACTGGCTGCCGACCAGGAGGGAGTCAGAGCAGGAAGGTGGGCAACGGGTAGGCCAGGCTGGGTGCAGGGAGCTGGGAGGGGGATGGTTCCCCTCAAGGTGTCAGCTTTGGGGCCTGCCAGCAGGACCGGGCAAAGCCCTGAGCCCAAGCCTACATGGGCTCCTGAAACCCTGAAGGCTTGGAACCCCTGACCCACAGTAGGGCTATGCTGAAGGCCAAGACCACACGATGCTAGTTTGAGACGCCTCTGCAGCCCCCACAGGGTCACTCCAGATGGCAGGGAGAAAGGTGGCCCCCTGGCTCCAGCACCCCCAGTCCGCCTCCTGGAAGCCCTTTCCTGGTGCCCTTCATGCCCCTAGGGAGGCCTGGCCCCTACTGGTCCCCTCTGTTCCGGGAGGGGCCAGGATCACTTGAAGTCCTTCTTCGGTCCTGGCAAGGGGTCTGGCCAGGGGGCTGCAGGCCCCGCAGGAAGGACACTCTGGCTCACCAGAAACTTCAAATGCAAACTGAATAATTCAACACGATGAATAATTCAGTCTCCAGCATAGCACCAGCCACGTGGCCATTTTCCTGCTGGATTTCATCGTTACTTTGAAAGGTGAGAACACGTGAAAAGCAGAAGCCAACTGGGTGGGATCATCGCTGGTGCTGCTTGGAGCTGGGCCAGAGCGCCTCCCCACCGGGCACCACCCAGAGAGCCAGAACACTCCCGCTCTGGGGTCCCGACCGGCCACGTGGGCTCCAGGGGAGAGCTGGAGGTGCTGGCCTGGCCTGGGGCAGCCTGCTCGCTCCTTGGGCCCCATACCCCCTGGGGCGCTGGACACTGGTGCCTGGTTCCCTCGGTACTGAGATGCACCCTTCCCCACCCCTGCAGAGGCTGCTAGCCACGTTCCAGGGACGGGCGGGCCTTAGGTCACCCCCGGGAACCCCAAGGGCCGTCTCCCTGAGGGGCTGGCCCAGGATCTGGACTCAGAGCACAGCTCCTGTGCCCACACTCTGCCCCAGCACCGCCCCGGACCCCACGGGGTGCTCCCCCCAGCCCAGTGCACCTGGCAGGACGCACTGACCTGCAGATGTCCACAGCCCCACTCCCTGCCCCACGCCCGCGGTCACCTCCTGCCGGCCGACCACTCCCGGCCTCCTGCCCACCCACGCCCGCTGGGGGGGCCAGCCCTCTCCTCTTCCTGCTCTCTTGTCAGGGCCCTCAGCACAGGGGTCTGTCTGCGGGGCTGGGGGGACCTGGAGCCCACCTGGAGGGTGGGGTGTGTTAGAAAGAGGGGCTGTGACTTCCCGGGATGCCCAGAGCAGGGCTTGGTGGGGGGTGCTGGGCGGCCACGGGGGTGTGAGGGCCGTGCCACCCCCCTTCTCCAGCTGCTGCCTGGAGCCCCCGGCCCCACCCGCCCCACCCGCCCCACCATTCCCACTGTGATCCCAGGTAAAAATAGAGTTCCCACTTCTCCCCGGCCCTGCTATGGGTGGCAACCAAGGAGGTGTGGGCTGCAGGCCCTGAGTGAGCACAGGGGCCTTGGGCATGAGCGGGGGCATGGGGAGAGGCTGTGCCACGGCCCTGTCGCCCCCGCCCTGGGGTCAGCTTGCCTGAGCCTCACATTGGGGTCTCTGTGGCCAAAAGGAGAGTGACGTCTGGCTGGGGGGCCCACACCCCACTCTGGGCCCCACTCTGTCCAGTGGTCACCCTGTCACCGCATGGCCCTCACAGAGTGAGTTCCCGGAGATGCACCAGGGGTCCCTGCTCTGTGAATGACCCCTACCCATTGCTCTGTTGTCCCCAACCCCAGAGGCCTCCTCTGACCTCCACGGGCCACCGGGACCAGGGTGGGGACCTTCCATGGAACACACCATCAGAGGCCAGACTCAGTACTTCCTGTGTCCGAGGGCCGGCGCGGCCTGCGCCCTGTGCGGGTCAGGCCCGGACTCCTGAGTCAGCAACAGCAGAGTGGGCCCACTGGGGTGGGCTTCAAGCTCAAGAAATCCTCCCCAGAAAGGCGGGCTAATGAGAGGCCACTACCTGGCGTGTCCTCCCCCATCCTGCCCCCTCCAGTCCCCCTCACTCAGACCTGAGTAAGGCTCGGCCTGTGAGTCCCGCTGGCTGCCTGCCAGGAGGCCCAGGAGGCGCTATCTGGGCCCCGGGGACTCTGTCTGCTCACCTGGGGGTCTTCCTTTGGTCCTGGGTCGGGGCCCTTCCTGTACTCACGTCCGGGGGGCCTGGCAGCCCCAGTCAAGCAGGTCAGGTTTGCAGGGAGGGGTGGGCAGCTGAATTCAGGCCTCGTTCCTGTAGGCCCAGAGTAGGGGGTGGCCGCAGGCCTGCCTCAGAGGACAAGGAGGCTGCGGCAGCCAGGCCCTCGCAGTGCAGTCCAAGGGACCATCCAGCTGAACAGGGCAGAGCCCAGTGACTGCACAGCGGCGGCCCAGAGCACGCTGCTCACCCGTCAGCACCCTGGAGGGGAGGGGAGCCTGGGGGCCAGGCCAGCCCCGGGTCACATCCGCCTCCTGCAGGGACCTCGGCAGGGCCAACGAGGGGACGCCACCCAGAGCTCAAGCCACCTGTTGTCCCTGTCACTGCGTGCCCCACTGCCGCCCCAGGAGCTGTCCTGGCGGGGGCGGCTGAGGCAGACAGGCGGGGCTGTGTGACGGGGCAAGCACCGCACAGAACAGAGAGGCCGGAGAGACCTGGGCCACTAGCTTCAGGCTGGGGGCGGCCTTCCAGGCAGCACACTGCGGGCGGCGGGGGGCTGAAGGGTGGGCGGGGCTCCATCCTGCCTCCCACGGCCACCAGGCTGCGGCCTCTCGGGGAGGAAACACTCAGAAGGGGTCGTCTCCAGGCCTGCTCTGCAGCGTAGACGGCCGGGCCCGGCCCAGACACATGCGACCTCCATCCACCTCGCAAGGCGGGAGCCCTCGAGGCCCTGGGACACCCCCTCCCCAGACTCCATCCATGGTGGTTCAGTCGCTCAGTCGTGTCCGAGTCTTTGCGACCCCATGGACTACAGCACGCCAGGCCTCACTGTTCTTCACTATTTCCCAGAGTTTGCTCAAATTCACGTCCATTGAGTCAGTGATGCCATCCAAACATCTCATCTCTGTCGTCCTCTTCTCCTCCTGCCCTCAATCTTTCCCAACATGAGGGTCTTTTTCAATGAGTCTGCTCTTCGCATCAGGTGGCCAAAGTATTAGAACTTCAGCATAAGCCCTTCCGATGAATATTCAGGGTTGATTTCCTTTAGGATTGATTGGTTTGATCCCCTTGCAGTCCAAGGGACTCTCAAGAGTCTTGTCCAACACCACAGTTCAAAGCCATCCATTCTTTAGTGGAGGTAGTTTCAGGATTCACGTGGGAATTACAAAAAAGAAAAAAAATGACAGGAACAGAAGGCATCCCAAACCATAGAGAGGAGACTCCCCCTCTGCCCCCGAGAAGCCCCGTCACTTCATGAGAAGTGACTGAATCAAGGTGACCCCTCCTTCTTGGCCTGGGGGCTAGGCCCTGCCCAGCCCAGGGCCAGGCGTGCACTGAGGAGCAGCACCCCACCAGTGCCCTTAGCTGCCCAGGGCCCCGCCCTGTATCCAGGTTCTGCCCCCACACCTATGTACCCTCCCTCCTGACTCCTGGAGAGCCCCAGCCCAAGTCCCCCCAAATCTACCTGCGCCCCCACGCTCACCCAAAAGCAACACTCACACTGCCTAAGGGGCCCCTCCTGCCGCCTTCCCGCCCCCCACCCTCCTCCTGACACCCCCGGGGGTGGCCCAGGACTCTGAGGATTGGAGGCCTGTAAGCTGTGTTCTGTGCCCTCAGGTCAGCTCCTTCCCAGTCTGGCTGGCCTGGACCCTCCCCCGTCCCGGTTAGCTGTGACAGTCCATGGGATTCTCCAGGCCAGAATACCCGAGTGGGAAGCCTTCCCTTCCCCAGGGGATCTTCCCAACCCAGGGATGGAACCTAGGTCTCCCACACTGCAGGCAGATTCTTTACCAGCTGAGCCACCAGGGAAGCCCAAATACCCCAGGAGCAGTCCCTACAGGATGAGGTTCTGACCCCCAAGTGGCCCTTAAGTGGGTCCGGGGTCCTGGGGGTCTTGGGCCTGAAACACTGCTCTCAGGGAGGAGGGTGTGTGCCAGGGGCACGAGGGCAGGTGAGTGAAGGTGCAGTGGAGTGGGGTGGGGTGGGGTGGGGGTGGAGTGTGTGTGGTCTGGTGTGTGTGTCTGGTGTGTGCTGTCTGTGGTGTGTCTGTGTGTTGCTGTGCCCCCCAGGCAGCGAGGCCCCCTCAAACAGCCGGGCCCTGGGGAGGGGCTGTCCTGGCACCGCAGGCCCAGCAGGGCCATCACTGAGGTGCAGGGCAGGTGCAGCGGCTCCTGGCAGGGCCCAGAGCACCCGAGGGCGCTGGGGGACGGGGGCCCAGTGGCAGCAGAGCGAGCAGGTCTGAGCCGGCTTCATGCTGGACAGAGGGTCCCTCTGGGCCAGGATTCCCACCTCGGAACGCCACCTGGGCGGGGGTGCTTCTCCCAGGCCAGTTCACAGACCTGGGGGCAGTCAGGGGGGGCTGTGTGACGGGGCAAGCACCGCACAGAACAGAGGCCGGAGAGACCTGGGCCACTAGCTTCAGGCTGGGGGCGGCCTTCCAGGCAGCACACGGCGGGCGGCGGGGGGCTGAAGGGTCCCCCCCCTGCTGGGACGGGGGACTCCCAAGGGTCTGTGTGCGACCCATGCCAGCCAGGCGGTCTGGGGCTCGGTCCTGCGGGCAGTGGGCTCAGCCCCAGCTGGACAGGAAGGGAACTGCCACAAGCAGGGGCCAACCTCTCCCAGGGCCCCACAGGGCCCGAGGGGGTCCAGCGGAGGTCGGCAACTGAGCTGGCCCAACCCCAGCTTCCCGGGCTGCTCCAAGGGAGCCGGTGGGCATTCACAGGCGAACACAAATGGGCATTTGCCAGGAATCCAACACGGGCGGGGTTCCAGCCTCTCTTCAGTGCTGGAGCCAAGCAGGTGGCCCCCAGGGCACCCAAGGGTCCCCAGCCCACAAACAGCAGGGCGGGTGGCCTCCCCACGGCGAGGAGAGCCACGCAGCAGGACGTTATGGGTCTGCCACCCGGGGTCTCCTGCAGAGGGTCCCCAGCCTGGCTCCTCCAGACTCAGGGCTCAGCGCCTGCGGGGACTTGGGAAGCAGCAGAGGCCACGGGAGACGGGCTGCGAGGGACGGGCTGCGAGGGACGGACTGCGGGGGACAAGGGTCGTGTCCCTCGTGACCATCACCCGCATGGTCGGCCGCATGCTGGGTGGGGCCTCTACAGGGTGGGGGTGGCCAGACCAGGGGGTCCTGGGGCCATGGAGGCACCGGAGGCCGGTCTCCAGACCCGACCTCTGCGGAGGCGCAGCCCCCACCCCTCTGCAAGTGGGGCTACGGCTGGCGGTACAGGCTTGGGGATCACCCCGAGCCCCCAGGGACCCACCGCAGGGGACACGCCTGACCCCCGGAGGATGCAGATACTGGGGCTGTCGCCCACCCCGGCGCTAACTCAGAGCCGGGGGACGTGAGGGAGCGCCCACCAGACCCAGGGGAGGGCAGGCCCTACAGGGCCTGAGCCGGCGCCCACAACGCGCGTGTGCACCCCCGGGCCCATCTGGGTCGTTGCGGTTCTTTAGGAGAGGCCTCAGCCTGCGGAGAGCAAGGTTTACGCCTCCCACCCACCTGCGGCTGCAGCACCAACTGGGGAGTGAGGCGCCCACCTCAGAGAGGGGACTGGACGGAGGAGCGGCCGGGCCCTTGGCCTCCTCCCCTGCCCTCTGCTCAAACCACGGCCCAGGATGGTGGGGGCGGGGACCCAGGGGCAGAGGCTGCAGGGTCCTCCTCCTCCTCTGGGCCTCCGGGAGCCACAGGCTCGCTCTCTGCTGGACTGAGATCCCTGGAGGCTCCAGGCCAGAGGCCAGCTGCCCAGACTCCCAGATGAAGTCCTGATCAGGAACAGGTGTCCACAAGTGCAGCTGGGAGGGGGGGTCCTGAGGGGTGGCGGCGCCCTCCTCAATCTCCCTGGCACCACGGCTCACTTGGTAACTCACGTGTCGGGTAGTGACAGCAGAGTGCACAGAGCCAGCCCCTAGCGTTCCAGGCAGCAGCTCTGCCAGGGCCCAGCCACAGGTGCCGGACGGCCGAAGGGGACGAGCCCTGGGTTACACAGGAGGCAGGGAATGTCACCTCCGACCAAAACTGCAAGTCCCGTAGCGGCTGCCAGCCCTTCTGATCTGCTGGCCCCAGAGCCCACACAGCCTGGCCTTCCTGCTGTGAGGGACCGCCCGGCCCGGGCCGCTGGCCAGACCGGGGTCCGTGGGGGCCTGGCTCGGCGCTGACGAGGAGCCTGGTGCCGCGGGGCAGGGTCCCTGTGCTGCACCTCTGCGGTCAGAACCCCGGTCAGCCGGGCCAGGAGGTGGAGAGGCAGCCAGAGACGAGGCTCATCAGAAAATAGTTTAATTCTGTACAGTGGTCACCAGGCTGATTACAGGGGAAGACACAGACGCTCATAGACAGACTCTGCAGGAGAGCAGTGCAGCGCCATCCAGCTCGTGGACGCGCCACCGGACAGAACAAATCACAGGCCGTGACACGCGTGGGAGGGGCACAGTGTCACGTTTCCTTTGGGACCGAGAGAGAAAAGGAGAGAACTCGGAGGCTGTGGAATGCTTTCTCTTCTCCTGCCGGGAGCAGCGCCGGCTCCAGCCCACTGAGAACACAGCGCGTGATGTGACAGCCGGGTGCAGCCACACCCACCCACGCCGCCAGAGCCCAGCCACCCTCGAGCGCCGCTCAACAGATGCTGGCTCCAGAGCCACACACACAGCGGCGACCGTGGGTTCAGAAGAGCGGCCGGGAGCCCTGGCTTTCAAACTCGGCCCAGGCGTCATTGAGCTCCATGAAGATCATCCGGGCGTACTGCTCATACGGCTGACCCCGGGCCTGCAGGGCAGACCGCTTGGTGAGGTCGCCTTTCCTGCGCCCACCCACCCCAACCTGGTGCCCACACCCCGTGCCCGCCTTCTCTGTGGGACCCCCAATCTGGCACCCACATCTGTGCCCACCTTGTCCGGGTGGACCTGCAACCCAGTGCCCACACCCGCACCCACCTTGTCGGGGTGGACCACCAGCACGGCACGGCGGTAGTGCTTCTTCACTTGAGCGGGGGTCACCAGGTCGGCCATGCCCACCGGCGTCCAGCGGCTCTCGCCGTCCCACAGCGCCATGTGCAGTGTGGACAGCAGGGCGCGGATGTTCCTCTCCTTGCCCTCTGTCCACTCCAGGAGCTGCAGGAGACGAGGTGCCGCTGAGGGTGCACTGGGCCCTGGCCTCCGCCAACCCCGCAGCTGGGCCCACCCCATGGAGCGGGGCTCTGACCCTGAGACGCGTGGCCCTGGCGTGGGCTCCTGCCCTGCTTCTGCAGGGACCCTCCCAAGGCACGGCCAACATGTCCCCAGGTCTGGACGAACAGGACGTGGACGAGACAAGCCTGTGGAACCCAGGGACCCCGTCCTCGGCAGGAGGTTCACAGACGACCTGCCGTCACGGCCTCCGCCTGTCCCCAGCCTGGGGCCCCAGGGCCCGGTGGGAACAAGAGGCTGGACTCCAGGGGCCCCTCAGAGGACCGAGCGCCCATGCGGCCCCGTCCCCAACCTGTCCTCCTGTGGCTGCCCGAGGCCAGGGCATAAGCACACAGATGTCCGTCACCCTGGGGTCACTGGGGGTCAGACCCTGATCAGAGTCACACCTGGCTGGTCTCCAGAGGAGCGAGAAGCTTAATGAGCATGAAGCCTCGTCCTCTCCCCCAGTACCTTCAGCTTCAGCGGATCTGAGTCCCGGGCCTGGTCCTGCCTCCTCATCTCAGCAATGGTCCGCGGCCCCTTCCTATCGGCCCGTGAGGAGAAGCCCTGGTTGGACAACAGGTCTTCAAAATCGTTCTCTGACACCCTTGGCTTTGGACCTGCAGGCAAGCAGAGGCTTCAGGGGCGCCCAGTCTGCCTGCCGCCTCCGCGCTGTGCAGCGGTCTCAAGGACCCCTCGGTGGAGGGACAGGCAACTGGCTGCGGGCTAGCCAGTGCAGGCGGAGTCTTGGCAGGCGTCAGGATCAGCACCACCACACCCCTGCCCGAGGCGAGCGCTGCAGTCAGGTCTGGGCCGGCCACTGCTGCCTGGCCAGCGAGGCAGAAAAGGCAGGACAGCGTGGCCTGGCCACCTGGAAGTGCCTGCCAGAGCCAGAGGGCCACCCAGACACACATCTGAAACCGTGAACGTCCATCCCAAGGGGCTCCGCCGGTGGATTCTCTCTAAACATCCTTTCCCAGGACTGAACTGAGCCTGACAAGACGTGGCTTCGCTGTACCCCCTTCACGGGGCAGGGTAACTCACCGAAGCTGGGGGCGCGGACCCCCCGCTCCTCCCGGCTGCCGATCACACTGAAGCTGGAGGTGTAATTAGGCCTTGGCTGTACCCTGGCCTTGGGGGGCGACTTGGCCTGGGGGGGCCACGGGGTGCCCTGGGCTGGGGGCCGACTCGTCTGCCAGGAGCCGCTGGACTTGGGTGGGGGCGCTGCTTTGGGACCGAAGCCCCCAGCAGCAGGTGCGGCAGGTGAGCCTGGGGAGACAGTTCCCGCGGGAGTGTCAGCAACAGCCCAGATGGGCAACCCTGCAGGCGCTCAGCCTTCAGGGACCGTGTCCAGGTCCAGCCGCGACGGGCAGCTTCGAGCTGGCGCCAGCAGGCTCCCCTCCCCACGTGCTCACACGCAGGACCCAGAGCCCCCGGCCCCCGACCGGCACACGTGGGCACGTCACGTCTCATGTGTGTGATCCTCAGCCACTTCACGTGGGTACAAATTCATGCAAGCAGCAGGGTCAAGACGTCCCTGTTTTCTGACCTGTGACCATCATCTCAAGAATGTTCTAGAAGAAGAATCACAGGACAGCCTTTGCAATGGGCTCTTCTCACTCGGGGCACGCCCAGCTGCCCCTTGTCACCAGAGCCTGGCGGGGGAACGCGCCGTGGAAGGACTCCGGCAGGTCCCACCTGGGGCCACTGCCAGTGGCGCCACAGTGCCAGTGTGCTGGTGCAGGGCCCGGGAGAAGCCCGCACACGGCTCCGGGGAGAACGCAGGGGAGGGGGCGGGTCCACGAGAAGCCACGCCCACCAGCTCTGTGCCTGCGCTGCCTCTGGACGGGACATGGGGCGTGGCTGCCATTCTCTTTGGGCAGGAGGTGTCTGGCTTTGTTCTCGCGGTGGGAGCTGTCACCCGCGGGGGCCAGAGCAGTCTTCCTCACTCTAGCTTCCCATCCTGCTGACCGCCTGCAGCGCAGCAAACACTTCTGAGTAAGTCCAATTTACCCACTGTTCTCTGACGGACCACGGACCAGGCGGCACACCTCTCTGCGTCCTTCTAAGGGCTTACACGTCTGTGGCCGCTTCCGAGCGGGGGTCACATACTCGTCACTAAGCTCTGAAGTCCAACGCAAGGCCTCTCTGTGCCCAGCGCCTCTGCGAACAGCTCTGCATGCTGTCTTCCAGCTCCTCGATCCTGCCCCGGGACCCCTGTGTCTGTCCTGCCCACACCACGCAGGGTAAATTCCAGCAGCTAGAGTCCGCCAGGGCCTGGTGGGCTGAACCGACCGCTTCCCTCACCAACTCTCTGATAATTCTACAGTGAGTCCACCTGAATTCCGTTGGGGACTGAGCTGACCCTTGACCACTGCCGGAGAACCCTCCCCTCGCTGGTCTCTGGGCTGCGAGCTGGTCTCCCTGCTCGCTGACGCCTTCCCCGACTGCCCTCCTCATCTGTCTGTAGCTTCGCAAGTCCTGTGCATGCTCGCTAAGAGCTGCGAGTTCCCTTCTTCCTTCTTTGGTGGCGACTGTAGATGCTGCTGCTCTGAACTGTGGGTCCCTTGTGGGCGCTGCCAGCGAACAGGAGCACCCCGGTGTGCATCTGTCGCTCCGCACCCTGGGACCCTCTCCCACGCACCCTGGGACCTGAAGCGCTCTCACACAGGCAGCACATTCTCTGCACACGGCCACACCGCCTGGCCCTCCTGCCCCTTCCTGCCTGCGTGTACCACCAGTCAACCCCTGAGAGCGTGCAGTTTTTCGAAACCCAGCATGAGGCAGGCAGTGGACTCTGAAGAAGTGCCGGCTCACGTCTGCAGACTGCGAGCTGCCGGCCTGCCGAGAGTGCTCCCCAGTGGCCGGACTCCGGGGACACCTTTTCTGCACTGTCGGTGTGACCTCACGGTTCCCCTCCGGAGCCAGTTAACATGATGGACTGTGCGCGTGGGTTTGAGGATGTTGAGCTGGCAGTGTCTCCTGGGACAAGCCCTGCCTGGCTGTGGCGAGCTCTCACGCTGGTCTCTGTCCATTAGCGATGCTGCTCTGCGGTCTCTGGTTTTCTTCTGCATTGTCTCCATCTGGTTTTGGTATCAGAGTGATACCAGCCTCATAAAATCAACTGCAAAATATTCCCTCCTCTTCCTACTTCCTAGAAAGACTGTAGAACTGGTGTGAGTAAGAACTTTAAGCATTTGGTAAAATTCTCCAGCGAATCCAGTGGGGCCTAGAGATCGCCTTCACGGGCAGTTTCTAACTGAGCTCACTTCCGTCACGGTTACAGGCTCTCTCCAACAACCTGCCTCCCCGGTGAGGCCCCCTCACAGCAGGCCCCGGTGTGGGGCTGAGGCCGTGAGTCTGTTTTCCTCTGGCACCCCCAGGCTCCGTGGACGACCTGTGCCAACCTCCCTGTCTGGCCAGTCCGTCTGAGCAGAGACCCGCCAGCAGTGCGGACCTCAGAGAACTACTGTCTGAGCCGCCCGTTCTCTCCAGGTTTCTTTTTCGCCGATTCGGGCTTCTCCTCACTTCCTCCCTTCTTTTTGCTTTGCGTTTACACTGCTTTTCTCCACAAACGTCTTCAGCTGAGAACTCACACCACCAGTGAATCCTCCCCTCTTTTCCAAACTGCACACTCAGCGTTTTATATCTCCCTCCCGGCATGGCTTTAGCTGCATACCTCACGTTTAGCTATGTCGTGTTTTCATTTTCAGTTTGTTTGACAGTTTTATTTCCCTTGAGATTTCCTACATAACCTGTGTTATTCAGATGTGCGTCACTCAATTTCGAAGAGCTTGATTTCTCAGTTATTTCACTGTCATCAATTTCTCGTTCAATTCTGTCAGTCAGGGAATGTCAGTCAGAGTCTGTGTGATTTCAGTTCTTTCTAACTTGCTAAGGCTAGTTTATGGCCCAGTACATGGCCTTCCTGGGTGGCTGCTTGGGTGCCGGAGGGCACGTGTCCTGCTGCGGGGCAGTGTCCTGTGACAGTCCCACGGCTTTGCTGGCCTTCCATCTGATGGCTCCATCTGTGTTGACAGAGAGATGCTGAGGTCTCCAGCTAGAATGTGGGTTTGTTTCTCCTTTCAGCTCCACGAGCTTCACGCAGGACTGTTTTCTGAGGGGGTGTGATGGACATCTGGGGTCATATTGCAGGCCTGAAGGTGGGGCTCCACCCTGAGAATGGGTGCCCCAGATCCTGAGAAGTCCTTTCCACCACAGGCAGCGCCCGAGAGGCTCTGGGTGGCCCTGCCTCAAAAGAGCCCAGGACAGAGGCAGAAAGCCCAGGACACACCCACAGTTCCAGGAATGCATTCAGGGAGACAATGAAGCCTTGAGGAACTCCGCAAAGAGTCTGGGGATGTTATTTCCACCTAAAATTCCACATGCTTCCAACTGCCAAGGGATGAGACATACTCAGCCTCCAAAGAATCAACGTCCTCAGAGGTCTTCTCAGAAAGAACACTGACCGGCGGTGGACTCTGCGCCCCCACCCCCCCACCGGCGCGGGGCAGGAAGGTCCCAGCATCCTGGGCTGAGGCAGCCCCCAGGTAGCCCCCCCACCCCATGGAGCCGGCAGACGGGCCAGTCTCCCAGCGTTGTGTTGGCGACAAGCTCCTGAGAGGAGGCAGAAGGGCCTCTCCTGGTGTTGCTGGGCCCTGGTGGACGGGGTGAGGCCACACCTCAGGGGGTGCTGACGCCCCCGAGAGGCCTGGTGCTCCCCACGTGCCGCAGGTGGCCGTCAGGTTACCTTGGAGGCCGGAACTGAGGTCACCGAGGTCTGCAAATGGGTCCTCACTATGAGACTTGGTCTGACTAGCAGGAAGGCCAGGAGGGGCCGGCTGGTCTCCAGGAGAGAAGAAGGGGCCTGGAGAAAAGCAGGGGCGTCAGAACCAGCACAATGGAGTGGACACAGCCTCCGCCCCACCTCACGGGCCCGAAGGCCTCACTGGGCGTAGTCACCACGCGTGGGACAAGGCCACACACGCAGCGGGAGCTGCCCATGTGGCTCTGCGTGGCGCTCACCCGACAGCTCTGCAGCCCACCTGAGCCCGCCCCACTGCCCCCTGGAGCCCGTCTGGAGTGGGGTACTTTCCAGTGCTCTCTGTGATTCTGAGCACTGTCCTGCCCCAGCTCCTGGGTCACTGAGGAGTCACCGTGAGGCCGTTCCAAGTGACGGCAGCTCACAAAGAGCTCTCGTCAACTAAATAGAAAAGGGTAACTCTGACGCAGAGAAATAATGTGGAGCAGGTCTCAAAAGAAACAAATAACCAGACCCATACAAAACAATACACAACCTCACTGACGATGAACAAAAGCAAACTGCAAGCCCTGACAGCCTGTCAGACGGCCAGAGTCCCACCTGTCAAAGGCTTCCCAGGCGGTGTAGCGCTGAAGAACACGCCTGCCAGGGCAGGAGCCCGGAGAGACCCGGGCTGGGTCCCTGGGTGGGGACAATCCCCTGGAGGGTACATCAACCCACTCCAGTGTCCTGCCTGGTGAACCCCACGGACAGAGGAGCCTTGGAGGCTGCAGTCCATGGGGTCACAGACAGATGTGACTAAGACGACTTGGCGTGCGCACACATCTGTAAAGCCACGGCCCGCAGGTGGACAGGACTGAGAGGGCACGTGTCAAGGGCCTCGCCCACCCCACTGCACGGGGGTCTCCTCGAGGACACACCTGTCAAGTGAGAGGCCAGGCGCCCCCCCCAGCCCCAGGAGGGCCGCCCAGGACAGCCTGCAGCCTCCCCAGGAACCTGCAGGGGGCGCTAAGGAACAGCCCGCATGAAACTTCAGAACCAGACGCAGGTTTTCTGAAGGGAGCGGCTGGGGGAGAGGCTGGGGCCCCCTCCTGGGGCAGGGAACAGTCTCCCCACTAACCGTCTGCAGCCAGCGCGGGGGCCGGCACCTCGGCCCAGGCGTCCCAGGCTCCCAGCAGGTCAGGGTCGCTGGTAGAGGTGGTCATCTTGCTGGGCTCTGTGGGCAGGTCCCCTGGGAGGACAGCGGCGCTGAGTGTCCCCGGTGGGGTGGACACACAGCCTCACACGGGCCCTCAGGGCCCCGGGGACAAGCTAGCCACGGGGCGCCCTCATCCCCTGCTCGGGCGGGCAGGAGGGAACTGGTGGCCCTGACGACTGCCCTCAGGAGGTAGGGACCCCCAGGCCCTCCTGGGCACCAAGGCCCTGCAGGCTGTGCTCACGTGCC
This sequence comes from Antilocapra americana, assembly GCA_007570785.1. Lineage (NCBI taxonomy): Eukaryota > Metazoa > Chordata > Mammalia > Artiodactyla > Antilocapridae > Antilocapra > Antilocapra americana. The sequence goes on from ML660766.1 coordinate 264,171, forward strand.
TCACGGCCGGGCTGAGGGCACAGCATGCGGGGTCAGCAAGCGGAGATGCTGAGGGCAGTGCTGGGACCAGCCTCTGGTCCCTCACCTGAGAGCTTCTCCAGGGGCCTCCTCCCTCTGAGGCCAGCCACACATCGAAGCCCCCCAAACCTGCCTCCCTACCCCCCTGAACCCACCAGGGTGCACAGCCCCGGTCCTGGGGGAGGGAGGACCTGCAGCCGTGCCCAGGGGCTGCGCTGCTCACCCGGCCCGCCCTCACCCACCGTGAGGTGCAGAGGCCACCCTCACCCAGATGCAGGAAGTCGGTGCTGCAGGCTGGGGGTGGAGCGCTGTGGGTGGAGGGGAAGGGCGCGGGCTGGGCGACGGGGGAGTCTGCGTTGAGGAATTCGCCAAAGAGGTCAGGCTGCGAGCTAGGGGCGGCATCCACATTAGGCGGCAGCAGGAGCGGGCCAAACGGATCGGCTGTGGTGAGACACCAAACAGGTGGATGTGAGCGTGGGCACCACCACACACACTCAGCCCAGGTGCCCACCCTGAGATGACCCTCCCAGGGCATCTGGGCCCGGGGCGGAGGGGGACGGTGCTGAGCAGCACCCGGCTCATGAGGGCGAGAGGTGCCCCGAACAGCAGAGCACCTCAGGCAGCAGCACCTACCGGCTGGGGCAGCGGCCTGTGTGCGAGGGGCGGGGGCAGGGCTGAAGAGCAGGGCTTCATCCCCATCAAGCAGGGCCCCCGCAGCGCCCTCCGGAGTGGGGCCCGGGGCTTCGAGCAGGCAGCTGAGCAGGTCCGCGTTGCTGGGGGCGCCGCCTTGGGCCTGGGGCAGGGGCGTGGGCTCTGCCTCCGCGTGCAGCCCCAGGAGGTCCACACCGTCCTCCTGTGGCGTGGCGGGGCCCGGCGTGTCCTCGTCACCCGTGTCCCCGCTCTCCGCAGAGGGTGTTGGGCCCTCCTCGTCGGATGGCTCGCTCACATGTCCGTCCTCGGCCACGGCAGAGGAGCCCTCCTCAGCCAGGTAACCCTCCGGGCGGGTCATGGAGTCCCGGTCCTCTGCAAAGAAGACGGGAGGACGGCTGTGGCTCAGTACAAGGGGGCGGCGAGGGGAGCCCTGCGGGGCAGCCAGGCCCGCCAACCCACCCCGCCAGTCCAGCGTGTGCAGGAATCGGTCGGCATCCACGCTGCTGTGCGGCGAGTCTGACTCCGGGGGCTCGGCGTCCGCGGGCCCGGCCTCGGCATCGTACTGTGCGGCGGACCCAGGCTGCCTGGGGAGCTCTGGCTTTCCTGCAGGAAGAGGGGGTGTCAGGCCCCCTCCAGGACCAGGCCCAGGGCTGGGATGAGCGTGCACATCCGGAACCCACAGGACCACCGACGTGGGCCCATTGGTGAATGAATACCACTGCTTCCCAACGCGGCCCCGGGTCACACGTATGCACAAACGTGTACCCACACACACAGGCATGCACAGAGGCGCACGTGCTTTTCAGGAACACTCAGCTACACCTCATGTGCAGAATGGAGTACGCGCCAGCCGAGGAGACGGGCGACGTGTGCCAAGGGAGCCCCAGGGTCACCACCAGCGAGCGCGCGCTCCGGAAGGAGGCGCCACGACCCCGCGGACGGGGGTCACCAGGATGACCTCTGCGGAGGGCCGCGGTCACTTGGCCTGGGTCTGTGAGCACAGGGCCCGCGAGTGTGCCCGCAGCGCAGAAACTCACCAAACTTGGACAGGATGTCCTGCTGCTCCTCCCGGCTGGAGAAGAGGATCTTGGGGTTTAGCCCTCGCATGCCCGCACCCTCCCAGGGTGGGGCCTCATGGCCAGGCCTGTCTCTGGGCTCCACCTCCACCTCCAGGTTCACTTGGAACAGGTCAGGGTACTTCTCCTGGATGTCGCAAGCATCCAGGTCATACCTGCAGTTAGAGGCCAGACGCAGGTTAGGAAAGACCACAGGCAGTTTGGGGGTCACCCCAACATCCACCAGGATGCGAGCTTGGGGCAGGGCCGTGTTCCCCGTGGGCACCCCACCTGCGCCTCAAGCTCTGGACGTGCAAGCTGCCCCCAAGAATCAGAGAGGCCTGCGGGGTCTGAGAGCACCCCTCGGGTCTTGGGGTTCAAATCAGATCAGGCCCTCAGATTGTAAAATGCAGATTCAAATAAAAACACTGTCATCCATCCTGGCAAAACCCTCAACTGTGAACAGATGTGCACAAACCAAGACCTCTGGGAGCTGCTGCAGAGGCAACGACCTGGCCCCGCGGGGTGGGAACAGCCTGGCCGCGGCGGCCACCTCACTGAGAGGCCCGAGGTCTGCAGGGAATCCCCGTCTGCGGCTCCTCCCCAAGACCACCTGAGGCTGGTGCTGACACACCCCGGTTCCTCAGCGAGGCAGCAGGGGCCCACGGCTGCTGCTTCGCTGGCCCCTGCATCACTTACTGCCTGTGTGCGCATAGACAGCAAAGTGACAAGAGGAGCAGCTAAAAAGAAAGACGGGTCCCCAGGGCCTGAGGTGTCGCGACTCCACCACACGGGGTGAGCAAGCACATGTGACCCCAGCGTGACGTCCACCAGAGTCCTTCCCACTCCTCACGGCCACGGCCCCCTCTGCGCGCTGAGGAACCAGGGGCCTCTGCAGGGTGAGGCCAGGCCCACGTGGGTGCAGGCAGAGTGGCCGGGTGGCCGCGGGGCTCTCAGGCTACCAGCCCAGAGGCCGCCTTGGGCCTCCTTCCGGTCCCAGCAGGGCGCCCCCAGAAGACGATGCAGGTGACAGCCGTTGGCAGGAGAAGGTGCAGGGACCACAGTGGGGAAGCCCGACAGCGCGGTGAAGGGCCTGCAGAGGGGCCCACCCACAAGGTGGGGACCAGTCCACAGAGGGCGCGAGGCCTCTACCAGCTCAGCTCCAGGGCGGCGGGGCCTCAGGGCCCACTCCCAGCACCATGCTGGTGGCGGCCCACCCCGCCTCCCTGCCTGCTCCAGGCCAGAGGTGGCCCCCAGGCTAGGGTCTGCGCTGCCAGTGAGGACACAATGAGGTCTGTGACCAGAGGTGCAGCCCCCAGCACCCCCAAGGGCCGGGGCCTCAGAGGGCCCAGGCCCCACCCACTGGGCAGGGAATACACACACTGGCTTTTGCCCCGACTGCCCCGCCCACTCACACCTGCTCCCCGCCCCCATCACTGGAGGCCCCAGAGGAATCTTAAGAGTCCTTCTGAAAAGTGTCCTCTTTCAACAGCCCGCCAGGAACACTTGCCTTTCTCCTCATTAACCAGCGAGTCCACTTCCAGAGACCCAACCCGCAGTGAAGCACAGCGCCCCGGCCACGCACAGTCAACCCAGTCTCTCTCCAGACACAAGCAGGACCATACCCCCAGGGGCGGCCACTTCTCTGGCCATGGGGACCCCAAGGGAGGCCCGCGCAGACACAAGGGGTCACAGATGCGACCCCACATCTCACTCACCACGCGACCCCCAACAGCACCGGGGCCTCTTCTCAATGTGGGGCTGCCAAGACTGAGGCTCTGGGGCAGGGCTGACAGTGCCTCCCTGTGCGCGTGGAAGTCGCCGAGACGGCCACCTCAGCGGTTCTCATCACGAGCTCTCACCACGAGGAGTCCTCCTCTCAAGCCTCTAACTCTGCATGGCTCCTGGCACACTGCTCGTCGCCTTCACAGCCCTAGACTGCTTCCCGGACACCAAGGGACCGGCGGCCTGCCCAGGGGCTCACAGGCCATGTGGATGCCACCCCTCTAGAGCGCCGGGAGCCTCCCGCCCACCTTTAACGGGGGCTTTCTCTTCTCAATCCACACTTTCTTGTGTGCCCTCAATAAGGCCCCGCAGGTCCATGCATGACACACGAGCTGCAAACATCTCATTGCCTGAAAACATCTCTGACCAGCTGCGACTTCTGAAGGACAACTCCCCCAGACACGAACTCCAAGTTGGTGATGCTCTCCTCCCATAAGTGCCCCGAATCGGCTCCAGCGCCCGGGCGCATAGCAGCTGCCCGCCTCCTCACTTTGAAGGGCACGCCAGGGGCACTGGAAACGTCATCTTCCGTTTTCGGCAATTCCACCACATCCCTTCCTCCCAGGAGCTGCTTGCTGTCTCCGGTCTGTGTTTTATTTGGCTGTACCGCGCCTTCCGTTGCAGCACACGGCCTTTAGTTCCCCGACCAGGGATCCAACCCAGGCCCCTGCATTAGGAGCTGTGAGTCTTACCCACTGGGCCACTAGAGAAGCCTGCTTCCAGTTCTTGATTCTACAGTCTGACGTCTTTCAGATCAGTTCCAGAGAATTTCTGGCCTTCGGTCTTTCCAGCACTGTCTCCACTGCACCCTTGTCTCCTTGGGCTCCAAACAGAGGCCGCCTGACCTTTCCCAGCACTCAACCCCCAACCTCCACCACGCTCCCATGCCTACCCCACTACCACACGCGCGGCTGAACCCTCGGTTCCAGCTGTGACGGCCCACCGCCCCCGAGTCACACCTGCCTCCCGGTTACCCACTCCAGCCCTCTCGGTGAAACCCATTTTTCCCTGCACACATGCGCCAGGCACTAAGTGCCACCCCCCAGCTTAGACACAGGTCTTCTGCTCAGCTGTCTTCATCATCTGGCTTCTGAAAAGACATGTCTGAGGAAGCAAGGCCTACGGAAGCCCTGAGCCACCCTCCCTGAAGGAGAAAAAACCTGTGACATCCCTGGTCTTTGTCTTGTTGTCACATAAACCTGGACTAAGGAGTCAACGGCAAACACCCCGACAGACGGGAAGGTGCCTCGAGGCCCTTAAAGGGGCAGCGACACGCAGGAGCCAGGAGCAGCTCGGCCGCCTGCTGAGGCTGGGCCCGTCCCCGCACCACGAGCAGCCCCACGTGGCACTTCCTGCAGGAGCTCTCCTGGGCCCCTGCCAGTCTCCACACCACCCAGAGCGGGGTGTCTGTGTGCCCCAACCCTCTCATCTCTCCTCGGTGTGGCACCAACATACTTGGCAAACCTCACAGCAGCTGCATTCCGCGGCACGAACCCTGTGTGAAACTGTATCTGAAACATCTTCATGGACGCCATCTGCAGGAGAAAGCGCAGGAGGGGCCGTCCTCAGGCTGGGTGGGGGCCTGCCAGGCTTCCCATGGGTCCCAGTGTCTGAGAGCCCCAGGCAGGGCTCTAGGTGGCGGGGACACGCAGATCGGGGAGGCGCCTGACTGACGAGCAGCTCCTTGGGCCTGCGGGGGAGCCCCAGGCCACAGCCCAGCAGGCCCTCGGGCCCACAGAGGCAGGTTCAGGCTGCCGATCGGCTCTGCCACACAGGCGGGGCTGGGGCCCTTACTGCACACCAAAGGCCAAGCTCGCCTGTGAGCCCAGGGCCGCTGGCACCCCCCCTTACCTTGGCCTGGAGCCTTCCTCCCAGGGTGGACCTCGCGTGATAGATGATGATGAGCACGTCCCCCTGAACCGTTACACCCAGGGGAATGACCGCTTTACCGTCCTCAATTTTAAAGTCTCTGGAGAACAGAAACAAGATAAGCAGTTCCCTCACGTAAGCAAGAGGTGCACACGCTGACGAAGACCAGAGCACCCGTGTCCCCCTGGCTCGTGACTTTTCCACCAAATTATGTCGGGGGTTGGGCGGGAGGATGCTCCTGAAATGACCTCTAAGGAGCCGCTCAGTACAAAGACCCGGAGGAACCCCGAGGGCTCCGCCAGCCCTGCCTCTAGCCCCACCTCCCCCAGCCCCACCACCCGGCCGTGAGCACGAGGCTGCGCAGACAGGAGGGCCTGCGCCCAAGCCCACCTCATCTTGTCGTACTCCTGGGACGTGGTGGCCACACGCTCGTCCCCCACGTAGACCTCACAGAAGGGCCTGCAGCCGCTCCGCTGCTTGCTGAAGAGGGGCACCGGCGTCATGACCACACCCTTCACGAGGACGGGCTTGCTGTGGGGCGTGACGGGCTCCTCGGCCACCATGTCGCACACGTACTCGACGTACCTGGAGGGCAGGCGGCCGCGTGCTGCATGCTTGGCCCAGGGGTCGGCCACGGGCAGCCACACGCTGCGTCACACGCACGCGCCCCATCTGGGGCCCGTCAGGACGTCGATTTTTTCCGATCCCATGTAAGCATTCCACGTGAAGCTCCCCTCAAAGCAACGCTCTAGTGTCACCTCACGATCTGATGTGACTTTCACTCAGCTCAAAATGCCTTCACCTTTCCTTTGAGACTTCCTCTCTGACTCATGGCTACTCAGAAGTAGGCTTTTTCCTTGTCTTGCTTTCTTGTCCTGGTTTCTGGATCAACTTCTCAACGGCCTGGGAATGCGTCTCACATGATTTCTATTGTTGTCAACGTGCTGCAGTTTAAGGGCCCAGACCGGGCCTTTCCGAGGGCTCCAAGTGCGCGTTTCTGCCGTGGGACATGCTGTGGCTCTGATCTGACCCAACCTGCTCAACTGGCCACTGAGGCCGTCCCTGTCCTGCTCTGTGGATCTGAGACCTACTCCTGCAGCTCCTTCTGTGTGCCAACGGCCGTGGCCCCGCCCCCTCCGAGGCACCGCCCTGTGCGGCTCTGCCCCTTCTCTGAGGCGCCGCCCTGTGTGGTTCTGCTCACTACGAGGCGCCATGCGCCACCTGCCCCTGTGGCCCCGCCCCTCCGAGGCACCGCCCCTGTGCGACTCTGCCCCCTCTGAGGCGCCGCCCCCTCTCGTGGCACCGCCATCTGTGGCCCTGGTCTAACCTGTCTCCTGCGAACAAGCAGGGGTGCCACGACTGAATCTGAACCCACAACTGTCACACTCCATGTTACCAGAGCACTCTTGCCACTCGCAACAGCAGTGGTAGAGCCGCCATGCCAGACCTGGGCACCTTTCACCAACAGCAAGAAGCCAGGACCCGTGACCCACGTCCACAGCCTGAGTGAGCCTGGAAGCAGACTCAAGACCCAAGGAGTGGACTGCCTCAGAGGTGAGGCTGAGAGAAGCAGGCAGCCTGGGCAGTGACAGCGGGCAGGCGACATGACCAGGGGTTCCGGCCCCTAGGCCTCTGGGCACGGCTAGCACACACCCCTGCCCACCTGTAGGAGGGCCAGGGCACAGGCCCGCAGGTGCTACGAAGCAGCTTCCCAACCACCACCCACCCTCCGGCCCTTGGCTCCCGTCACGGCCTCCTGGGTCCCCCGAGCACGTCCCAGGCCACCCTGTGTCCGCAGTGCCACTCTCGGCACCCACGCTGCCCGCGTGGGGCACTCCCACGGTGGCTCTCGGTGGCCCAGGCGTGCATTCTGGTTTGTCCCGAACCCTGGTGTCTGAGGCTCAAGCTCTTCTGTTAAACTTGGGGGAATCCTCAGGACCCCCTTCGTACTCTGTCTCCCGCGGGGGCCCCGAGGGTGCGTCTGTTTGTCGGATCGTCTGACACGGCCCAAAGGCATTTACGCCCCTCCAGGTCACAGAGCTTCTGAAAGGTTCCCTCCCTGCTCAAGCACAGCCGCCAGCTCCCACTTCGCCAGGGTCTTGAACACATGGACCAGTAACCCGACACTTCCCATCACGGTTCCGAGTCTCATGTGAAGGCCGCCTCACCTGACTGTCCCCAGAGTGACCTCATGCCCCCTGAGCAACAGCCTCCCTCGCCAACCTGTCCTTGGGGCGCAGACCGCCTGCGTCTCCTGTGGGCCCCATCACTCCTGGAGTTGGTAGCCAGCAGAAGGCTCCAAGACGGCTTCTCTGACAGACATGAAGAGCTATGTGCTCAGAGCTGGCGCTGCTCGTTGGCTGTTGGGGCGGACACGCTCCACACCTGCATGTACCCAGGGCAGGCGCCTGGGGTCTACCAGGGGACCCGGGGCCAGGCACACACACGCCAGCAGCAGCACTCTGCCGGCTCTGGACACAACCCTGAGCAGGGCCCTCACTGCAGACACAGCTCTAGAGCCCTGGGTGTGCCCACATTACAGGAGGTTGACATGCCAATAGGGTCAGAAGCCTGTCATGCCTGCCTGGCAGCCCAGCCCTTGCTCTCCGACCCCTTCTGCACAGTGGATGGGACCCCCACCCCCTGGACACACACAAGACATCAGTGTGTGGCCAGCTCTCAGGGTGGTGAGGGACAAGGTGCTGCCCCAGGCAGTGAGCCACAGGTGGGTCGACAACCAGGAGAGGGGCAAGCACCCCCCACCCCACCGCCAAGGCTGCGCAGCCATCCCGAGTGGGAGCGATACCCACAGTGGCACCTCACCAGCCTGGATGCTCCCCAGTCTCCCCCCAGGGTCAGGGCCCCAGCTCTGCCCGCTCCAAGGCCCTCCCCACAGAGGAGGGAAGTCTCCCTAGGGGCTCCGGGGGCCTAAGTGACTGCTCAGAGAGAGCACCAGGCTCCCTCTTGCTGCAAGGTGGATGGAAGTGAGGCAAGCTGGCCTGGATGCAAGCAGGGGCCCCAGAAGGGCAGGGGGTGGGCAAGGGCTAGCTGCAGCCCCAGGAAACCATCTCGTGTATGTGGTCAGCAAAGACAGCCTGGAAACCTACATGTCTCACAGACGCTGATGCGAGGGACACAGCACAGAGGGGGTGCCGCCCTCGTGTGCAACCAGAGAGCCCCCAGATACCGCTCCACCTGCAGAATGGAGCCACCAGGCCACGTGCCCCTGCCCACCGGGCAAGAGGCCACAGTGCTGGGAAAGCACGTGCCAGGAACAAGGCGCTGCTCAAGGGCCCCGCTGGGGCAGGGGTGGAGACACCCGACTGCTCCCGCAGGCCGGCGCGCCCCCCGGTGCTGCAGCCGCAACCCATGCAGACACCATACCTCTTGTGGGACGGCCAGATGCCCGGCGGGCAGCGCTTCATGCTGAACATGTACACGGCGGCCTCCGCAGTACTGAAGAGCCGGCAGAAGCACAAGAAGGAGCACACAGCCACGGCTGACGCTGCCCTCCCGTCCTAGGACAGAGCACGCGGTGTGTGCAGGCGGGGCTCACTCCCCCGGACAGTCACGGCCTCTGCCCGGGGCTGGGGCTCCCCAGAGGGCTAAGGAAACCCCACCCGAGGTGGGGAGCAGGGCTCCACAGCACAAGGCCCGAGGCGGCAGACCACACACTGCTCACCCTCACGGTCCCCACCCAACCGCAGCGCCCAGCCACCCACAGGCACCATGACCCCCATCGTCACGCCTGCCCGATGTCACCAATACCAGGAGGGCAGTCCTGACCTCCAAGGGCAGGTTCTGGCAGGTACCCCACCAGACGAGATGTCCACAAACCCTCAGCCCCAGAAGGCGGTCAGACACAGGGTCCCAGGAGGCAGACCAGCCTCCGTACATGGGTGCTGCACGAGGGGACCCACCGTCTTCCTCCAAAAAAGCAGGAAGACCCCCATGAGGACAGTCTTCTGCCAGAAGCCCTGCTGCCAGGGGACCCAGGTGTGGGCACAGCAGCTGCAGGGCCTGCACCCCCACCCTCCCCAACCACCGCCGCTCCCTCCGAGGTCTGCTGCCCTGGGACGATAGGACCTGCCCTGGGGCACCAGGCCTGGGCCAGGGCCGCAGACCCGAGCAGAGCCACCACCAGGAGTGGTGGGGAGCTGGCGCTTGGTGTCACCTGAGAAGGGGCAGCTCAGTGAAGAGCCCGGGAGAGTCTGCCCAGACGGTCACTCGTTTCGCCCCCAGCCCCACTACCAGGAGCCTGGAGGTGCCCTCTACCCTGCGTGCCCAGAGGCGCTGGCTCGCTCACCATGCAGTGTACCACGCAGACGTTGCCAGGGTCCCGGCGCAGCCAGGTGTGCATGTTCCTGCAGAGGCTGTACAGGCTGCGGAGGCTTGGGGCCCGCCGGGCCACCCAGCCGCAGTCAGAGACCTGCAGAGAGGGCAGCTCGCCAGCAGGTGCAGCCATGGGCTCCCCACGCCACCCAGCACGCCCTGCCCCCGGCGCACAGCAGGGTGCAGCCACAGGCCCCCCCACACCACCCAGCACGCCCTGCCCCCGGCACACAGCAGGGTGCAACCACGGGCCCCCAACACCCAGCACGCCCTGCCCCCGGCGCACAGCAGGGTGCAGCCACGGGGGGGCCCCCCACACCACCCGGCACGCCCTGCCCCCGGGGGAAAGCAGGACTCGGGAGCCAGGCTCCAGCAGGTGTGGCCAAAGCTGAACAGAGACTGTTCCGTCTGCGCTCGGTCCCTGCGCTGTAAAGGGCGCCCCCGTGCTGAGTGATGTACAGAGGAAACCGCGCAGTCTGTGTTTCCTCTGGAGGCTCCGCGGGCTCGGTGACTCAGAGATCCTTGAGAAACCGCCCCCCACCTCCCAGGCAGGGTCCGGGGTGGACCCTAGGCACTGCTGCGAGCCCACTGCTCACCCGGTTGTGGAACTTGGAGGGCCGGTAGGTCCGTGGGGACAGGTTGTACACTGCATATCGGCCTGGGTGCTTCGAGTCCAAGAACAGCCGCACATCCTCAATGTTGTTCTTGATGGCTGACTCCACACCTTCCGCCGGGAACGACATGACTGAAAGACAGGAGCCGCTGCAGTCTCTCAAGCCACGGGCCAGACAATCAGCCACGTGAGGCCCCGCCGCTGCTGGCCCATCAGTGCGGTGGTCCTGAGGGGGGGGATCAGAGGCCCCTAGACCCTGCCCTGCCACTCGTCAGATCCCCAGGGATCCCCGGACGGTGCCCCCAAGACCCTCCTGAGACTCAGCCTCTCAACACAGCCCGAAGCACCTTAGGGTCTCCGAGCATCTGGACTTAATATGTGTGGCCTCGCATCACTTCCCTCAGAACCTCAGCCTTCCAGAACGTTCCAGACCGGGGAGTGAGGGGTTTGACTGGGGTCCTGGGTTGACACAGGACTGCCAGCTGCAGGGCCTGGAGGCACACTGGACACAGGGATGGATGCCCAAGGCCGGCACCCGGCACACGTCACCAGACAGGAAAGAACAAGAAGACAGTCTCATGGCTAAAGCTGGCAAACTTACCTGCAATTCTGGACGTGATGTAAGAAATATCCAGATCTCCCTTCGCGTAGCTGGAATTAAGAACAAAGGGAACTTGGTTATTACAGAAAATTTATTAACTCATGAGAGCTGAAACTGCAGTGAGTCCTTGCAAGCTTGCGGGGTTCAGGCTGCAGCCTGTCAGCGTGCACGCATGTGCCTGGGCGACGGCACACATGTGTGTGTGCACGTGGGAAGGGACATCTACCTAAGAGGCAAGAAGAAACTATAAGCCTCAGGGGGAGGCAGGGCCCAACAGGAAGGACCTTTATCCTCTCACTATAAAGGTGGGCACTGAGAGAGGGTTTGGGAGAGACAACAACAAAAATGAAGACAGAGCCTCTGACTCAGTGCATCATGTTGGCTAAACAATTACAAGCTATCAAGAAGCAAGAAACCGTCTATAAAGAGAGGGAACCAGTCTCAGAACCACACATGGCAGGGATGCTGGAGTTACCAGACTGGGAAATTACACAGCGGGGGTTGGGGCTTCTCAGGCGGCTCAGTGGTGAAGGATGTGCCTGCCAACGCAGGGGACACGGTTCAGTCCTGACCTGGGAAGACCCCACATGCTGTGGAGCAACTAAGCCGGAGCATTACAACTGCTGAGCCTCTGCTCTGGGAACCGGGACGGTGACTGCGGAGCCCACACATCCCAGAGCCCGAGCTCGGACAGAAGACGCTGCTGAGAGGAGCAGCCTGCAGAGGAGCAGCCTGCGCGCCGCAGCGGGAAGGCAGCCTTCCCCGCCACAACAGAGGAAGCCAGGCAGCAAGGAAGAGCCAGCAGCCAGGGCGGGAGTGCTGAGAGCGCGAGCGGATAAGCAGGCGGCGCAGGCAGGTCAGAGTGAGCGCAGAGGCGGGAACCCCGAGGCAGAGCCGGGAGGTCGAGGCCCTGAGCAAGAGAGAAGGCTGCCTTTGATGCTAGGTAGACTGGACTTGGCTGAGGGGGAACCGCTGAGCCACAGCTAGCTCAACAGAATCCCCAAAAGCCCAAAAGCCTCAAGAACAGGCTGGAGGACAGCACAGAACATCCAAAGTCTGTGGGGTGAGGTTGTGACATAATGGGGACCCCAGAAGAAGGAGAGAGGGGAAAACAGAAGGCACGCCATACATTTTAACTGAGAATTTCCCTAAATCAGCATCAGACACCAAACCACAGATCCGGGAAGCCCAGAGAACACCCAGCAAGGCAAATGCCAGAAAAACTACCCTAGGGCACGTCAGTTTCAACTTCCAGGAAAATCGAAAGATAAAGACAGAATTCTGAAAGAAGCTCGGAGCAGGGGACACTTCACCTACTGGGGAGCTGCGGTGAGGAATACACCTGGCTTCACCCCAGAAACCACGCAGGCAAGCAGTGAAGCCAGAGAGTTACAGTGGCCTCAAGAACTGAGCAGAAGACAGGAACAACACTGACGCAGGGACGGGAGGGTGGAGGTAGGGTTTCTGTGGAGTCAGGAAGCACATGGTCACCTTCAGGGAATAGCACGCTATCTGAAAGTGGACCTGGGTCAGCTGGTGACTGCACACGAGGGCAACCACTGAGATCAGCAGGGAGAGAACACATGACTGGTAAGGTGAGAAAAAAGAGAAAATGGGGTCATAGAAAAAGCTCAATTAAAACCACAAAAAATAGAAAAAAAAAAAAAAAAGGAAAACAAACAAAAAACCCCCAACAAACTAAGAACAAGAAAGCTACAAAAACTTGCAGAGCTTGGTCAAACTCCTGTCCATTGAGTCGGTGATGCCATCCAACCATCTCATCCTCTGTCATCACCTTCTCCTCCTGCCTTCACTCTTTCCCAGCATCAGGGTCTTTTCAAATGAGTCAGCTCTTTGCATCAGGTGGCCAAAGTATTGGAACTTCAGCTTCAGCGTCAGTCCTTCCAATGAATATTCAGGGTTGATTTCTTTTCAGATGGACTGGCTGGATGTCCTTGCAGTCCAAGGGACTCTCAAGAGTCTTCTACAACACCACAGCTCAAAAGTATCAATTCTTCGGCGCTCAGCCTTCTTTATGGTCCAGCTCTCACATCCACACATGACTACTGGAAAAATCACAGCTTTGACTAGATGGACCTTTGTGGGCAAAGTAACATCTCTGCTTTTTAATACACTGTTTGAAGCCAGCTTTTTCACTCTCCTCTTTCACCCTCATCAAGAGGCTCTTTAGTTCCTCTTCGCTTTCTGCCATTAGGGTGGTGTCCTCTTCATACCTGAGGTTACTGATACTTCTTCTGGCAATCTTGATTCCAGCTTGTGCTTCATCGCTACTAATCCAACCCCAGGTGCTGTGGAGACATGGCGGGGCTCAGCTCCAGCCCAGCACAGTGAGCCGGGACCCAGCACAGTGAGCCATGCGGACATCCTGGTTCCCAGCTACGTTCATGCTACTCTGGAGTCTGCTAATATGCAGCGCATTATGCCCAAAAGACAGAGCCATCCCTTCAATTAAAAATACTTTATTGCTAAAAAACACTAACCGTCATCTGAGCCCTTCAGCAGGTCTCATACTGATAATGAAGGCCGCTCACTGATCACAGACACAATACCTACAAGAGTGACGAAATATCTGAAGCGTTTCAAGAACTACCAGATGGGACATGGAAACACAAAGTGAGCAGATGCTTTTGGGAAAAGGCGCCTACAGACTTGCGGACGAGGGGCTGGCACAAACCTGTCTGTGTGAGAAGCGCAGGGAAGCGAGGCTGTCCTGGGTGCCAATAAGCACTTAACACACTGGTGACCTACTACACCAACTAACACACTGTCAGAGGGGATCAAAACACACGCCTCAGCTATGCCGTCTACGACGTACACAAAGCTGAGCATCTTTCTGTGTTTATTCATACTTTGTTTTGCTGTTCAGTCACTAAGTCGTGTCTACCTCTCTGCGACCCCATGGACGATATAGCTAGCCAGACTCCCCTGTCCATAGGATTTTCCAGGCAAGAATAGTGGAGTGGGTTGCCATTTCCCTTCTCCAGGGGATCATCCCAACCCAGGTCTCCAAGACCAGGAGAACCCAGGTCTCCCACAATTGCAGGTGGGTTCTTTACCGACCAAGCCTCCTGGGAAGCCCATTATAATCCTACGGATACTAGTCATGAGTCACACAGTTTGAACGCATTTACTCCCAATCCCCTGCCATATTCTCTTGTTGAACAAATGTGCTTTTTAAATGAACAGAGAACTTTTAAATCAGTTACATTTATTAAACACTTCTCCAAGGCTTATATGCTTCTGGTCACATTTAAGATATCTGTTTTACTCTGGTGTTATAAAAGTGTCCCTCCATATTTTACCAGCTTTTCCTAAGAAATGGCAAATCTACTGTATCTTGCTATTAGACAAGATTCAATTTTTCCTTTTTCTACACATACCCATGATCTCAGCAACATACACTCATTAATCTTATTTTCTTTAAACTCACAGCTCATGTTTTATACCACCCCTCCCTAAGTACGTGTCATGAGTGAGTCTAAACACATCTAACAACAGATGCTTGAAAAAAATCAACGTAAAATGAGGTTTGTCTCTGTTTTTATTTTTAAAAACATTACTGGCAATTCTGGGTAATGTGAATTTGGGGATCAAAATCTGTGGCAACAACGTCAAGCTTTTCATTTTTAAAGCAAGGAATTTGTAGATGAACTGAGAAGCGACATGACCTCTAAAATGGGAATTCCCCCAAACTCAAGATGGCCGACGTCCCCCCTGCAGTCTGCTGCCTCGGTCTCCCTCACTGGCAGGGGGCAGGGGGCTCCCTCTGCAGGTCTGGCCCGGGTGCAGCCACCAGGAGAGGCAGCCCCTGAAGACCAGCTGCCCCTGAACGGACGGCGAGGCGGTGACACACCACGGCCTCCAGGCCCACATGACAGCGTGGCTTGGCAGGTGCACTCCCGCTGGCACGCGGGGCAGACGAGCGAGGACAGCGGCTCCCTCGGGCGCGAGTTGAGCAGGGATTGAGCAAAATCCCCAAAGGAAGGCCCGGGTGCCTCGGAAACCCAAAGGTGCAACCACAGAGCCATCAAAAGCCACGTCCCCGATAACTGAAACACTTACAACTTGTCTGTCTCTTTCCCCCGGCTGTGCGGCTTGTGGGGCCTGGTTCCTAGACCAGGGACAGGACCCAGGCCCACGGCAGTGAAAGCAGAGTTCCGACCATGGAACGGCCAGAGAGGCCCGCTCTACCGACAGCCCAGGCAGGAAAGGCCTCCACAGCAGAGGACGCAGGATGCAGAGGGACTGGGGACAAACCTGTGCCGGAGCGACGCCGGCAACAGGTGTGGAGAGACTGCCGGCTACGTTCACTGCCTGTGAGAAAAACAGGCTACAGCATACGATACACAAGTCAGTGGGAGAAAGAGCAAAGGCCGGAGCAGCAGCTCACACAGACACGTGGCCAGAGGTCTGCGTCCCAGGCCCAGAGGCTCCACGTAGGAGGCTTAGTGCTCAGGCAGGCACAGCCTGGCCACTCACCCCGCGGCCCCTGTGAGGGGCCAGGGCACCAGCATGGGGGGCGGGCAGGTCAGACACGCTAAGCTGGGAACTCAGGGTGCCTGCTGGAGGCGGCCGTGAGGACCTGGTGTGTGGGCACCAGGACGTGTGCACGTACGGGGCCTGCACCTAACACCACGAGAGACCAAGACCCCACAGGCGAGCAGGAGCTCAGGGTCAGGACTGCAGGCCGGAGGCCATAGGGCCGGCCCGTATGCCCTGAGGAAAGGTCCCGCCTGCCGCCTGGGAGTGGAGTGGCCCTGGAGGGGCCCTGTCACCAGGCCCCACCTGGACCCTGGGCCAGACCTGGAGGAAGCGCCCGGCGCGCTCAAGCCCTGTGGCCGCTGTGCTCGTCTGACCCACAGGGCGAAGGCCGTTCCCTGGGGGGCCATCTGCTTGCCTAGGGGTCGAGGCCCAGAGGCCCAGGGTGCACTCCCCGCACACTTGTGAGCCGGTGGCCGTAGGGATGCCCCCTCCCCCATCCAGCGTCCTGAGCTGGGTCTCCACATCCGGGTCTTGCCCTGTGCAGGGAGCAGCCTCCCCGCTTTCAGGGAGGACCTGAGGTCCAGTCCACCCGGTGCTGGCCCTTCTACGGGGAGTGCAGTAACAGGCCACAGTCCAGGGCCGTCACTGTTCCAGGTCTCGGCATGGAGCCCCTAGATAAGTGCGCTCACGCCAGTGCCTTAAACCAGCTTTACAAGCACCAGGGCACCCCGGGCAGGAAGCAGGTACCCACCTGGCCCCGGTGCCCAGAGGGGCTGCTAGCAAGGCTGGCCCCGCGGGCGTGCACCTCAGCCTCGCGGGAACTCGGTTCCTCTCTCCTCAGCAAGGCCAAGTGGCTTCTCTCAAGCCTGCTAGCTACTGTCAGCCTGCTGTTCCCGCCGGGTCGACCCCCACGGGTCCTCCACGACAAACCCCGCTGGGAGAAGCACAGGATGTGCGTGTGGCAGTGGGCACCTCGTCGGCACAAGTGCTGGAAGGGCTGCAGGCTGGAGGGCAGCCGCCGCACGTCAGGTGCCCCCGCCCGCGGACGCAGCAGCACAGGTAGCTGACAGGGAGGCACCAAGCAGCGCCCGCCACCTGCCCACACCCCCGGCCTCTGGTCTCCAGAGCCCCGGCCCCGATGACCACACCATCTCTGTGGACAGGACTCTGGGGAGCCAGGTACCAGACAGACAGACGTGCCTCTGACCCTCCTGCTGGTGACGAGACGCAGCCCCGGGCACCACAAAGGGCCGCCCCACGCAGGAGCGAGCAGGCACACTGCCCGGCCAGACCCCCGCGCCGGGCAGACCCTGAGCTCCTCTCACCCCACACGGTCATGTCAGAGACAAAACACCAGGACGCCACAGAGTCCACCAACAAAACACACACGCGGGCACGCACATGCCAACTCACATGTGCACACACACCCACACACACAGACATGAGCTACTTGTGGTCCCAACAGCTGGGGAGATACAACAATAACCACAGCACAGAGAGAACAAGCCTCAGGCCTACGTGGCTGTGCGGGGGCTGCATTACCCGGGGGCTCACGGTGCAGACACGCAGGCTGCCCTCACCCCAACAAGGCAGGCACACGTCAGACGGAGCCCGACTCTCCTGGTGCTCCCTGTCAAAGCCGAGACCTCTCAGAGGCTGGCACAAGCAGGCTGCGTGAGTGGCTGCCGTCTCTGTGGACAGGGCCACCTTTGGGAGAGACGCAGCCTGGAGCCAGTGAATACTGTCTCCCACCACACGCCCTCCAGCCTGAGGACAGGAACGCAGTGATGCCTGAGCACGCAGCTCACCCGGCCGTGAGTGCGGGTGCTGTGTGTCTGGACACAGGTCTGCACCCAAGGCTTCAAAAATCACACCACAGACAACCCGCATGACTGTGCGTCCTCAACTCACTTGGCCACGGACTGGATGACCTTGGAGGAGGTGTCCTTGATGTTGGTGAAGAGGCGCTCGGTGCCCCCACGCAGGATGTCCAGGAACCCGCCGTACGGCTGCTCGTACTCAGCGACCACCAGACCTGCAAGCAGAGACAGACCTGTCGAGAACCCCCGGCGCCTGCAGCGGCCCGGGTGTCCCCCATGCACTCCATGCCCCAGCACAGGAATGAACAGGTGACCAGGTCCAGCGTCCCCATCTCGTCCAGCACCAGTGGACACTCAGCAGGTACCTGGGCCTCCTGCGAGGGCAGACCCTGGGTGCGTCAGCAGACCAGAGCCTCTGGGCGTGAGACTGGTCCCAGGGCCCAGACACTCACCCAGCTCACTCCCGGCGCCCGCTGAGCACCACAGGAACCCCGCCTCTGGCAGACACGTGCTGGTGCCCAGCGGGGCGACCAGGCTGCTGCGCAGGTGCCAATGTGCCCAGAGACAGGGGCTGCAAAGCGTGGGGGGGATGGGAGCTGCGGGCGCAGGAGCAGGGTTGCGAGCGGCACAGAAGGGCCAGGGCAGGCCCTGCTCTGCTGGTCTGCAGGGCAACAGGCCCCCAGCGGCCGCCCTGAGGCCGGAGCAGCGGCCCACAAAGGCCTCGAGACCAAGGTCCAGGGTGTGGCCACACCGCAGGCGTGAAGGCAGAAGTCGGTGTGAGGACAGAAAGGAGGATTCACACGTGCAACAGGGGGCCTGTGGCTCTGGATCCGGTGGCAACGCATGTGTGACACCCACACCAGCTCTTCGCCAGGCACCCCGTACGCACCCAGGGAGTTTGTCTAGGCCCATGACGTGGCCCCCCTCACACTGCGCCCCCCACACTGGTGGACAGGGAGCCAGGACATGGGCTGGCCAGCTGCGGGTATCACCCCTGGAGACAAGGAGTAGAAGGATGACCCCGACAGTGAGGTGGGGATGGCTCTGGAGACAGGGCAGAGGTATGTCTGGAACCTTCCAGGCCAGCCACACTCACGGCTGGCTACACCCACCCCAGAACGCCAGCTTGGGGTACCCAGAACCCTCAGGCTCGCTGGCTGATCAAGAGTAACCTCTCAGCAAACACGCCTGAGCCCAAGTCCACCAGCCCCGCTCCCCCCACCAGCCCCACCTCCCCTCCCGAGTCCCCTCACGGTGAGCAGACGCGGCCCCTGCGGCCCCCACGCAGCCGCTCTGCTCCCTCATGCATCAGCTCCAGGCCACCCACGGGGTCACTGAGGGCTGGCCTGAAGGTGCACCCGCATCTAACTGGGCAGGGGCCACGCTCGCCGGAGACACATGTGGGCTGCCCAATCCCCCAGGTGCCTGAGGCAGCCCCAAAGGCTGCCCCAATGGTGGCGGGGCGGGGGGGAGGTGGGGATGGCAGGCGCCCAGCCTCTGGCCCCCCTCCTAAACCTCCGGCCGAGGGATGGCCCTGCTAAGTCTTGGGGCAGCTCAGGAACCGTGAACCAGGGCCCGGGGATACTCACCTCCCCCACAGCCGCTGCCCGTGGAGCCAGGAGGGGCCGCGTGCCCGTAGCCTCCATTCTGCTCCAGGAGCTGGAAAAGTGCAAACGCAGGTCAGGCCAGGCGCTCGGGGCACGTCGGCAGCCAGGCCCACCCTCCTCCACCCGACTCGTTACAGAACCACAGACGACCCTCCCAGGGCCTCGACAAGTCCTGGACCCCAGGGCTGATCCGTGGGGTCACCCAGGCACACGGCTCTGTTCACAACACAGGCAGCAGCTATGAACCCGCCCCACCCCTGCCCCGACCGAGCCCGCAGGCCCTGTTGTTGACAGGACACAGCACGGGGACTGTGGAGGCTCAGGCGGGAGGACCGCCACGAAGTGTGGCTGCAGAGCAAAGTGCGTGTCCCGTGGGCTGAGCCCGAGGCCGCGCCAGCTGCCATCCGGCACCTCCACCAGCCTGGAGATGAGGCACCGCTGCGACAGGCCCAGCCTGAGCCCGCCTGAGGGCAGGCCGCGCGCTCACCCTGGGGGCACTGCAGCTCCGCGTCCCCTCTCTGTGAGCTACGCAAAAGCTGTTTTGCAGTTTCTTGTGGAGTCTCAGAGAGCGTTCTTACTTTCAAGTTAACACAGCACATCAGACTCGGGAAATGCTGTATCACGGCCTCTGCAACGCGCGACGCACCGGAAGTGGTCAGTGACCAACGGAAGGCCCCATGGAGTCTTAAAAATAACACCCACGAGCCGGGAGGCACATGCATCTTATCTCAACTGTGTCATCTACTCAGAAACTTCATTTTGTCGTTTCATCCGCTTTCCCAAAACGTGGAGTGTCTCCTGGCAGGACTGCAGGCTCCACGCCGCCTCAGGAGCTGCAGGGGACGAGCTCCGGGGCTGCAGGCCCAGGCCCAGGCCGTGGCGCAGAGCGCCGCTGGCTCTGACTCCTCCCCCATGTGCTCCTGCTCATCGATCCAGCCCAGCCTCCTATTCGGCGCTTTCCTGGCCTCAGCGTCCATCAGGGTTGGTGTGCCCACGCTGCCAAGGACTGGCTGACTTCTCTGCCCGGGCACAAGACCCCCACAGGAGGGGTTTGAGGCCTGACCCACGGTCCCGGGGTCTAGAAGCACTGAGAGCAGCGTGTGCTCAGAGCCCCAACGGAAGCGACCTGTGTCCTTCCTCGGGCACTTTCTCCCCTCCCTGTAGAGCCGTCCTCAGGGGCACACGCAGGCTGGCTGCTCCTGGATCATGGCCCCAACACCCCCCCCCCGAGACCAGGCCCACCTGGGGACCCACATTCTCTGGAAAGGCCACAGGGCAGTCCAGGCCTCAGCAGTCCTCTCCTTGCCGCTGGCCTCTCTGAACCCTGCCCACTCGACACCCGGGTGTGCTCCACCCTCTGGCCCCACCCCGGGCTCTGTCTCCCAGCTCCAGGAACTCCACAGGGCGGCACACCGCCCCTCAGGCGACCCCGGTGGCTCCCCACTCCGCGAGCACCGACTGGAGCCGGACCACCCGGCTCTAAAGCGACATAGAGTCATCGTGAGTAGCACGTCGAGGCCCACCTCGGTGATGGGTGACTTGGGGTTCACGTTGCGGGCAGCCGCGATCTCCTGGAGCTGGTTCACCAGCTCGGTGACAGACAGCCGCTCCTCCGGGTTGACCTTGAGCATAGAACCTACAGCAGAGGCAGAGCTCACCCTGGGGGCGGCCGGGCTGGGGTCCCGGGCAGGCAGCACCCCCTGCTCTGCAGGGTGGTGGGCCCTGGAGGCCCATGTCTTGCTCACACTACTGATTTTAAAGGCAAGCGGGAAAGGACATTGTGAGGAACAAGATCAGAAGGAGCTGCTGCTCAGGCCACGTGCTCAGGCAGGGGTGCACCGTGGTGGGACTTACGGATGAGGCCATGGAACACGGAATAGCGCGTGTCGTCGGCAGGGATTGCGTACTTCCCGTTGACGATGCGAAGCTTCGCCCCATCCTCAAACGGGTGCTGCCCGAAGCACAGCAGGTACAGGATGCAGCCTAGGGCCTGCGGAGACAGGGAGGCCTGCCGGCTCTGACTCGCCCGGCCTTGCCCGCTGGCCATGGTCCACTCGTGGGGCACAGAGACCAGCCAGCTCAGAGCACCCAACAAAGCCCAGGCCCCTGTTCTCTGATGAGAAGGTCCTTTCGAGACACCAAGCTCCTAACCCAGGGTGGGATCTACCCGCCCAGCAGCCGTACTGAGGGCAGGCAGCAGGGCCTCGTTGGGCTCGTGCAGGGCGCCAGGGTCGAGTCTGAGGGCTGCCGGCCCCACACCCACACGTCAGTGTCCCCTCCCTGCCTCCACCACGGCCCCTGCCACAGGAGCACAGGAAACCGAGATGGTCCAGCGGGCTCCGAGAAGTGAGGCCCACGCGGGCCCCAGGCCAGGCCGAGCCCCACCTTCCAACTCGCACACACAGCCCCCGGGCTGGGACGGGCTGCGGGCGTCCACTTGGAGTCCACCAGTCTCCACTCACCAGCACAGGGCTCCCCCTGCAGGAGGGTTCAGGGCCCCTGAGTCCTGCTCTCAGGGCACCAGGGAGGCCATAGGGCACCTCGGATGGAAAGCACTGCTTCCCGAGCTCTGAGCCCTAATGTTGAACCAAGGGATCAGCAGACACCCATTCAGTCAGGCCCCACACTCAGTGTACACAGGGACCGCCCTCCAACCACGGGACGTGTCCTAGAGGAAGTGGCCTGACCTCACTCTGAGACCCTGTAAGGCCTCAGGCCCAGTCACAGCTCCAGCTTCACCAGGTCAGTGCACAGCTGCAAGACCATCTGGAAGGCCCAGCACTGGCCACGCAGACAGTGGCTCTGTGAACCCAGGCCTACAAAGAGGTTCTGACCACACGTGCTCAGGCCCAGGCACGCAGGAGCACCCATCTGGGGCCAGGGTTGGCCACACCCGCACCCGCCGTCAGCGCCTGAACCCTCACAGTGTCAGGAGGGCCGCAGGAGAGGAGAGAGAACCGCCAGAGGGACAAAGAGCCAAGGAAGCGGAAGGAAGCCAAGGGACGGGCAGCCGCGGCCTCACCCGGGGCCCCCGGCACACGGATCAGCTGCCTTACCCAGATGTCCTGCTTCTCGCCGATCGGGAAGTTGGAGTACAGGTCCACGATTTCCGGTGTCCTGTACATGGGTGTTGTGTTCCTGGTGATCTGAAGAGAGGAGAATGTGTCAGAGGAAAAGGCACAGGCCCGTCACAGCTGCTCCGTCAACCCCAGGCCGCAGGGCCCGGCGCCCGTCAGGAGGCCTGGCCGGCCGGTCACACGAGGCCCTGCACGGGCCCCTGGAGCAGGCTGAGCACACGGGGGCAGCAGCACACACGACTCCGGCCCCCAGGAGCCCTCGTGAGCCACCGACAGCGGAGGTGGGTGCGGGGCGGGCAGGGGCCGTGAGGCTCTGGGACCCGCTCCAGGTGCTGTGACCTGGAGCCCAGAGCAAGCTACAGACCCGCCCCAGGGCTTTCTGCCCACCTGCTGGCAGAGGGTGTGTCTGCAGCCCTGAGACGAGAGGGCTCCCCAGGAAGCACGGCCTCCAGGGAGAGTGCAGAGCAGTAGTGGGCAGCAGGCGCCTGCCCTGTGGAGCGTCGCCCCGGAAGCCGGCGCTGCCCACGGCGGCCCTGGCCACTGGTCTCATACTGCTCTGCTGGTGCGGGTTCCGGGGGCCACGTCTGTGAGCACGTGCTCCCAGCAGAAGAGCGCAGTGCGAGTGTGCGGACAGCCGCCCCCCTGGGGGTCTGTGCCCACTCGGCGCCACCTGCCGTTCACAGGGGCCTGACCTCGCCCCCTCCCCTGGGGCGCCTGTGGTCACCTGCCCAACAACCCCAGAGGCAGGGTTTTACGTGATGCTTTAAATCGCCACATTTGGGATTAAAAAGCCCTGCAGATGGATGGAGGCGACATGGGTGTCTTCAGGGCCCCTGGACTGCACGCTCAGAAACGGTCACAGGGGAATTTCACGTCGCATACTTTGCCACACCAAGTAAAAAGCAAGGGGAGAACCAGCCGGTGTAGGCAAGGTTGGCGGCGGTGCCCGGCTGCCACGCTCACCTCCTCCTCCACCAGGGCCCGGCGCTGGGCGCTCCAGCTGTAGTCCGGGCAGTGTGAGATGGTTGTGGCGCTGCCGAAGTCGCACAGCTTGATGGTCCCCTGGTTACTGAGCAGTAAGTTTTCAACCTGCAGAGTTCCAGGAGACAGTCTGTGAGGCCAGGGTGCAGGCTGCACTGTGGACAGCACGGTGCCAGGCGGGCAGGGGCCCAAAGGGCAGACCGGCCAGGGGGTCTTCTGGGCAAAGGGGACACTCCTTTCTGACCAAAATGCCTTAAGATGGGACATTCAGAGAAACAAACGGCAGTTAAAACCCACCACCAATCAGAGACAGCTTGACCTAACGACGAAGCATGTGCACGAGAACCTTTGGAAAGCGTAAAAGATAACACGCCACTTAAAGTCACCAAACATGAGTAACTGAGGAGCCTGACCAAAACAAACAGGGACCTGGACTCTCCTCCTAACAGGAGGGCACAGACCCGCCCACAGCTCGGGAGCCAGGTCCCGCCGCCAGCCCTCTCGCTGAGGGGAGGCTCTACTCCTCCAGTGGCTGGAAAGAGTCAGGAGACCAGGATTCCGTGACCCAGGTCAGGAGCACCTTCACCAACTCAGCAGCCAGGATGTCTCCAGCCTGTCAGCCCCTCTCTCGGAGGAGGGCTCACGGCAACTCCAACCAGGGGCTGACACCCTGGGCCAAACACCGAGAGGCCAGCCTTGCCTCCCTGCGCCTCTCACGCCGGCAGCTTTCTGCCAGCCCCGTGTCCACGTGTCTGCAGGCACCTTTTCCCAACAGCATCTGCTCAGTTTGTGTCTCCAGGTCCCATTCGATAATTCTTGAGCACAACACTTCAGATGCTTCATCATTATCGTATGTATTGTTGAGTCCCTGATCAGTGGCCTTCGATGTTACTATGAGACCCACTGAAGGGCAAGGACGACGGTTAGTGTTTTCCAGCAATCAAGTATTTTTAATCGAAGGGATGGACACTGTCTTTTGGTCATAACGCGAAGCATGTTAACAGACCAGAAAGTAGTACGAACACAACCAAAAGGTGCTGGGAACCAGGATGCCCGCACCGCTCGCTTTGCTGGGTCCCGGCTCACTGCACTGGGCTGGAGCCGAGCCCGCGGTCTTTTTCATGGCTCCCAGGTGAGTAGAGACACCAAGAGCTGACAAGAGCCTCATGGCCCCAGGGGACCAGCTCTGGTACAGAGGCCAAGGAGCACCAAGGCCAGGGCGCTGAAGACCCCTCACGAAGAGCCAAGACGACCCACTCCAAACACAAAGGGACGCCCACAGGAGTGAAAGTGCAGCAGGAGGAGCGCAGTCTGCCCTGCTAGCGCTGACATGGGGCTGCCCCACAGGACACCAGGTTCCCACAGACAAGGCGAGGCGGGCAAACTCCGGCACCAGGAGGAAAGGCAAGTGGAACGCACACACACACCAGGGGCCAGCCACGTGCAGGCACGGGGGCCGTGGTCAGGTGTCCGCCGTGGAGACGGCCTCCAGCGCCAGGGACGAGGGTGTCCTGGGACAGGGGCCACCTCGACGTGGAGCAGGGGCACAGAGGGCCAGGCCTAGCGCCCATGCCCTGCTCGTCGAGGCCTCCCGAGACGGAAGAGGCTGAAATCGTGACGCCATGCAAACGGGCACTGGGGCTCCACTCGCGTGACACCGGATGGGCAACGGGAAACCCACACTGAGGACATGCGGCTACGCCAGCCAGGGACGTGCACCCGGGCCTGGCACCATGTCCGGGGCGCCCAGGTCCTTCCTGCTCCTCCACAGGGTGCCACTCCAGGACCCCGTGGACAGACCCCAGGGAGCTCGTGAGGAGGTCCCCGCGTGGTGCCAGCAGCCATGGACCTGGCACACAGGCGCTGAGCGGTCGGCCCCAGGCCGAGCCCTCTGTCCTCCGTCGAGCTTTGCACTTTCCTGAGGCAGAGAGGAGCCTGCTACCTCCCAAGGTTCAGGATGCCCCAAGAAGAAAGGGAAAGCTGGCCACAAGCTGGACGTGCAGGAAGCAAAGGGAGGCTCCTGGGCAGGAAGGGGCGTATCTGGGGTCTGCTTTAGCAAGTCAGACCAGGGAGGGTAGAGGGGGCCTGTCGCCACCCTGAGCCATGGGGAGAGTCGGGGCCCTGGCTTTGCGGATGCCACATCACTGTTAAAACGAGGCCACAGACCACGGAAGACATCCGGAGCACGTTCAACTTGAAGAGACTATCATGCAGGCGTACAGAAGCAACAGACAGCACAAACAAGGCAGAAGCACCCGGCTAACTGAAGGGCAGGAGCTCCTGACGACGTGAGCAGCAGCAAGAGCACCCAGCCTCAAACAAGGACAGAACCACAAACACAGAGCCCCCTGCCCCGCCACTGGCGGCACCCCGACCCCGAGGGAGGGCAGCCTCCTGTGTGCACCAGGGGATGCAGCAGGCCCGTGGGCACGCGCGCCCGCCTGGCGCCCGCGGCAGGAGGGCAGGACTCCTGCCCAGAGCAGCCCGGGGGACGTCGCCTCCTCTCGGCCGCACGCAGGGGTCCACACCCTCACCCGTGGTGGGACCACCCCAGGCCAGGAGGGCCGCCGGGAGGCGGGCCGCACCTTGAGGTCCCGGTGGATGATGGGCGGCCTCTGCCGGTGCATGTGCTGCACTGCCCTGCACGTCTGGTAGAAGATCTTCAGGACGGCGTCACATGAGAGCGGGCCTTTAGGCTCAGCTCTCCTTAGAAATTCCACCAGCTGCCCTAGAAGAGAGTTAAACTCACATCACCAGGGAACTGCCAGAGTGCGTGCCAGCCTGCGGCCCCCCTGAACCCGCCGTGGCGCCCCGCCCTCCGGCCAGCACTGGAGGCGGCAGCAGCTTCCAGGGGCCCACGTGGGGCGTGCGACCCGGTCCGGGTCACAGACCCTGGAGGGGAAGCCTGCCCCCCAGCAGCAGAGGCCTGCAACCACGGTGCCTTCGTGACGCAGCAGCTGCAAGGACCACGTCCCCTGCCGTGCACGTCCCGGCAGACACCTCCGGAGAGATGGCCGCTCAGTGTCCTCAGGTAACAGGTGTGCTCTGCTGCTCACCTGAGGTCTCAGTGGGTGCGTCCTCCACGCAGCACGGAAAGGATGGCCAGGCTCTGGGCCCCGCCCCAGGCCGCCCCCCAGGGGTCGCCGCCTCCAGGCACTCCCTCCTGCCTCTGCGGGGCGGGACCTGAGTCCCGCAGGAATTGGCTGGAGCCTGGGGCCACTGGCCCTCTCCACAGTGGCGTCCTCGCAACCATGTGCTGCCCTTGCTGGGCCAGCTTCCCAGGACCCATGACTCACCGGCCTTGGTACCCCAACCCTGTTTTTGCCCTAGACGTCCCAAAGCCTCTTCCGAGAGCCCACCCTGCACACCCCAGTGCAGGGCTCCGGGCTGCCTCTGCTCCCAGAGGTGAGCTCCGCACGTTATGGGACCCCTGGCCCCACTCGACGTGGCACCAAAGGGCAGCACCACACAGCCACAAGGCCCCGTGACCAGCACTCTCCCAACGCCCGTGACCCCCGCCCCACCCCCAGGAAGCCTTCCAGGGGGCGCGTGGGAACACGCAGGGCGAGGGTGCAGCAGGCTTGCAGGCAGGAGCCGCTTCATAAGCTCACACCTGATGCTGTCTTCACTGAGCAGGCACCTCTTTCTTGCAGGTGAAAGACAGCGATGCCAACCACCAGCTAAGTGAAGAGCCAAGCGCCCGACCTGAGCTGAGCATCCATACCCCACTGTGAGCGCCCAGGAGAGGCGCCCACGAGCACGGCCAGCACCGGACAGGATCCCAAACACCAGTCCCCATGGGAGCCCAGGTGCCCACGCTACTGGGACAAAAAGCACCATGCACCCCAGGTCCTGTCTTCTCCACCCGGGATGGGGTCCCAGTCCCCTCCACTCAGGGTGGGGATCCTGTACTCCTGGCTCCTGACTGTGGTCCCCAAGACCCTTCCCCGCCAGCAAACACCACACCCCATTTCTGCTCTTCTTCACATAATGACTCCTGCATTCACGGCCCTGCCCTTTTCCTGGGACCCTCCTCTGGGGCCATTGAGCCCTCGGAGTGCTTCCCTCCCTCCCTTCTGGGGAGCCCCCTGCCTCAGTCGGCCCCGCTCTCCCCCGGCCTCACGGCAGCCCCATGCACTGCCGTGACGGATGGACAAGCAGCCATCTGGGGGCTCCTGCCCTAGCTCTCGGCCCTCTGGCAAGGCCTCAGAAGTCCTGCCCAGCTCCAAAAGTTGTCTTGCCCACACGGGTCCAGCACAGGGCAGAGGTTCAGTGGGGGGATGAGAGGAGTCCAACCCTCCAGGCAGGGAGCCTGCTTCTGCCAACGACAGAAGCCTCACCTCGCCTGGGGAGCCGGGCACCATTGCCTGCCCACTCGCCTGCTCTGCCCCAAGAATTCGTAAGAAAGCACCGGCTCCCCGCTGCGGTCAGAATAAAAGAAGTGCCACGACCTCGTCGTAGGCCCCTGGCCCCGCCTACCTGCCTGGCCCAGGCCCCGCCCATCCCAGCCCCACCAGGCCACTTCCAGCCACTTCCAGGTCACGGCTTGGCAACTGGGGGACTGGGGGTGGATGCAGCCACTCAAAGAGCTCCGCCAGACAGGGAGCCACTCTCTCCCTGACGACCACTGCGTCTCCAAAGAGGAGACCCCAGGAGCCCTCCCGCTTGCTGGCGGTCCCGAGCCGCGGGCACCTCACCTCTGCAGAGCTCCATGAGCAGCAGGAACTCCGCCTGCCCCGTGTCCGACTCCTCTTTTCCTATCGATGCTGCAGAACAAAACTGGACAATATTTGGGTGGCCTGAAAGTTTTTTCTGCAGGTGCCTCGTTAAAGGAGAATGCATAACTCTGCACGTTTAAAAACAAATATATACATAATATTAAGATACTGAAGTCAGAACACTGACTCCAACTTAGGACAATCTGACCGTGTGACCACAAAAACAGCACGGGGAGCAGGAAGACACGGGACACAAGGGAAGGGAAGGTGCTGAAGACCCCACCCGCCGGCCACACACCTGGCCAGGGGCTGGGGGGGGTAGCAGGTGAGGCTGAATGAGGCCACAGGAAGCCCCACGCGGTGAGGACCCTCAGGCCCGGGGGCTGGCAGGCTCACAGTGGACAGAGCTTCAAGATGGAACAGAACAGATACTGACAGCAAAGGGCGAGACCCCAGCCCCAGGGGAATGCGTGTGGGATGGAGAGCCAAGCCAAACAAGCCCGCAGATCCAGGCTCCATGCACAGATGTCCAGGGCCCCTGCCCTCTGGGAAGGGTGAGGGCACCAGGGGGCTGCTCAGAGAACCATACGGAGCCCAAGGGTGCCAGGCCTGGAGAGGAACTGAGGGCAGAACCACTGGCCGGGCGCCACATCAGGTCACTGGGTAGCGGCAAGGCGGAGGCAGGGAGCTGCCCACCCCCGGCTTGAGACCTCCTGGCAGGAATGACCCTGTTGCTCCCAAGGCTACAGACCTCTTACCATCACTCTGAGAGTAAAGAACAAGGAAGAAACTCCTTCCCACTAGACACGTGCTACGGGCAAGTCCAGCGAAGCAGACACAGGGAGGGTGGCACTGAGCAGCCAGCGGCCAAGGGCAGCCACGGCCGGCCGCAGGCCTCCCCGCGGGCCCATGCTCGTGCTCAGTCCCTGGAAAAGGATACCATAAAACATACTTCCTGAATGACGGCTCTGTTCTTCTCCTCCTCATTGGACAGCAGTCTCTGCAGCGGGAAACAATGTGTGAGCAAAGATTACGGGCCTTCTCTGCCTGCTCTCACCGAGCGCACACGGCGCCTCGGAGGGCGGCCCCCGCCTGACTGGGTGTCTGCATCTGACCCAAGAGGAACCTGACAGGTTAAAGGACCTCAGAAACGGTCCTGTGTGATCCAAGGACGTAAGAAAAACTAAAAACAGGAGGCTTCTCACCCAACAGGCTGGAGGAAAAGGAGAGATGTGGGTCTACTTCTGGACCCCAGAGTCCAAGCGCACGCCCCACCCCAGCCGTGCCCTGAGACGATCACTGCCTCCGAGGCCAAGCAGGTCCGCTGAGTCTCAGGGCAGACCACAGGGGGCGCACAGCACCCCCCGAGGGCCTGGCTCACAGACACCCTGTGCACGCACCGCCCCCCAAGGGCTCGGCTCACAGACACCCTGTGCACGCACCGCCCCCCCGGGGGCCCGGCTCACAGACACCCTGTGCACGCACCGCTTTACACGAGCAGCTGTCAAACGCCTGCTGCTCGTGGAACCCGCACGTTGGCAGCTGACTCCCCTCCCCCGGCTGCCCCAAAGTTGAAACCCACCGCCTTCGAGTCCTCTAAGACCGTGGAAGAAGAAAGCTTAACAGACAGACACAGACTATAAAAAGGGGGGGATAAGTCTCTGTCAACAGCATCACACAGAGACTCACTTCCTTTAAAACGGGAACACCCACAACCCTCTGTCCCCTTATTACCTTCAATGCATACTCTCTGCCACTTCCCAGATCCTGAGCTTCATACACAAATGCAAACCCTCCTGAAAAGTAGAAGAACACACGTCAGTTTTATTTAACATTAAGCTTTAAAAATACCTTGACCAAGAAAGGTGCAAACTGGACTGTGGCCAGGAGTCTGTGTTCCGCCTTGATGGTGGCCCTGGTCTTACACGACCGCCTTCTACACACCCTGTTCACAGGCAGAGACCAGGGCAGGAAAATCGGCCCAATCCATGCCAGTTCTCTGGGAACAAGTGACTCGTACCACACACAAACGTGGGCGACAGAATTCCTGACAGATCACTAATTCTACATAAAGTAAGACGTTAGCAAATCAAACCCAACAACTATAAAAAAGGATAATACATTACAACTAAGTAAAGTTGGCTTAATTAGTGTAACTCAATTATTTTCAGTTTGACTTCTTAGCCTTTTCTAGCTTCCTACGGTGGAAAATTTCATCATGAAATTTAAAACTCTCAGCAAATGGGGGCAGAAGGACAGTTTCTCAGCCTGATGAAGGCGTCTCTGGAAGCCCCTCTGCGAACACCACACTCAGGGTGGGGCCTGACGCACGCCTCTAAGACCGGGGCCAGGCGGGCACCAAGCCTGTCGTCACCACTGCCGTTCAGTACCACGCTGGGAGCACTGGCCAGTGCAATCAGGCCAGAGAAGAGACGAAAGGTACCCAGACTGGAAGGGGACAGCAAGCGACAGGACTGTCTGTGTAGACAAGCTGCCTCCTCCTTCAAGCTACTGTCAGTGACACAATCGACCACTCTGACAAACCCTATGTTAGGCAAACAGCACGACCCATAAATGACAAACATGGTAAATGGACTTATCAAAGATGGTTTTTACTGGTTTTGGGGCACACTGTTGAGAGCTTGAAAAGACAAGTTCCTAACTGGACTTCGCAAATCACACCTCTAGCAAAGGACCTCTATCCAGAAAATATACAAAAAATCCAAAGTTCAGTTCAACAACATTTTAAGGGGCAAAATACATGAAAAGACACTCAACCAAGATAAACAGCTGGCAAGTAACCACATGAAAAAATGTCATTATCCACCAGAGATATGCATACTTAAACCACAAGGATACTACTACACACCCATTAGAACATCTAAAAATTTTAAAACCGACCTACCAAACATTGATTGAGGTGCAGGGCCACGGTGCACTTACACGCTGCCCACAGGAGTGCAGAAAGGTCTCATCATTTTGGAAGACAGCTTGGAGAGCTCTTCCAAAGCTAAACATACACCACCTCTACAGCTCTGCCATCCCACTGTGAGTATTTACCCAGGAAGAATAAATGCACACATCCTCACAGAGACTCACACACGCTCGTTCACAGCAGCCCCACCAGGAACCCAAGGGTCCGTCAACGGCGAGGGGATGGAGCGGCCACCCTCGCATGACTGGGTGCAGGGCGACTCCGAGCAGCCCCACTGAGGAGCGGCCGTCAGGACGTTGTCATTCATAGGCGGCCCGAGGAAGCAGAGTGATCACAGAGACAAAAAGCAGACGAGCAATGGCCTGGGCTGAGCGGGGACCGCGGGCGTGGCGGGTTTGTTCACCACCTCGATCCCAGCGACAGCCATGCGGCTAGGCGTGTACACACACTTACACACAGAGACTCAGAGTGTGTTGACAGGCGTGCAGAGTAGCTCTGTCACTTTTATCTCCAAATAGCTGTTAAAAAATTAAATAATAAGTCCATATAAAAAACAGATGAAAGGAAATAAATGAAAATCCAGAAAACAGAAACAGAAAAACAGATGGCTTCACTGGCAAATTCCATCAAACATTTAAGTGAAGAAAGTACAACAACTTTGCACAAAATCTGTGCCAAGAGGAGAGAATAGTTCCCAGAGTCTTTTTTGAGGCAGAGAAAGCAATAAACACACAATTACAGATCAAAATCACTCATTAACACAGAAATCAAAACCCATCAGAAACACTAGGAGTGATTCTGACCATACGCAGTAAGGACAGTATGCTATGACCACCCAGGAATGCAAGGCTGGTTCAACAGTTAAAAAACAAAAAACCAAAAAACTCACTGCAGTACACACTGTGAACAGGGAGGGCAGGTCACCTTGACAGACACCGAGAAAGCTTCTGCCCACGTGCAAAATCCAGTCGTGATCCTTCAAAACTAAAATTTTTTTAAATGTTCAGCAAACTAGGGATTGAAAGAGAAACTTCTTCAATCTAAGAAACGTCAACCACGAAAAACACAAGACTCACAGGTCTTCTCTGAGATCAACGACAAAGCAAGGGTTTCTACTGTTCTCAGAGCCGTAACGCATTTTTTATCGGTGCAAGAAAGCTAGAAAAATAAAGAACAGAAGGACTAAGCAGCTTTTACTTGCAGATGTTAAGACTATGAAGCAAACACTCCTAGAGACTCCACCAAAAACGCCCAGGACAGAAGGGCAACCTCAGCAGGCTGCCAGATCCTTGGGACCATCCCCAGGCCTCCGCTGCAGCCAGACTGAAACCACCGCACCTCCTCACACGCCAAGCCCACGACTGCCCAGGCCGCCCCCTGGCCACAGCCCTGCAAGGGCTGGCCCGACTCCCCCTCCTCTCACTCCCGACTCAGCCCCCTCACCCCCCAACCCGCTTCTCCTCCCCAGCGCTCTCTGATACCTGACTCTCTCTGGATCCTTGTTTGCCGTCTCTCCCACTAGGCCGTGAGCTCGAAGCAGAACTGTCACCTGAGTTGTCTGCATTTCTGTCGCAGGGCAGGGTCTGACATGGTGGGTAACCAAAATCGTGCATCGCGCAAACCAGCAGATCACGGCAACAAACTCTTCAGATATCAAACAGTCACTCATCTTTAACACCCCCAACAGCAAGAGCACGCACTGTCTGAATACAGCACAGGCAGAGGAAGCGCAAAGATGAGCAGGAAGCACACGCACCCGTTCATGGTGGTGGCTGCCTCTAGAGACAGAAATGCAGCGGGGGCAGGGCGTCAACGGGACCTTTGCAACATCCCCGGTGCTTCTGTCTAGAAACCGCGGAATCAGACACGACTTTTTAAAGTCGGTGGTGGTTTAGGCGCTCAGTCATGCCCGACTCTTTCAACCCCCATGTCTGCAGCCCGCCAGGCCCCTCTGCCCCTGGGATTCTCCAGGCAGGAGCACTGGAGTGGGTCGCCATTTCCTTCTCCAGGGGATCTTCCCACCCAGGGATCGAGCCCCGGTCTTCCACATTGCAGGCAGATTCTTTATCAACTGAGCTACGAGGGAATCCATTTTCAAAGTTAGTCTTTATTAATTCTGGATGGCAGGGACAAAGGTGTCCTGCTGTCACTCTTTCCACTTTTCTGCATTAAAAAAATTTTTCCTAACTCAAAAAAAAAATTCAGATTTTGTTGTATAACTGCAGTAATCAAGATGGTGTGGTACTGGTGGAGGGACAGACTGTAGATCAAAGGGACAAAAGAGGAAAGCCCTAGAAACAGAACCACACGAGTATGCTGAAGTGACCTCTGCCAGAGGTGCAGAAGCAGTTTCAGGAGGAAGGGTGGTATTTTCAACTGGACAGCTCCAGGCAAATGAAAGAACTTCAGTCTAAACCTTACACAATAACTCAGAGCATACACATGTCAAACCACAAGACAGCACAGGAGAGAATCCTGGAGATGCAGAGCTCAGCAAAGTTTTCAGACCAGACAGTAAAAGCAGGATTCAGGAACGGAAAGCAACAGAACAGACTTCACCGAAGGTAGAGCCACAACAGACCCTGTTCAGAGGCTAGAAGACAAGCAGCCTGAGAGAAAGCCTGGTACCCACCCTGGACGGAGGACTCGCACCTGCAGCACACAGCAAGCTCTCACAATTCAACGGCGCAAGGTGACTGGAAAAGAGGCAGAAGGCACGAGACGCTTCACCTGTGAGGACGGGCAGGTGGAAAGACGCAGAGCGTGCGCTTTCAGAGAGACGCAGACCGAAGCCACGATGAGACGCCACCACACATCTGCCAGGATGACCACCACACACACAGAACGCTGGCAGGGACGCAGAGGAGCGGAGCCCTTTCTGCAACAGACTCAGCCGCGTCCCCCAGAAGCCACGAGATGAAGCCCTAATCCCAACGTGGCTGTATCTGGAGACAGGGTGTGCAGGGAGGTGACTAAAGCTCAATGAGGTCAGAAGGTGGGGTCCCAATGCCACAGGACTGGGGTCCTCAGAGTAAGGGGGAGCAACAGCAGCCAAGGGGAGAGACCGCCCTAGGAACCTGCCAGCTCCCTGACCTCAGGCTCCAGCCCCAGAAGCAAGAAGGCGAAGCCGCGTTTACACTCCCAGCCTGCGGCTGGGGCAGCAGCCGAGCACGGGCAGATGCCTCCACGGTCGACGGGCGCACGCCAACAGCAAGGAGCTCTAGAAACAGGCTGGCAGCTTTCTAAGCGCAAGACACCAACCGCCATGTGACTCAGCACCCGCGCATTTATTCCGGAAAAATGAAGACACGGCCATACAGTGACTGTGCGTGGTGCTTATGGCAGCTTTATCGCAGAGACTCAAACGGCCTGGAAGCAGCCCAGAGGCCCCACAGCGGGTGAAGAGCGAGCAAACTACGGTGCGTCCACCCCGTGGACGCTCTGCTGAGACAGAGGAGTTAGGACACAGCAACCTGGAGGGTCCCCAGAGAATCACGTAGGGTGAAAGAAGCCAATTCTGAGAGGTCGCAAGCGACCCATTTACAGAGAACCCTTAAGAGGACCAAGGACGGGGGGCAGGCCAATGCGCTCCAGGGGCCAAAGGGAGCCCCAAGGGGACAGACACTTCGAATTCCGGCTGTGACAACCCCGGTTTTTCCAGACGCTGCCACAAGGCAGTGCTCCAAACCTGTCTGCTGCTTTTCTTTCAGCTCCACCAGAGTCTGCAATGACCTCAAAACGAAATGTTTAAAAATGGCAGAAACACTAGCAAATAAGCACATAAAGGGACACCATGCTGAGAGAGCTGTGACTGGGTATGTTCTGGGGGGAGCACAGGCTGGAATCAAGATCGCCGGGAGAAACATCAATAACCCCAGATATGCAGACACCACCACCCTCATGGCAAAAAGCGAAGAGGAACTAAAGAGCCTCTGGATGAAGCTGAAAGAGGAGTGTGAAAAAGCTGGCTTAAAGCTCAACATTCAGAAAACTGAGACCATGGCATCTGGTCCCATCACCTCATGGCAAATACATGGGGTAAACAATGGAAACAGTGACAGACTTTATTTTTTGGGCCCCAAAATCAATGCAGATAGTGACTGAGGCCATGAAACTAAAAGACACTTTCTCCTTGGAAGAAAAGCTATGACCAACTTAGACAGCATATTAAAAAGCAGAGACATCACTTTGCTGACAAAGGTCCGTCTACTCAAAGCTATGGTTTTTCCAATGGGCATGTAAGGATGTGAGAGTTGGCCTATAAAGAAAGCTGAGCGCCAAAGAGTTGAACTGTGGTGTTGAAGATGACTCTTGAGAGTCCCTTGGACTGCACGGAGATCCAACCAGTCCATTCTGAAGGAAATCAGTCCTGAATATTCATTGAAAGGACTGATGCTGAAGCTGAAAGTCCAATATTCTGGCCACCTGATGTGAAGAATTGACTCATTTGAAAAGACCCTGATGCTGGGAAAGATTGAAGGCAGGAGGAGAAGGGGACGACAGGGGACGAGATGGTTGGATGGCATCACCGGCTCAATGGACATGAGTTTGAGTAAGCCCAGGAGTTGGTGATGGACAGGGAGGCTTGCTGTGCTGCAGTCCATGGGGTCACAAACAGTTGGCCATGACTGAGCGACGGAGCTGAACTGATGTTCTGGAATTAGGAAACAGCTTCCCTCCCCTTCCCCACACACGTGTGTGTCTCTGTGCCTGTGTGTAATACAAAAACTGGACTTGGACCAGAACAGGTGCCCTCAGGTCTGTCCGTGCCGAGTCGTGGAATTCTCATTACACCACAGTTAAAAAAAAAAACAGTCCCACAACTCCTGACCCCTGCAAAAAAAAGGAAAAAAGAATTCAACAAACATTTCACACACAAAATAGATACACAAGTAGCTAACGAATGGGTGAAAAAGTGTGAGAAGATGCACATTCAGCCACTGCACGCCCTCAAGAATGGGCATAATCAGGACAGTCACACCCTGGGGGGCCGTGGAGCAGGAGGTGGCAAAGCCCTTAGAAATCCACAGTCCACTCCTGGGGGTTTCACCCAAAAGAAAAGAAGAGGCGTGCACTCGGTGAGACGTCCTCGGGGCTTTACAAGTGGCAGTCCCAGACAGGGAACACGCCAGGGCCCACTCCAGGAGGGGCCAGCAGACTGCAGCAGGGAAGGGAACCGAGCTGCAGAACCACGGAGCCGCTGGCGTGCTCCCGGCGTCACAGCCCACACCGAGAGAATGGCAGCCACCAGTAGTGCCTGCCCTGCGGTGGCCACTGGCTTCCTCCTTCCGCCAGAGCTCCAGGCCCCCTGCCGCTGGGATCCCGCCGCCTACGCCAACTGTCTCGCTGCATCTCGATGTTCGCTGAGCCCAGGACAGGCGAGGCACGAGCAGGGAAGCTGGGAGAAAACTCAAGGAGCCACAGGAGCAGGAGACATGTCTACTCTCTCCGGGCTGGCCCAAGGGCAGACGCAAGGGCTCTTGAGGGGGCGGTTATAAGCGTTTATAGACCAAAAGTGGCCCATGGCCAAATGGGTCCATCGTGGCGCCCATGCACCCCGCTGTAAGTGATCCCGGCTGCTGTCTAACCCCGTGCTTACAGAATGTGAGGCGAGAGGCTGGCCCCACCATCCTGGCTAAGTTGCGCTTCCCCTACACCCGCTAAAATGAGGAGGGTGGGGGCCTGGAGTCCGGCAGGGCCTCCGAGGCAAGAGGTGGCTGTCCCTCCCACAGCACGGGGTTGCACAGACAGGCGCCAGGGGAGGGGGACCCAATGGCGGGACAGCAACCCCCAGGCCGGGCGGCGCCTCGGCGTGGGAAGCAGGTCAGGAGAGGGACCGCAGGCCTTGCAGTGCAGTGGCCTCTGCCCTGGGCTCCCGGCCGGCCCCCAGCGACCCTGTGCCAGCGGCTGTTTTTACCAGGATTCCCTCTGGACACCGCTCCCTGCAGGACACACACGAGATGGACCCACGCCATCCTCGGACCAAGGCCTCCCGCGGGCTCCCGCCCAACTTCGCCGTCACCTCTGGCGGCCTGGCAAGCTCCCCACAGCCCTGAGCTCGGCACCAGCACTGTGACCGCCCCCACATGGCGAGGACGCCACACGTGCCGCTGTGGGGTGACTGCTGTCTTATGCCGGGGACCGTCGCCACGGTTAAAGGCTGACCTTAAAGCCGCCAACACGCCAGGGGTAGGGCCGGTGGAGAGGGACACGAGACGAGGGCCACTGCATCCTGACAGCCACAAGCAGCGGCCCAATCCCAAGGCCCTGCGGTGGAGACCTGGCTGTGCTTGTCTGCAGTATCTAGAGAGGAAACATCCACTTGGAACCCTCCCTGGCAGAGAAGAGTCCCCGCACTCAGGCCTCCAGGTCCAAGGTCAAGAGCAAAGACACAGGGGTGACAAGACCCCAGCGTTCAGGAGAGAAGACGCCCAGAGCTGAGGCCAGTGGGCCACCGGTTCGGGGCTCAGCCACGCTCTCCATGTGGAGGGAGGTCCACAGGGGCCGCCACAGCCCAACGGCCCCAACAAGCCCCCCGAAGGCGCCACACAGCAGGGCCCTGCAGAGGGCCCAGTCCTCTCCCCTACCACGCCCACCTCAGTTCACATCACACACCACCTCTGCGCCCTCCTGCAGTCAGGACAGGCCCCAAGGAGGAGGAGGAACAGGCAGGAGCCAGGAAGCAGCAGCAGAGCCTCGGGAGTGGACCCAGCCTGGGAGCTGGCGTGTGTGTGCCCTCACACCTCCTCGGGCCAGCATCACCCACAGGAAACACGTTAAATTCATCCAAGACCACCGACACCATGCCCAGCACACACACGCGTGTTTGAGCAGACACGTGCGGCTGACAGGAGCACACGGGACATCTGACCATGAGGACTACACGGCAGCTGCGCAGCCTTGTTTCCTGCAAGCGCCTGCGTCCACCCCACAGGAGCGAACCCACACACCGGACCAGCCCCTCGGAGCTGACAGCCCTCAAGATCTAGCTCCTCAGCAGCAGCGGTCCATCGCTCTCAGCCTTTCTGGTGGAAGGAGGCGTGAGGACACAGCATCCAAAGCAAGAGGACACGCAGGATGCACCCTCAAGTCACTCAGCCGGGCACCTCTGACGTCGTGGGGATTCCCAGTAGTCTGCTTTTGTGTGTGTCAGTCGCTCAGTCGTGTCCGACCCTTTGCAACCTCATGGACTATAGCTCACCAGGCTCCTCTGTCCAGGGAATTCTCCAGGCAAAATACTGGAGTGGACTGCCATTTCCTTCTCCAGGGGATCTTCCCAACCCAGGGATCAAACCTGGGTCTCCTGCATTTGCGGGCAGATTCTTTACCATCTGAGCCACCAGGGAAGCCTGTTTGTTCTTAAAAAGTGAAAATTTTAGAACAAACTTTGAAAAGCTACCTAGCTTCACAGTTCTACCCAATAACCCATTTCAGGCTATGAATTGCAAAGAGCTATGAAAACCAATGGCTTTCTCCCTAAATCGTTTGAGAGCAAAACCTGATGAGAAACTCAGCTGGGGCAACCCTGACATGAACTGATATGAAGCTATTTGAAGACCTCATTACCCTACAGTGGGAACACTTACTTAATTAAGGTGTATTAAATATTAGGATATTTGATGATGTGACTGTTTCCCAACTCTCAGGGTTGTATCCCAAGACCTACAGGCTACACTCTACCTTTCGAAAACCTGAAAAATTCTACAATCGTCCACATAGGTACCCAGGAGTTTTGAACTGAACCTTCCCCATATTTATAGAAGACAGCCTGAAGCCCACAGCCTCTGTCCTGAAGCTGCTACTTTATGCGAAGGACTTCATACAGGCTTCCTGCTGTCCCAGCTCAGCTTCACGAGCTTCAGAAGTCCTGGACTACCATTTCAAATTAAGTGCAGGAAATCCACGACTCCTGACCTGCTGGGAGAACGAAGGAGACAAGGGCTGCACAGCCAGGGCGCCCGCTTTCCCTGTTCTTCATCCTGGGGGTCAAGCCACCAGCAGGAGCTTCCTCTCTCCCTGAGCCACCTCCCCACCCCTCACCCCACCCCGCCCCTCCTCCTCCGGCCCTGCAGCTGAGCCCACTGTCTATCCACCAGGGGACCCCCTGCATTGTGTTGACCTCTGGTCATCTGAGCCTGTGTCTTACCTGAACTTCCACAAGGTAGAAACCATGTATGGTGCACTATGAATTTCTTAAAAAATCAAAGCACTTGCCTGGTATTTTCTGAATAAGTGAACTGATTGGGGGGGGGACACTTCTCATTACTAGATACACTGGCCTCTACGTTGGAAATAAGAGCCGGAGGTTTTCTCACCCAGTCACACCCAAAATCTGTTTTTGACAGTAAGTAAAAAGTGAGTGGTGGTGCTCTGGCCTTAGCACCACCTGAGGCCTTTAGGAAGGAGGATACCAGAACAGTCAGCACTCCCCTGCTCAAACCGAGCACTGGTGGCAGCAAGGGTGCGAAATCAGGGGGTACGCCTGGCTTCAGCACCGGCCCGAAAGCCCCGAGTTCAGCTGGTAAGGGGAATCCGCCGGGCCAGACAAACGAGCGAAATCTGGCCGAGGAAGCAGGACTGCGCCAACAGGGGTGACCAACTCCGCGTGAAGTAAAGAGGACATTCAGGAAGCCAGAGAGGGCACGCGGAAGTGCCAGAGACGGCCCTGCGCGGCCTGCCAAGCGGGGTCCGCAGCGGTCACACCTGTCGGCTCGGCCTGCGGAACCTCGCCTGGGTCTCGGACGGAGGTCGGGGAGAGGGGCGCCGGGGCCGAGGGGCGGCGCGCGCTCCGTCCCGCGCCCGAGCTCCGCCGGCCGCCGCCCCGCCGGGCCGAGAGGGGCCACCGCTGCGCCCGCCCCGCCGCCCCGCCCCGGCC
>ML660766.1:304010-325728 GCA_007570785.1 Antilocapra americana
CGAGCCGCACCGCTTCCGCCCGACGCCGCGACGCCGGCGCGGGGGGCGGCGCGCCCGGAAGAGGCCGGCGCCGCACTTCCGCCGCCCGGGGCGCGCGTGAGCGGCGCCGCGGCCGCGGAGGACTTCCGGGTCGCGCGCCCGCTGGCGCCGCGGCCGCCCCGCGGAGGTCTCGGCCTCGGCCCGGCCTGGCGCCCAACCGTCCCCCGAGGCCGTTTCCGCCGAGGCGGGCGCCTGGGGGCCTCGGGGCCTGGCTGCGCGGCGGGCCCGCGGGCTGTGTGCGCGGAGCGCCGGGGCGCCGGCAGTGTCCGTCTTTCTGAGTTGGTTCCCACTAGAGACCTGAGAAGCTCGGTTTTAGAAACCGAGATTGGTAGCTTCTGTAGAAAAAAGTCAGATCTGGCGGCCCTGGACCCAGACTCCCGTGCCACACCGCCTAGAGCTGCCCCCAGGTAAGACAGCGGCGCTCGTCTGCCCCTGGCCGCTTCCCGGTCCGGGCGCGGGGCCTCGGAGCCGCATCCCCAGACAGCATCGTCACCGCCCGGAGCTTCGCAGAGGTCTGTCTCCAGACAGCCTGGCGTGTGTCACCCTTGTAGTGAGGCAGGTTAGTTCGTACAGGGCTTTCCTGCTTGCCGCATCCTTTTGCAAGTGTTCGCCTTAGTGACCCTAGAGCATCTCGGAGAACTCCCACCCCACCCCCCGCCTTTGGGGTGACAAAACGTGCTCCGTCCGCAGTGGCATTACACGGCCAGGCGGCCGGGGTCTGGATCCAGGTGGTGATGCCGCTTGAAGTCCACACAAGTCACTCGGCTTCTCCAGCCAGTGTTCGTCTGCTAACTGGAATACAAGGGTTGGGGACTCAGGAAGGAGTCAGGCTGTGTTTGGGTGTCCCTAGCATATAGGTGGCCGTTGAAGAGAGCCCTGAGGGGACACGGTAGTTAGAGGATGCAGTCCTCAGAGGGGAGGAACAGCCAAGGAAGCAGGAATAAAACTAAGAGCATTGTGTCCCAGGGCTGCAGGAAGATGGGGGGAGGGGAGGGAGGGTAATCAGAAGTGACACATACCGTTTAAAAGTAGGAAAAAGAGTGAAAGTTGTATGTTGGACTTAACAATAATGAGATCCTTGGTGACCCTGCCAAGAATAACACTGTTTGATTGGAAAGCTCCCTTTCACCTAAGGGCAGGAGTATAGAAAGGAAGAGGATGGAGAGTGGAGGTAACTCAGTGCCTTGGTGTGGAGAGCGAAGCTGGAGTGATGGTGGGGACTGGGGCAGCCCCCAGCAAGCGAGCGGGGCCAGGAGAGCCGGGGCAGCTGCAGAGTGGTCCCCTAGAAGGAGGGGGTGACATCCAGAGCATAGGGAAGCATTTGCCTCGGAGGTGGGAAATAGCTTCTCCTTGTGAAAGGAAAGGGAGGAAGATGTGGCAACTTTATGTTTGTTGCAATTAAAGTGAAGGAATTCTCTAATGACTTCTCCTTTCACTGTGAATAAGGAGAAGAAAACATCTGAGTGTGAGGAGGGAGGCGAGACAGCTAGGACTGAAGCAGTGCCAGGGAGCTCTAAAGTGGCTGTTGTGGGAAACCTGGTGAGCGGCATAGGGAGGCGCGAGGTCGCCCAGGGTGCATCTGAGTTCAGAGGGCGTGGGTGGCGCCGTGTGACCTACAGGCAGGTGCAGATGTCCAGGTCTTGTGACCCCCTAGGGGAAGGGAGCTCGTTCAGACTTTGCACTCCATGTGACGCCGCGTGAGGAGCTGCAGTAGCACCATCTTCATCCGGTTCTGTGTCTCTGGACCCCACCCCCTCCTGGACTCGTGGCCCTGTGTTCTGAGGTGGCTCACCTCACATATGCACGTCTAAGACTGCGTGCAGTCTTTGTCACCAAACCTGTCCCCCTAGTAGATCTCATGACAAAGACTACAATCAGAAGTTAAAAACATTTAATAATGCTGAATGGGTAAATTCATCAAAACGTGTAACAATTCTAAACAACTCTGTCTCTGATAATAAAACTGAAGCAAGAACTAATAGTTCTGCAAGGAGAGATGGACAAACCCACAGTTGTAGTTGGAAATTTCAATACTACTTTCTCAGATAATGACAGAACAAAGACCCAAAAAATGACCAAGGATGTGGCAGAGTTGAGTGACACCATCAATCAACTGGACTTAATGGGCATTTGTAGAATACACGTTTTCAAATATATAAGCAACATTTACCAAAATGTATCATGTTCTGGGCACATATGTTCCCTGACCACTATGGAATTAAGCTAGAAATCAATAGCACATATCTGGAAAATCATCCAAATCTGTAAAAACCTATTGACTCACTTGTAAATTACCCATAGATTAAAGGAAAAATGAAAAGGGAAATTAAAATTTTACACTGAAAAAAATGAAAGTGCAGCATTTCAAAACTTGTCTGAAATCATTCATCTTAATAAACTAGAAAAATAAGAGCGAATGAAACTCTTAAGTACAAAAAGGGAAATGATAAGTATCCAGGCAGAAATAAATAGAAGACAATAGAGAAAAATCAATGAAACCAAAAGCTGATTCTTTGAGATGATAATTAAACGAGTAATTTCTGGGCAGGTTGAACAAGGGGAAAAAAAGATTAACAATATCATGAATAAAGGTGATGATGTCATTGCTAAAAGGGTAATCAGAGAACATGAACAACTTTCTGCCAATAAATTCAATCGCTTGTACCAAGGGAACAAATTCCTTGGGAGACAGTGCTAAAACTCACTCCAGAAGAGATAGGAAAACCAATATAGCCCTATAACTATTAAAGCATTAAATTTGTAGTTAAAAACTTTTCCTCAAAGAAAATTCCATACCTAGATGGCTTTCCTGGGAATTCCACCAAACTAAAGAAGAAATATTACCAATTCTATAAGGGTTCTTAAAACTGAAGAAAACATTTGCCAGCCCATTCTATAAGCATAGCATTATTCTAACGCCAAAATTTGACATAGACATTACAACGAAAGATAATTGCAGACTAATACTCTCATAACAAATAAAAATTCTTATAAAACGTTTTTTAACAAACTGAATCCAATATTATATAAAAAGGCTAATACAACGTGACCAAGTGAAGTTCATCTTAGGGATGCAAAGTTGGCTTAGTGTTTAAAAATGGATCAATGTAACTCACAGTATTACAGTGAGAAAGGAAACCAAATGGGTCAAATCAAGATTCAGGGACTTCCTTCTAGCTATGATGGTAAGGAATCTCTGCAGTGCAGGAGACCCTGGTTCAGGAAGATTTCCCTGGAGAAGAAAATGGCAACCCACTTCAGTATACTTTCCTGGATAATTCCACAGAAAGAGGAGCCTGGCAAGCTACAGTCCATGGAGTAGCAAAGAGTCGGACACGACTAAGCCACCAACACACACAAGACGTGGAAAAAGCATTTGATGGGGACTTTCCTGGTGATGCAGTGGTTAAGAATCCACGCTACCACCACAGAGGGTGCAGGTTCAATCCCACATGCCATGTGGCCAAAAAAAATTTTTTTAAAGAAAAAGCATTTGACAAAATTTAGCATCCAGTCCTGATTTAAAAAAAAAAAAAGAATACTGTTGGCAAACTAGTAATAAAATGGAGCTTTCTCAGCATGATAAGGACATCTGTGAAATACCTATAGCTGACATAATGGAATGATGCAAAACTGAATTTTTTTTCCCTCCAAGATCAGGAGCAAGTATTCAACATTATACTAGAGATTCTAGCCAGTGTAATGAGGCAAGAAATTAAAAGCTTCCAGGTTGGAAAGGAATCAATAAGATTGTTTATTTGAAGATAACATAATAGTTCATGTCAGACTTTCCCCACCGTGGCCGTGAACCTTGTGGACCAGATAATTCCTTATCAGGGCTGAGGAGTGATGTTTCCAGTACACCGTAGGGCCTTTAGCAGCACCTCTATCTCAGCCCCCTGCATACCAGTAACATATCACTTTTCACAACCAAAAATGTCTCTAGGCATTGCAAATGTCTCATAAGGGGAAAACAGCCCTCAGTTGAGAATCATTAGGTGAAAAAAAATCCATGGAAACTGCAAAAAGAGCTGCTAGAACTAATGGTTTTAGCAGAGTTACAGAATACAGGGTTAATAAACAAACAAAAATGTTATATTTCCAAATAGCAACAAATATTGGAAGTTGAAATTAGAAAAAAAACACTATTTACAGTAATGTCAACAGATACTAAATTTTGAAGATAATCTATAATAGAGATGCAAGATTTATAACTGAAAAGTAGGCAGCTTTGCTCAAAGAACCCTTAATAAGTGGTAAGATACACAGTATTCGTTAATTGAGAAAATTCAGTATTATTAAGACATGGAATCAATCTATACATTTAATGTCATTCCAGTTAAAATCCTATCATGCATTTTAAATTGACGTATGATTTTAAAATTCACTTGGAACAGGAGAGGAGCTAGAATAGCCAAAGCAAGTTTGAACAAGGACAAATTTTTATGACTTACACTATGTAACTTCAGTTCTTATAAAAGCACAGTGATCTAAATAGTGTGGTGCTGGTATAAAAATGCATAAGTGGGTAAGTGGACCGACAAGTATAGACACGGTCAGTTGATTTTGAATAGCGGTAATTAAATGAATAAGCTATAGGCTTTTCAACAAATGATGCTGGAAAAATTGGAGATCCGTATGTTTAAAAAAGACTGTTAATTCGTACCTTGAATCATATACAGAGAAAAAAAACAAACATAAAACTTCTAAAAAGCCACCCATGAGAGTTTCTAATTTGACATCAAAGAACAATCCATAAAAACGTAGATAAACAGCAAAAACAAAGAATATCAGAGTAGATAAACAGGACTGCACCAAACTTAAGAACTTCAAAATGTATGTTGCAGATATGATTCAGCAAGTGAATGGATGAATTGGTACATGGATACAATAGAATATTAAGCAGGGATAAAAAGAAATGACACTGTACAGGAGACAGGGAACAAGAGCATCCTCAAGAAAAAGAAATGCAAAAAAGCAAAATGGCTGTCTGAGGAGGCCTTACAAATAGCTGTGAAAAGAGAAGCTAAAGGCAAAGGAGAAAAAGAAAGATATACCCAGCTGAATGCAGAGTTCCAGAGAATAGCAAGGAGAGATAAGAAAGCCTTCCTCAGGGATCAGTGCAAAGAAATAGAGGAAAACAACAGAATGGGAAAGACTAGAGATCTCTTCAAGAAAATTAGAAATACTAAGGGAACATTTCATGCAAAGATGGGCTCAATAAAGGACAGAAATGGTATGGACCTAACAGAAGCAGAAGATATTAAGAAGAGGTGGTAAGAATACACAGAAGAACTGTACAAAAAGATCTTCACAACCCAGATAATCACTATGGTGTGATCACTCACCTAGAGCCAGACATCCT
Organism: Antilocapra americana; assembly: GCA_007570785.1. Classification (NCBI taxonomy): domain Eukaryota; kingdom Metazoa; phylum Chordata; class Mammalia; order Artiodactyla; family Antilocapridae; genus Antilocapra; species Antilocapra americana. The sequence continues at coordinate 309,415 of ML660766.1, forward strand.
GGAATGTGAAGTCAAGTGGGCCTTAGGAAGCATCACTAGAAACAAAGCTAGTAGAGGTGATGGAATTCCACTTGAGCTATTTCAAATCCTGAAAGATGATGCTGTGAAAGTGCTGCACTCAATATGCCAGTAAATTTGGAAAATTCAGCAGTGGCCACAGGACTGGAAAAGGTCAGTTTTCATTCCTATCCTAAAGAAAGGCAATGCCAAAGAATGCTCAAACTACCACACAATTGCATTCATCTCACACGCTAGCAAAGTAATGCTCAAAATTCTCCAAGCCAGGCTTCAGCAATACGTGAACCGTGAACTTCCAGATGTTCAAGCTGGATTTAGAAAAGACAGAGGAACCGGAGATCAAATTGCCAACATCTACTGGATCATCAAAAGAGCAAGAGAGTTCCCAGAAAAACATCTATTTCTGCTTTATTGACTATGCCAAAGCCTTTGACTGTGTGGATCACAATCAACTGTGGTAAATTCTCAAAGAGATGGGGATACCAGACCATCTGACCTGCCTCTTGAGAAACCTGTATGCAGGTCAGGAAGCAACAGTTAGAACTGGACATGGAACAACAGACTGGTTCCAAATAGGAAAAGGAGGACGTCAAGGCTGTATATTGTCACCGTGGTTATTTAACTTGTATGCAGAGTACATCATGAGAAACGCTGGGCTGGAGGAAGCACAAGCTGGAATCAAGATTGCTGGAAGAAATATCAACAGCCTCAGATATGCAGATGACACCACCCTCATGGCAAAAAGTGAAGAAGAACTAAAGAGCCTCTTGATGAGAGTGAAAGAGGAGAGTGAAAAAGTTGGCTTAAAGCTCAACATTCAGAAAACTATCATGGCATCTGGTCCCATCACTTCATAGCAAATAGATGGGGAAACAGTGGAAACAGTGGCTGACTTTATTTTTCTGTGCTCCAAAATCACTGCAGATGGTGATTGCAGCCATGAAATTAAAAGACGCTTCCTCCTTGGAAGGAAATTTATGACCAACCCAAACAGCATATTGAAAAGCAGAGACATGACTTTGCCAACAAAGGTCCGTCTACTCAAGGCTATGGTTTTTCCAGTGGTCATGTGTGAATGTGAGAGTTGGACTGTAAAGAAAGCTGAGTGTTGAAGAATTGATGCTTTTGAACTGTGGTGTTGGAGAAGACTCTTGAGAGTCCCTTGGACTGCAAGGAGATCCAACCAGTCCATCCTAAAGGAGATCAGTCCTGGGTGTTCATTGGAAGGACTGATGTTGAAGCTGAAACTCTTAATACTTTGGCCACCTGATGTGAAGAGCAGACTCATTTGAAAAGACCCTGATGCTGGGAAAGACTGAGGGCAGGAGGAGAAGGGGACGACAGAGGATGAGATGGCTGGATGGCATCACCGACTCAGTGGACATGGGTTCAGGTGGACCCCGGGAGTTGGTGGTGGACAGGGAGGCCTGGTGTGCTGCAGCTCATGGGGTTGCAGAGTTGGACACGACTGAGCGGCTGAACTGAACTGAACTGAAAAAGAAGTGAGCCAGACGCCACAAAAAAGACACAGAGGACCTCAGAAGCACGTCACCAGGTGAAAGGAGCCACTCTGAAAACACCATGCGCTGCTGGAGTCCAGCTCTACAACATCCTGGAAAAGGCAAGGCTGGAGAGAAGTGAGAACATCAGCGGTCGCCAGGGCTCTGGGGCAGCGAGGGGTGAACAGAGGCCGCCCGGGACCTCTTAGGGCTGTGAGGCTGTTCCCTGCAACGCTGTGGCAGTGAGCACAGGCCTGCACTCGCCCGCACCCTCAAAGCTGCAACACAACGACCGTCTGTGCTGGCTCTTCACCCGAGTCATGCTGAGCCACGCTGATGTGTGATGACGGGAGCGTGGGGAGGGGGACTGGCGAGTGAGCATGCTTTGTGCTTTCCCTTCAGTCTTTCTGCAGACTCGACACTGCTTTGAAAAGCAGTCTGTTGGTCTGAATATATATGCGGTCCATGCTCAGTTGTGTCTGACTTTTTATGACCCTTTGGGCTGTAGCCCACCAGGCTCCTCTTTCCACAGGTTTTCCCAGGCAGGAATACTGGAGTGGGTTGCCATTTCCTTCTCCAGAGGATCTTCCTGACCCAGGGATCGAACCTGAACCTCGTGTGTCTCCTGCACTGGCAGGCAGGTTCTTTACCACTGAGACACTTGGGAAGGTCTAAACATATATGTATACGTGTACACACACACACACACACACAGAATGAAAAGACAGCCCACACTGGGAGAAAGTATCTGAGAATGCACTACATATATGGAGATAAGTACGTAAGCCCTGCACAGCCTTCGCAGGAATCCCCACACTCCAGAGGAGCCGCAGTGCTCTTTGTGACTCAGCCCTGGCTTCCTTCATGTGCACCTCCGAGTCTGAGGAAGTGGGAACCCCAGCAGTGGAATTACTGGATCCTATATTAATTCTCATGGCATCTGGTCCCACAGCTTCATGGCAGAGAGATGGAAAAAGTGGAAACAGTGACAGATTTTATTTTCTTGGGCTCCAAAATCACTGTAGATGGTGACTGCAGCCATGAAATTAAAAGATGTTTGCTCCTTGGAAGAAAAGCTATGACAAATCTGGACAGCATATTAAAAAGCAGACAACTCACTCCAGTATTCTTATCTGGGAAATCCCATGGACAGAGGAGCCTGGCATGATACATAAATATACATTGTAAGTACTGAAAAAAAAAAAGCAGAGACATCACTTTACCAACAAAGGTCCATATCGTCAAAGCTAGAAATGGCAGCCCACTCCAGTATTTTTGCCTGGAAAATCCCATGGACGGAGGAGCCTGGTAGGCTACAGTCCATGGGTCGCAGAGAGTCAGACATGACTGAGCAACTGCACTTTCACAGTTTTTCCAGTAGTCTTGTATGGATGTGAGAGTTGGACCATAAAGAAAGCTGAGTGCCGAAGAATTGATGCTTTCGAACTGGGGTGTTGGAGAAGACTCTTGAGAGTCCCTTAGACTGCAAGGAGATCCAACCAGTCCATCCTGAAGGAAATCAATCCCGAATATTCTTTGGAAGGACTGATGCTGAAGCTGAAGCTCCAATCCTTTGGCCACCTGATACAAGAACCAATTCACGGGAAAAGACCCTGATGCTGGGAAAGATTGAAGGCAAGAGAAGAAGGAGGCGACAGAGGATGAGACGGTTGGATGGCATCATTGACTCAGTGGCCGTGAGTCTGAGTAAACTCAGGGAGATGGTGAAGGTCTGGACCCTGGCGTGCCACAGTCCATGAGACTGCAGGGTCGGGCCCGGCCTGTGACGGAGCAGTGGCGCTCGTCTGTCTGAGCTGTCGAGGAGCCTCTGCACTGCCCCCCACAGCAGCTGCACTGTGCCCGGCCTACAGGGCGCTAAGGTTCTGTTCTCTCCGCTTTCCCACTAAAAGTCGCTGCTGCCCTTCATTTATTTGTGTGGTAGCCATCCTGGGGAGTGAGTGTCTTGTGGTTTTGATTTGCTTTCCCCAATACTACCAAGTGATGTTGAACATCTTTTGATGTGTTTGTTGGCTACAGAATATCTTCTTTGGAGAAACATCTTTTCACATCCTTGGCCCTTTTTTTGAATTGGGCTGTCTTTTTACTGCTGAGTTTTAAGAGTTCTGTTTATATTTTGGATGCTAGACTCTTACCAGATATATAATATGCAAATATTTTCTCCCATTCTGTGGGTTGTCTTTTTCTTAATAATGTCCTCTAAACACAAATCACAATTCTGATGGACTCCAATTTACTTTTGTTGTTACTTGTACTTTTGGTGTCACATTTAAGAATTCTTTGCAGAATGTGAGGCCATGCAGATTTTCTCCAGTGTCTTAGCTCTCACATTCAGGCGTTCGTTCCACTTCTAACTAACTTTCGTGTGTGGCAGAGGTGATACCCAGATTCATTCTTTTGTGTGTGGACATCCAGTCGTCTCCTCTGTGTTTATTGAAAAGACTGCTCTTCCCCATTGAGTGGTCCTGACAGGCGTATTGCAAGTCAGTGGAGTGTGAGCGTATGGCTCTCCTCTGGGGTCAGTCCTCCTGCGTCCGTCTGTACGTCTGTCTTTAGGCCGGCGCTGCACTAACTTGATCGCCATGGCTTTGCACTGGGCTCTGAAATTGAGAAGTGCGAGTCCACAGCTGCGTTCTTCTCAAGATTGCTTTGGCTGCTCCTCCAGTAGCCAAAGCTTCCTTACATTTCCATATGAATTTTGGGGTCAGCTTATAAATTTCTGCGTGGAAGGCAGATGGAATTTTGAGAGAGATTGCATTGAATCTGTAGGTGAATTTGCCATCTTAACAATCTTAAGTTCTCTAATCCATGGACAGAGGATGCCTTTCCATTTATTCGGGCCTTTAATCTCAACCATGTTTTATACTCATTTTTAAAAATTTATTCCTAAGTATTTTTGACACTATTATAAATATAATTGCTTTCTTAAATGTATTGTAGGATTGGTTATTGCTAGTGAATAGAAATGCAGTTGTTTTATACACTGATCTTGTTTCCTGCAACCTTGAGGAACTCATTTCTTTTTTTTTTTTAACTCATTTATTCTAATGGCTTCCTTATGTGGGTTCCTTAGGGTTTTCTTTTTACAGAATTACATTGTCTGCAGAGAGAGATGGTTCTGCCTCTTTCTGTGTGCCTTCTAGCTTGTTCTCCTTACACAGTTGCCATGGCTGGAAGTCCCAGCACAGCATCGGGAGCAGACAACGCCTCTTGTCTCGCCACTGGTCTGAGAAAGGAATGTTTCTCAGGGCCTTCACCATTGAGTGTGATGTGTGCCCTAGTCTATCAGGTTGAGGAAGTTTCCTTCCATTCCTATTTTGTTGAATAATTTTTATCATGAAGAAGTGTTAGATTTTGTCAAATGCTTTTTCTGCGTTTATTAAGATGATGGTTTTTGTCTTTTTTCTATTGATATGGTGTGTTACAGTAATTGATTTTTTAATTTTAAACCAGCCTTACATGCCTGGAATGAATCCCACTTGGCATGATTTGTTAACATTTTGTTGAGAATTTCTCTGTCTATATTTAATCTTTACTGATTTTTTGAATAAAATTTAATTGAAAAAAACTTAAACATACAAAAAGTATAGAGAACTATGTAATAATGGACGTCTGTTTCCCAGAGTCAGCCCTAAACAACACATCGCCTTCTGTCCTGTTTGTCAGACGACCTTCCCTCCCACCTTCCCCTGCTCCTATCTCCCTCCCTTTTGTGAAGGAAAAGGATTTGCTTTAGTGCCGGCCCCTCCCACTGATTACAGGTGAAAACTCTGGACAAAATATTGGAAGAAAACATGCACAGAAGGCAGCAGGTTGAGGGGCGCTGGAGCTTGAGGAGTGACACGTCTGAATCCTCTGGCTTTGACCCCAGGCCAGCTCCAGGTGGGCCAGACGGTGAGGGCCGCTACAGCCCATCTCTCTGCCTGTAGGAACTGTGAACAGGGCCCCAGAAAGCAGGAGACCATGAGGGAAAGGCACAGAGTGAGAATCATCCGATGGCCTGGAAAAGAACAAGGCTGGAGGACTCAAGCAGACATCAGGACTCAGTGAGGCTGGCCTGAAGGCAGTGCGATGCCAGCAAAGGACAGATGCCTCATCCCCGGGACAGGATGGGGGCTCCCAGAGACACCCCGTGAATGTGTCTGTCAGTTTTTGACCAAGGTGCCTACAAAGGCAGTTCAGCAGAGAAGGGACAGTCCTTTAAACAAGAAGAGTTGGAATAACCAGACATCCGTCTGCAGGAAAGGGAAACTTGGCCATACTTTGCATGTTATGTAAAAACTCAAAATCAATCTTAGGCCAAAAGTCAAACCTCAAACTTTAAACCTTCTAGAAGAAAACAGAAAACCTTTTTGATCTTGGGTTCAGCAAAGCATTGTTAGATATGACACCAAAAGCATAATACATAAAAGAAAAAGTGGTAAGTTAGGGTTCATCAGAATTTAAAGCTTACATTCTTGTAGGGACTTCCCTGATAGATAGGAACCCTCCTTGCATGCAGGGGACACAAGTTCAATCCCTGATTTTGGATGAGGCAATGAAGACTTAAGGCAGTCAAATAAATAAATAAATATTTTTAAAAAGAAACTTATATCCTCCTGAAGATTGGTAAGAGAAGGAAAGTCAAATCACAGACTTAAAGAAAATGCCTGCAAATTACACATCTAACAAAGGACTTCTAACTACAATGTGGAAGGAACTGTCAAAATTCAACACGAATACAAATAACCCCCAAAAAAGTGAACTGAAAATTCTAGCAGGCACTTTGCCACAAAAGGTGTACGGGTAAAAATTAGGCATGTGAGTACACTCAGCTGGTCAGTGTGAAGAGCAGGTTGAGCCACGGTGAAACGGCATGTCTGTCAGCACCGCTAAGACTGAAAAGTCATCAGATTTATAAAGAGCCTCAGACCAGGGTGGGCAGCGCAGCTCAACCACAGCCAGTGGGTGTGCAGACGCGCAGCCATCCTGTAAACGTTGGCAGTTTCCTGTGAAGTTGACTTAGCGAAGGACCCAGCAGACCCCCCGAGGCACCCGCCACAGGAACACCGCGCCAGCTCAGATCCGTGCTTCTTTCAGGCCCCACCATGTCCGGGCCCCAGACCCTGGAGCCGACCCTCGACGGGCAGGGAGATGCCTCTGCGGGCTCACCAGACGGGGACGCAGCCGACGGGATCCAGCACTCACATCGCATGCTCAGCTTCAGCGACGCGCTGCTGTCCATCATCGCCACCGTAATGGTCCGTGGGGGGCCTGGGCCGCTGAGGGGTGGGACGGGGCCCGGGCTGGCCCAAGTGCCAGCACAGGCACCCAGGGAGCGGTTCGTGCCCAAGGAGCATCCCTGCACCTGCGTTGTGTCTGTTCTAGATCCTGCCCGTGACCCACACAGAGATCTCCCCGGAGCAGGTACTTGGGGACAGTCCGCAGCGTCGGCCTGCAGGCAGGGGCCCAGGAGGCTCAGTCCACGGGCTCGAGGCCAGGCTCCGCTTGGGCACACCTGGCTGGGGGGCTGGGGCCAGCCTGCCCGCCGTCCTGGCTTGTGAATGAAGGCGGTGCCCTCAGGCTGAGCCCCAAGGAGACCTGAGGAGGGCAGGGGCGCTCCCCAGTTCTGTGCTGTGGCCCCTGGAGCAGCCCACCAAAGGTGCTGGGGAGCGGAGGGGCCAGCCTGGCAGAGCTGGGCCTACGTGTGAGCAGGGAGGGGCGTGGGAAAGGAGGTCAGACCTAGTCCCCCTTTCTAGTCAGCGCGCGGTGTCTCCACCGGGCAAGTGAGACAGCGGCCTGTCCAGCCCTTCCGAGGCGGCGTGACGGGGCCTGGGGCGAGCTCGTGCCCCGAGCTGCACTCAGCCCCTCGTGGCCAGCGCTGTGGCCTCCGGCGCTGGTCTGTGCAGCGTGTGGCTGCCGTCTGGCTCCAGCCTGGACGCTGCTGGGAATCTCCTCAGAGAGGCGACAGCGTTGTTCTCGGGGGTTGAGCGAGACCAAGATGCAGGTCAAGCCCGATGACCTTGGCAAAGGGCCCCGTGTGGCTCTCTCTGCTCCAGGGAGCCGCCTCCCCACAGGGGCCCGCGGGCTGTGGTCGGGGAAGCCACATGCCGCAGTGCCTGGGCGCTCTTGCTGCCCCGAACCTTCTGGGGACGTCAGCACCACAGCTTTCAGAACAGGGAGGCAGGCGTTTGCGGGAGATGCCGAAGGTGACCAGGACCCGTGGGCCTGGAGCGCCTCGCTCTGACCGCCATGGAGAAGCCCCCAGTCTGCATGCTGACCAGCCCGGAAGGGCTCTGAGCCAGACTCTGGCTGGGGCACTCCTTCAGGGCGGGTGCCATGGGCTGGGGCGAGCGCCCGTGGCTGGCAGCCAGCGCCAAGAAGAAGGCTCGTTGAGACCACAGAACCTGGGAATCCGGAAGCCGGGGCTGCTCACATGGGCTCAGAGGACCAGCAGACAGGGCGAGGCGTTGGTTTTGTGTCGGGAGTTTCTGATGACGGACGCATGAGCCCTCTCCCATGCTGCCCGGCGTGCGGCCACAGCCCTCTCGCCAGGCCTCACGCGCCCTCTGGACCACTCAGCTGGCAGTGCTGTGACTCTCTTGGCTGCCAGGCTCCTGGCCGCCCTGCCGAGGTCCTCGGAGCGGCCTGAGGCCTTCCTGCCTCCAGAGCAGGCATTCCAGGGGGCTGCTGGGTCAGGAGGACCAGGAGCCGCCACAGGAGCCCCAGGGCCAGCCCGGGAGGAGGCTAAGCCTGGGTGGGGGCGGGTCGTCCAGGGGTGTGCCCCAGGGCCGGGTGCCGGGAGAATCAGGTCAGATGGAAGGCACTTTGGTTGCAGGAGTTTGACAAGAATGTCCAGAGGCTCCTCGCCACCAGGATTGCCGTCTACTTGATGACCTTCCTCATCGTGACGGCGGCCTGGGCAGCCCACACGAGGTACAGCGGGCCGGGGCTGTGCGTGGGGAGGTGGCCTTGGGGTGCGTGCCCAGTGGGCGTGGCCTCACCTGGCCCAGGGTCAGGCTGGCGGCAGGTGTCCTGGCCACCCCTCCCCACTCCCCATGGAGGCCTCGCCACCTGCCTGGGCCGCCATGACCCCGGGCAGGCAAGGGCAGAGCTGCGCCAGCCGCCCCGGTCCCTGGACACAGGCTCCGGGCCCAAGCCTGAGGGAAAGCATCCTCAGGCCCCCAGGGGAGCAGGGTCCCGGAGCTGTGGTGACAAGCCCCACGGGCAGGGGTCCAGGAGGCCCCCGGAGCGGGGGAAGCACCCACCACTGGGTTGCTGGGGACACAGGAAGGCAAGGACCTGCGAGGTGACAGCATCCAGCTGAAAGTGTGTCTTAATGCTGCCCCGTACACACGTGCTCTCGGCGAAGTGGGGATCCCCGTGAGGACAAACGAGCCCCGTTGAAGGCTTCGCAGGCTCTTTGCTGCCCCCTTGTTCACAGAGAGCAAGGAGGCCTGGGGGCTGCCTGGCTCGGTCCTACCGGGAGCCATGCAGGCTGCAGGCACCGGTGCCTGTCAGCCCAGCAGCAGCCTGTCCGGGGGTTCAGCAGCACCCCCACCCTCTGCCACAGGGGCCACAGGCTGGACTTCTGACTGTGAGAAGCGCCGGCCCCTCGGGTGCCCTTGGCCCTGGCCGGGCGGAGACCTCCCTGTCGGGGGAGCAGGCCGTGTCCTCAGGGCTCCGAGAGGGGAGACTGGAGGCTGAGACAGGCCGAGGCCTGGCGCGCTGCCTGCTTCCTGCCTGTGTCGGTCTTCTGCCCACGCCTTCCCATCTCAGCATGAAGCTGTCGTGTGAGTATCTGTGTCTCATGTCGTCAGAGCCACATTTACTCACAGTGACTTCTGCTCTTTTCGTTGAATCATTCAGGTTGTTCCAAGTGGTTGGGAAGATAGACGACACGCTTGCCCTGCTCAACCTGGTGAGTCTCTCCTTGGGTTCCTGGGCTGGCGCTCCACCCGCCGGAGCCAGAGCCAGTCCTCAGCCCCGGGTGTGCAGGGCTGGGCCCCCTAGCCGCGCTCAGCCGCCCTCTTCCCTCCTCCCCCCCAGGCCTGCATGATGACCATCACTTTCCTGCCATTCACAGTGAGTCACAGGGGTTTCCGGCCCCACTTCCACCCCGAGCTCCAGCCGCTCTCCACTGACCCCAGAACACTCCCTTCTCAAAGCTCTCAGACCTGTGGGCAGGCAGCCTGGACCACGTGGTTGCAGAGGTTTCCAGGAGCCGTCGTGCAGGCCGTTTCCCGTCAGAGGGTGGGGGTGGGGGTGTGGGGAGACACCTGCCTGGCCCCAGAGCCCCCAGCCTCCTGGCCGACCTGGGCTCATCCCTGCAGGTGACCCACCCTCTTCTCACCCAGCAGCCCCTGAATCCCGAGGGAGGGCCGTGCTCTGAGCACAGTGCATCACCGGAGGGTTGGGGTCTGGGGAGCCTTTACGAACCGATAACCTTTCAGCTTTAAAGGCTTCAACCTTTGGCCCAAGGGCCCCTGTGGCAGAGACACCCCCGCCCCTGACGGCTCCGCAGCGGCCTAGGCATGCCCGTGGACTCGCAGGGGCCCCGGGCCCCGTGGAACCTGATTGTGTGGGTCTTTCTGGCTGCAGTTCTCTCTGATGGTGACCTTCCCCGAGGTGCCTCTGGGCATCTTCCTGTTCTGTGTGTGTGTGACCGCCATCGGGGCCGTGCAGGTAGGACGCCGTGCCCTCCGGTCTTGAGCCAGCAGCCCCGGTGTGTGCCCAGGCGCCTGCTGAGGGGCCAGTGCAGACTGTGCCTGCCGGGGCACACCTGCACCCAGCACCTGCTGGGGGCCCGAGCCCCTGTCCTGATGTGGACGGAGAACGCGAGGGGGCCCGGCACCCTCAGGCTGGGCTGAGACCCCATGCCTCCCGAGCAGCACGTGGGTCCCCCGCCCGCACCCCCAGACCTCCCGTGGAGCCTGCACGAGGCCCACCCATGTAGCCTGCAGCCCCTCTCCTGCAGGCGCTGATCGTGCTCTACGCCTTCCACTTCCCCCACCTCCTGAGTCCGCAGATCGAGCGCTCTGCCCACCGGGGCCTCTACCGGCGGCACATCCTAGGCATCATCGTGCGGGGCCCCGCGCTCTGCCTGGCCGCAGCCGGCTTCTCCCTCTTCTTCTACCCCGCGGTGAGTCCAGGGCCTGCCCAGAGCCGCCCCCGGCACACACTCCGCACAAACCAGCGGCCCGGGATGCCTGGCCCTCTACATGCGTGTGGGGCTGTGACCCGCTGAGAGGAAGCAGGGAAAGACCTTCCCGAGCCAGAAGGATGGAAGTGGAGGCAAGGGAGGTGCAGGCACGGTGGGCCGGGCCGGGCGGGGCGGCGGCCTCAGAGTGTACAGAGTCGGCCGCAGCTGGAGACGCTTCGCTCACCCAGGCGGGAGAAGCAAGCCCCACCAGCAGCCGACTCGGGGCAGCTCCTGCCTTTATTTGTGCTCTGGTGAACCCTTAAACCCAAAGCATCAAAAGAAGTATGAAAGAGTGAATTTTACACGTCAAGAGAATTCCAAATTTAAAATAAACAGACTGGCAAGGGCTCCAGAGCCACACTCTGGAGGATGGAGCTGGGGGCTGGGGTCCAGTGTCCAGGGTACCCCAGCTCAGGCCCTGGATGGGGGTGGGGGAGATGGACGCGTCCCATCACTGTGTGGGGGCTGCACCTCCCGGTGGACCCCGCTCCTGGTGGTCAGGGGCCTTGGGGACCTTCAGGACAAGGCAAGGTGACCCTGGCCGTGGCCTTTACTGGGCGCTCCCCATGGACAGGGCAGGCCTGCAGGGGTGTAGCACAGAGAGACAGAAGGGCAGGACTGGGGCCTGCAGCTTCCAGGCTGCAGGTGGGTCAGCCCCCGGGTCTGGCCGGGGCTCAGGCAGTGGAAGTCGTCGTGCAGACAGAGTCTGGCCGGGCCGTGGAGTGAGCGGCCTGAGCGAGGAGCAGGCAGAGCGGAGGCCCCTGGCCAGGCACCGTGAGTGCCGTGATGTGCCTGGGCAGGGAGATGACTGGACCCTCAAGCGACGACGCCAGTGGGGGGAGGGTCTTCGTGGGGCTGGGGCCCAGGTAGCCCTTCCCCCACAGCCCTCCTTCCTGCAGGGGTGTCTGGCCCCTCAACCCCTTACCCAGTTGCCTGGGGCCCCTGCCCATCACCACCTGGGAGAGCCCCCTGCCCAGCCCCCTCCACAGCTCCCCAGGAGCCTTTGGCCATCTTCGCAGGCATGACCACTGCCCGCCCCCCACCCAGATGCTGTCTTGGGCCCACCTTCCGGTCCCCACCATGGTCGCCACCCTGGCCCACCGTCTTCCCCAGGGCTGACGTTCGGGCCCGGGGCCTGCTCCTCCCGTGGGCTCATGCCCCTCAGCCCTAGGCGCCCCTAACCCACACCCAGCTCAGGCTCTGCTCTGGCTGCTGTTTCGCACGCACACACCCTCATCCTGCCATGGTCTCGCTCTCCCGGGGCCTCAGCATTCCCCTGAAGCTCTGTCTCTGCACAGTCATACCTGCTGATGGCGACAGTCATCTTCCTGCCCTACGTGAGCAAGGCCGCCGGCTGGTGCAGAGCCCAGCTTGTGGGTAGGTGCCCGGTGGGGCTGTCCTGGGAGGCTTCGGGGCTGCCACCAAGGCCCATAGAGCATCGGTCGGGCATCCCTGCAGGCCCCTGGCTGGCGCAAAGCGCTGAGGGCTCGGCTGCCCCTCCCTGGCCCGCCACAGGCCCTGGACAGCCTCCAGCTCACAGCGTGGAGGTCTTCACCTTCGACCTGCACGAGCCACTCAGCAAGGAGCGGGTGGAGGCCTTCAGCGACGGGGTCTACGCCATCGTGGCCACTCTGCTCATCCTGGACATCTGGTGAGAGCCCCGGGCCGCCCTCCCAGGGGCGCCCGCCCAAGGGCCGCGGGTGGTGGGAGGGCTCCAGCTTCCGGTCCCCCGCCCTGCCAGGCAGCCTGTGTCTGTCAAGGTTCCAGCGTCCATTGTCGTGTCTTCATTTCTCAGTGTTTTACCTGCTCCTTTTTCAAATCCATCCTTTTTAAAGCCTTTTTTTGTTCCTTGGCCACATTTCAATATGTTCATATTTTGTTAACATTTGAACACTCTGGTTTTATGTTCTGTATCTCATCATTTATGATTTTATGTTCTGTATCTGATCACGTAAAGTCTTGATGCTCCTAAGCGTCTCTTAGTAGCTTTTTCTTACTGTAACTTGTGAATTTCTAAAAATTAGGAGCAAATGTTCATGGGCACAGATCTCTGAGGCCTAAGCTGAGGTTCTGCCCGGAGTCAGAGCCCTGCCCGCCTCAGCCCTGCTGGGTGGCAGTGAGGGGCAGCTGTGGCTGGGAGCCCCCAGGCTCTGTCCCCTGCCCCCACCGCAGCAGCGCGCGTGCAGTTGCCAGGTTTGTCCAGGCTGTGGCCGTCACCCACGACCTCCCCCGTGTGCCTGAGACTCTCCTTACAGTCAAGTTTGGCCCAGGCAAAGCCCCTCAGGCCTGTGGGGCCGCCCCCCGGTGGTAGGGTCACTGCTGGGAGCTGCAGACCTCACAGCACCGCCTGTGGACGCCAGAGGGGCCGCAGGCTTGGGGTCTGGCAGGCAGGGCTGCGGTCAGCCTAGACAACAGAGGCTGCAGCTGAACTTGAACCTCAGGGGAACAGCATGTGTTCACACATCTGCAAAAGCTCTGCGCGTGTCCAACTGTCTGCAATTCAAGCATGCAGGGGCGGCCGCGCTGACCGGATGCCAGGGGTGGGGCCCCCGCAGATTGGTGTCTCTCTCCCCTCAGTGAGGACAACGTCCCGGATGCCAAGGTCGTGAAGGAGAAGTTCCAGGGCAGCCTGGTGGCCGCGCTGGGCGAGTCCGGACCGCACTTCCTGGCCTACTTTGGCTCCTTCGCCACAGTGGGCCTGCTCTGGTTCGCCCACCACTCGCTCTTCCTGCACATCCGCAGGGCCACACGGCCCATGGGGCTGCTCAACACGCTCTCGCTGGCCTTCGTGGGCGGCCTGCCCCTGGCCTACCAGCAGACGTCGGCCTTTGCGCAGCAGCCCCGCGACGAGCTGGAGAGCGTGCGCATCAGCTGCGCCATCATCTTCCTGGCCAGCATCTTCCAGTTCGCCATCTGGACCACAGCGCTGCTGCGGGAGGGGGAGACACTGCAGCCCTCGGCGCGCTTCGGGGGCCGTGAGCATGCATTCATGTTCGCCAAGCTCGCCCTGTACCCCTGCGCCAGCCTGCTGGCCTTCACCTGCACCTGTGTGCTGAGCAGCTTCAGCACAGCCATCTTCCACGCCATGCAGATCGCAGTGCCCTTCGCCTTCCTGCTGCTGCGGCTCCTGGTGCGCCTGGCGCTGGCCGGCCTGCGGGGCCTGCGGGGCCTGGTGGGGCCTGCGTTCACGCAGCCGGCACCTGGGGCTGCAGATGAGGCCAGGTCCCCACTGCTCCCTGCCCCCTGCTAGCGCCGCCCTGCCCCACCCCGCCTCGCCTCACGGGCCCTGTGAAGATTCGTGTTCTGCCTCAGAGGTGGGGTTACTTCCACTTTGCAGAGACAAGTCTCACGGCCGCCTCACGGTGTTGCTTGTGCCCACCGTCTGCTCGAGCCAGCAGAGATGAGCTCAGGAGGGTTGGCAGGAGGCGGCAGCCCAGCCCCTCCCTGGACTCAGTCCACACCCCCAGTGCAGAGGCCCTAGCAGGCTGCCAGACCACCCAGCCCACCCCCCACGCCTCGCCCCAGGCACAGCGATGCAGGAGATGGACCCCCAGACTCTGTTTGTCCAAGATATAAATTACGGTCACCTTCAGGGGTGAGTTACACATGAGAAAGGGGCGCAGAGCTCACACAGACGCTCAGACTCACTCACGCACAGAGGACTCGCCCACCTGAACCACAGTGACTAACAGTTCCCATCAACCGGTGCGACTGCAAAGCAAAAGCTGATTCCACCCCAGGAATGCAGGCCTGAGGGACGCGCGCCGGGCACTGCAGGCCCGAGGCGAGGACAGGCCGCCACCCGCAGCCCTCGGGGTGCAGGTGTGTGGGTAGCTTTGGCACAAGCTTGGCGGATATAGGGCTGGGCAGAGCCACGTCTGAGGTTGAGGCCAGTGTCAGGGCAGGGCCGCCACCCAGGGTGAGGGCCTGGCAGCCAGAAAGCGCCAAGCCAGAGGAACTGAACAGTCAGGAAAGGGGCTCGCGGCCCTCCTTCATGGCCTCAGGGCTCCCAGGCAGCTGGGCCACACTCCTCCAGGGCCAAGACGGCTCTGGGCCAGCTGGACTCCAGGGCTCTGAGTGACCCGCCTGGCAGCCCATCTGCGTCCCCTGTCTCCACATGGAGAAGCATAGAGACCTGTCTGTTCGGTGGATACAGAACCTGCGTGCTGACTGCTGACAAGCAGGGGGCAAAGTGCTCTCCCCAGCCAATTAAACCACTCCTGCCGCACGCTCGCCTCACTTCCTCGGGGGTCGTGGGGTCGTGGCCAGGCCAGCTCCTGCTGCCTCCCCAGCACCACATACCTCCTGGGGGGCCAGGCCCACCCGGCTTTCTCGGGGCCTGCCTCTCCCAGCCCAGTCACTCCAAGGTCCCCACACGGCTCCAGATTGGGCCAGCCAAACACCTCCCAGCCCGGGAAGCTGGTGGCTGGGGTGTCCCCTGACTATGCTGGGCACCCCTAAAACCCAGAGAGCCAGCTGCCCTGTAGGGGTGTCTCGGGGCACTGCTGAGGTCTGGTGCTGTCTGGCTCAGAGGCTCAAAGCCCAGGGGCCCAGAGGTGGCCGACAGCCCCCAGAAGGAGTGCGTGTCCTCCAGACAGCGTCCGGGGCCCCAGGGAGGCCCGTGCCCACCACCCACCCAGCAGTCTCCACGTGGCATGGGGAAGAGATGGCAACGCCAGAGGCCGGGGCCGCGGGCACATCTGTCCGCTGCTGAGTGCTGCGCCAGGACACGCCTCTACTTGGGGTCCCCCTCAGGGGCTGGTGCCCCGTATGCTCGTGCATCCTTGGGAGTCCCCGCCTTCCTAGGCTTCTGCTTGGCCTTCCTAAGCATGTGGACCTGTCCCAGAATACACAGGGGGTGTCACAGCCCAGGCCACCTGGCCACAGGTCCCAGAGCCGCCACCACCATCTCAGCCCACTACACGGAAAGGGACGGAGTGGCGGCTGAGGGCTGGCCGCCTCATCCAGCCCCGTGACCTCTCAAGGTCAGAGAAGAACCAGCCATGGCTGGACTGCCCACCAACGGCAAGCAAGCCCCCTTCCCACCCCACCCTGACCCACCTTAGGTCCCACGGCTGAGATGATCAGGTGCCCAGGAGCCTGGACCCAGGGCTCACCATCCACCTGCACGGGCGTGGCCTTGAGGAGGGTGACGCGGAAGTAGGACCCCTGGGCGATGCGGATTCCCGAGCGCAGCCCGCTCTGGACCTGGCCCTGGTGGGAACGGGCCAGGCTCAGTGGGCCAAACCGAGGACCTGATTTCCAGCCCACCCACTCCCCATGTGCACACCCCGGGCCCTGGTCTTCTGGTCCCCATGCTCCCCGTGTGCACACCCCAGGCCCCGGTCTTCCGGTCCCCACTCCGTGTGCACACCCCAGGCCCCATTCTCCCAGCCCCCACTCCCCATGTGCACACCTCGGGCCCCGGTCTCCCAGCCCCCACTCCCCGTGTGCATACCCCGGGCCTCATTCTCCCAGCCCCAACGCTCCCCGTGTGCACACCCCAGGCCTCATTCTCCCAGCCCCCACACTCCCCAGTCCCCACTCCCCATGTGCACACCCTGGGCCCTGGTCTCCTGGCCCCCACACTCCCCGTGT
>ML660766.1:325738-344160 GCA_007570785.1 Antilocapra americana
ACCCCGGGTCGTGTCTCCCAGTCCCAACGCTCCCCGTGTGCACACCCTGGGCCCCATTCTCCCAGTCCCTACGCTCACCATGTGCACAACGCCCGTCACACCCACCACCTCCAGCAGCCCATCATCCATGCGCGGCTTCTCGAACCTTGAGTCGCTGTCGGAGCCCCACAGGTCAGCCCCTGAGCCCCAGCTACATAAGAAGGAGGAGCACACAGGTCAGAAGGAGGCTGGGCAGCAAGACTGGGCCAGAGCCCCGTGTGTGGGGTCATGCAGGTCAGACGGAGGCTGGGCAGGAGGGCGGGGGCCGCGTGGGCACCTGGGGATGTTGATGAAGATGAGCCCCTCGATGCTGGGCAGCTCCACCTCCTGCTGCTCCACCTGCAGCCTCAGGGCCCGGTGCAGGCCGCGGGAGTGGCTGAGCTTCTGTAGCCCAACCCGCACGTACACGCCCTTGTTGTGAAACCTGGTGGGGACTGGGCATCACGAGGGGCCCCAGGCCTGGGCACCGCTGGTGAGCAGCCCCACCCCGCTCTCGCGCCCTGACCTGCTCGTGAACTTGCCGGGCTCCTCCTCCCGCGCCTGGTGGAAGTCCAGGCTCAGCTCTGCGTCGATGCCGATCCCACAGTAGTTGCTCATCTGCACGATCTGAGGACAGGACATGTCTCCCTTGGCCCCTGTCAACCCCCAGGGGTCCCTCGCCTCCCGCGAGGCCTGGATGAGGACACACTGCGGCCCCCTTGGCACCACACCCTTGCCCAGGCACGCCGGTACCTTGGGGGGCTCTGTGTCTGCCTCGCTGTCCTCCCCACCAGCAGCCTCGTGAGCATCCAGCAGGATGGTCCAGCGGTCCACAAGCACGGCATCCGCCTCGTCCACTGACACGAGCACAGAGAACGGGTCCTCCCCGCTGTAGCCCGCCCCCCAGCGGAGGACCCGGCCCAGGTCGTTCCCTGAGAATGAGCAAGACATGCTGACTCCATGCCCGGCCCCTCGCCGCGCCCGGCCCCCACCCCACATCTGGCAGACGAGCCCACCTGTGCCCAGGGGCAGGATGGCTACAGCAGGCTCCGGGCAGGCCAGGCGGTGCCGCATGTCCTCCAGGGCGGCGAGCACCCAGCCCACAGTGCCGTCGCCGCCACACACCAGCACCCGGAAGCAGGGCACCTGGGAGAACACGTGGAACCTGGGGGCAGAGAGACAAGGCGTGTCTGCCACCGCTGCGGCCAAGGACACATGGCAGAGGCTGCCCCCCGGGCAGGAGGGCGCCCTCGAGGGTCCCGCCCCGCCCCACCCCTCTAGGTGTGCTCACCCTGGCAGCGGCCCCCCGTTGGTCAGCTCGAAGACCTGGTGGGGGTTGAGCAGCTTCCGGAAACTGCAGAGCAAGTCACGGCCCTTGAGCCCTCCACTCCTGGGGTTCACAAACACGAGCAGGGGGCGGCAGTCTGGGGCCAGCTCCGTGTGCTGACGGATGCGGGCTGCGTCAGGGGGTGCGGGACGGCCCCGGGGGAAGCCGGGCCTCCCCCACCGCACCACTGAGCAGCAGCCGCCTCCAACCCGCAGCCTGCCTCCCACGCTGGTCTGGGGCCAGCCTTCCTTGGGAGGGAAGCCACACAGCCACCCCACCTCACCGCTGGCCTCTTGGGCCACCCCCCGCGGTAGAAAGGACACCCGCAGACCACTGGCCAACAGGCGGGAAGGTGCCTGGAGCCCTGAACCGATGGCCACAGCGCCCCTGCCAGGACATCTTCAGGCCCCACCCACCACCTGGTGCACGCGGCCCAGGAGTCCAGGCCCGAAGCCCACCTGGACCCGTCCGGCAGTCGGGAGGGGCACCCGGGCACACAGAGCGATCCCACACCTCACTCCAGCAACAGGTGAAGGCCCTCCCCACACACAATGGCAGAGAGGGAGCATGGGTCCCCCCTGGTGGGGATGGGGGGCAGGGGTCTCCAAATGGTGGGGGTGGGGGGCTTGGGTCCTACATGGTGGGGGTGGGGGGTGGCGGTGGGGGGGCGGGGGTTTCCGCCACGGAGGCCGCTGAGTGACGAGAGACAGACAGGCACAGACACCACGGGCAGTGGCGCACACGGGCTGGGCCGTGGCTCGAGGCCAAGGGAGCGTGTGAGCCCCTGGGCAGGGTGGCCTGCGGTCAGCACTCACCTGCTCGCCGGGGCAGGCAGCTGGCAGGAGAGAGGGCCAGCAGGACCCACCTATCTCTGGCCACAGGGCGGGCGGAGGGCCCAGGCCCATGAACGCCACATCCTTGTCTGGACGGTTGGCCAGGGCAGCAGAGACCGCAAGGTGTGACCCCGCCACAACCTGAACTCTTTCTGCTGTAATTCTGTTTGACCTGAGCTAGGTCAGGGGCCACAGACACCCTTGGTGATGGGAGGCGCCCTTGGCAGCCAGTGGTGCTGAGGACCAGAGATGGACCAGGGCACGGAGCACAGGGCAGGGTCCAGGGCCCTGCGGGGACTTCGGGACAGCCTGGGGAGTTGGGTACCATCACCTACTGAGGAGGCCCACAGTGTGAGCAGGAGTCCAGGGGCCTCCCAGGCAGAGAGAGCGGGGCCAGCACCCAGGACCCCACCAGGGCTGCCCGCACAGTCACACACGTGACACCCTGAGGAAGTGTGCCCTGCAGGGCCGGCCAGCCAGGGCCAGACCTTGGCCCCTCCCGAGAAGTGAGCTGGCCTCGAAACAGATGTTCGGACTTTGCTCCAACGGCCCAAGGTAAAGACAAACCAGCATGGAA
Organism: Antilocapra americana; assembly: GCA_007570785.1. Classification (NCBI taxonomy): domain Eukaryota; kingdom Metazoa; phylum Chordata; class Mammalia; order Artiodactyla; family Antilocapridae; genus Antilocapra; species Antilocapra americana. Next base: position 328,494 of record ML660766.1, read on the forward strand.
GCCCCACCCCCAGGCCCTCCTCAGCACCACTCACCAGCACCTCTGGGAGCACCAGGGCGGTCAGCGGCCGGCCACGCACAGCCGTGTCCCTGACCAACATGTACAGCCGCTCAGCCTCTGCGAAGCAGGCCACGTCCAGCACCACAGCACCTGTGGCAGGTGGGCAATGAGCCTGGGTACCTGGCTGAAGGTCCCAACCCCCACAGTGTCTGGGGGGATGACCCCAGTTCTGGCCACAACTGCTCGGGGCCAGCCTGTCCCAAAGCATGTGTGTGTGACTCCTTCCCCTGGGGGAGGCCTTCAAGGATGGTAAGGCTCAGAGACAGGAGATGCTAGGTGGACGGAGCAAAGCTACCGGAGGTGAGGTGGGGCAGACACGCCGCAGGGCCCACGAGAGCCATAGAGGGTGCTAGGAGCTGCTGTCGGCCCCCAGAGGGGACACAGGCCCCACAACACTGTCCTCCTGCTGGGCAGATCTGAAGTTTCCCAGCTGGAACCGCGAGCAGGATAGGCTGTGGCGAGAATGCTCTCTGCACCTCAGTCACGTTTTAGCAAAAGCGTTGCAGCTAGGAGCTGGGAAACAAACACCAAGGTTTCCCCTACCCCAGGGCCCCCAGTGAGGTGAAGCCAGAGGGCGGGGCTGCCCCACCTGCTCTGGGGGTGACCTCTGACCAAACCTGACCACGGTCTGTGGGTGGCTCACCTTGGGCGGAGTAGACGTGGCTCACGGACACCAGGGCAGCTGCAAAGATGGGGGGACTACGATTGGATACTGGAGACCTGCCCCCTACCCCCGGGCCTGTGGCCACCCAGCCTCCCAGACCAGAAAGCTCACACCCCCCAAAAGGGAAGCTCACTCTCCCAGAAGTGCCCCCTACTTCAGGCACAGGGCACCCCCCAGGGCCCAGATCAGGAGGCTCAGAAACTCTCCAGAGGAGGTAACAGGCCCTGGGCCTCAGATGTGAGGACACAGATCCTCTTGTCAGGAACCGGTTTGGGGGGGTGGGGAGCAGGAGGCCCCGCCTTGGCACCGCAGCCCCCAGGCCCCCCTCAGGACTCCTGGCCTGCCCCCCACCCTGGCCAGGCCAGGCCCCGCCAACCCAGGGAGTGACAGTCCAGGCAGGTGCACCTTTGCTGGCAACAGCCTCTTCCAGCAAACTGCGGTACTCCTGGGCGGACAGGCCCGGTGGCAGACCGCCCACAAACAGAGACACGCGCGGGGCCACCACTCTGCTCTCAGCCACGTAGAACCGTGTCTGGCTCATCTGCCGCAGGGACATCTGCATGGAGGGGACACTGAGCGGAGCACCAGGGACATCCCCCCATCTGCTCCGTCCACAGGGGGCCAAAGGGAAGACGTCCCAGGCCAAGCGCCCCCAAAACAGGAAAAGACAGCAGAGGAGTGACACACAGGGACCTCAGGGGAGGAGGCACTGCGAGGCAGGATGGTCAGCTGCCAGCCAGTGTGGACTTGGTGTTCTAAGGGCAGACTTCCTGTCTACAAGGGACAGGCCGTGCCCAAAGGCCAGCGGCTCCCTGGGGACCAGTGGCTGCACCCACTGACCTGCCGGATCTCACGAAGTCGGTCAAGCAAGGGTTCCTCGTCTGCGAGCACTGTGCGCTGGACTGTGGGGTTGACAGACACCACTGTTAGCCCCAGACACCACGGCCACCTCCACAACCAGCTGTCCTGGAGCCCCAGGGCAGACGTGGTCAGGGCATGGGCTACAAGCTGTCCTCTCACCTTGTCTGCTGCCCATGAGCACCTCCACCAGCTGGAAGCCCTCGAGCCCCTCAGCCTGTGGGGGTACAGTTCAGGGTATCAGGCCTGGACGGGACCCCACCACCCCCAAGACTTTGATGGGGTGGGCTTACGGGCAGGGCAGGGAGGGCACACACCTGGCATCCAAGCAGTGGGAGGACCTCCAGCACCACGCTGCGGGCAGTGCTCTGTGGGGTCACACGGATGGACACGTAGGCCACACCCACCCTGCAGAGGACACGCTCAGGAGCTGGGGAGACACAGCCTGCGCTCCTCCTCCCCCACCCCCCACGGCCCTGCTGGGACCTGGTCTCACTTGAGCCAGGCCGGGTATATCTTCAGGATCTCCTGGGTGCGGGGCAAAGCGCGGAGGACCCAGGCCTCGGGAGCCGCTCTGCCACCCTCCTCCTCGGCACGCCCAGCGCTCCAGACCTTTCCTGCGGCACCAGTGTCCCCAAGCTGTGCAAGCATGGGGAGAGCCTGCAGCTGGAAGCCCTGAGGGTCCTCGGGGATGTAGTAAGCCCGCAGAGCCGCCTCCTGCGAGAGGAGGGCAAAGGTGGGACCTGTCGGGACCAGGCCCGTGAGTCCCCGCGGTCCCCCACGGCCAGGCCTCCACTTACCAGCACCTCCTGGCTCCTGGCCAGGCGCGGAACGGTGACTGCACGAAAGTGGTTTCGCTGCATCGCGTCGCTGCCGTCAAAGATCTTCAGAGTCTGTTTGCCTGGACCGCAGGGGAGCGTGTGCAAGTCCGTGGAGTGAGGGCTGGATGGGGGAGCAGGGCCCGGGGTTGGGGAGCGGGCACACCGAAGGGGCACTTACCAGACTCAGGCGCCCCCACCTCTCGGCCCGGGCCGGCGGGGACGCTGCCTTCGGAGCTGTCCTCCCCGTCCCCTGCGGGAGGGTTACAGCCGGCCTCAGTCATGGCCCAGCCCCTCGCCGGCCGCCCCTCCCCGCCGCCCCGCTCACCCGGCTCCGGCGCTGCGCTCTCGGGGATCCGAAAGCAGTGCATCTTGCTGAAGTTTCGGGACAGGAGGCGCACGCACGCGGGGGGCAAGATCAGGGTGCGCAGGCGCCCGAAAGTGCACTCGGGGGCGAGCGCCGCGGAGCAGACCGAGTGGGCCTGCAGGGGAGCGGACGCGGCTCGAGCGCGGGGCTCTGGCGCAGAAGGCCAGGCGGACCCACACCGAGCGTCCCCAACCAGAGACCTGAGTCTCCCCTGTACCCCAAAGGCCGGAAGGCAGCGCGATGCAGACGAGCTGTGCCCAAGACCCAGGACCCCGTCAGGCTGCACCGCCGAGGCCCGCCCCGCGCCCACCTGGACGCCACACCACTCGCAGCGCACGCCGGCCGGCACGTCGGAGGAGCCGCACGTCTTCCGGCAGAGCTCGCAGCGCGCGCCCGACGGCAAGGTCCCCTCGCGCCAGTGGTGGAGCTGCGCGTCCTGTGGAGCGCGCCGTCAGCGGCTAGCCCGGCCGCCCCCGGGCCTGAGCACTCACGTGGTCGCGGTGCCCGTCCGCGGCTCGCCTGCCCCCCGGCCTCCCCGGCCCGCGCACTCACGTGGTCGCGGTGCCCGTCCCGGTGGCACTGGCGGCAGTCGCTGCAGGCGAAGGGCACACAGTCGGGGTGAACGTGCAGCTCACACACTGGGGGGCGGGCAGGGTTAGGGGGCCTCTGGTCGCTGCCCCACCCCGACCCTGCCCGCCCCCTGCTCGGGCCTGGGCCTGCCCCTCCCAGGACCTCACTTTCCTGACCGCAGGGGGGCGGGGCCGCCCGGGCAGCAGACACCAGGCCCCTGGGGCGGGGCCGCGGGGGATGCTGGCAGTACCTTCGCAGCGGAGGCCTGGCGCCTCCAGGCCCTTCCGGCACACCGAGCAGAACCTGCGCTTGTAGAGCCCCCGGGGGCCGAAGCAGTGGGCCACCGGGACCTGGGAAAGGCAGAGCTTGGCCTCAGCCAGGCCTAAGGCCTGGCGCATGGGCCCCCAAGTCCCTCTTTCTGCCCAGGAAGCTGCCATCACCAGCCCTGGCCTCCTGCCTGACCCCTCAGTCCTCCCCAGTGCTGCTGATGGGGTGCTGTGTGTGCCTCCGGACCCCTCCACGCTCCCAGGGGAGCCTCCGTTCCTCTTGCGGGACTGACTTGGGCAGCCCCAGGCCATGAGGCCCCGCTGGCCTGGCCCAGGCCCGACCAGGCTGCACAGGTGCTGGCCACCCCCCAGGCCTCTTCCCCTTACTGATACATTTGGGGCCAGCCGGATCAAGTTCAGGTGGAGGGAAGCCCAGCCACAGGCTGCTGGGTACCAAAGACCCCGGACAAGACAGGGTCAGAACCCTGGGGAAGGGAGGCCCCCCACTGCCCTGGAAGGGGCTCGCGGACAGGGATGCAGCCCCCCACAGGAGCTGGGCCCCCAGAGCCTCTGCACCCCCACCCTGAAGGTGCAAGTGCAGCGGCCCGAGCCCCATACGCACGCGGACCAGGCTGGGGGCAACACTCGTGCAGGGCGTCTTCACGTGCTTCAGGCACTTCTCGTGGGACATGAAGTTGCAGACTGTGGGAGTGAGAGCCCCGTGAGGTGGCCCCTGTCCTGCCCAGGAATCAAGAGACCCCAGGGCTTGGCATGCGGGAGGGAGGCTGCAGAGAGTGGGGCCGCCAAGGGCTGTGCTGGGGTGCCAGCGTTTTGTGCCAGGACAGACCGCTTATCATAGTGGGCGCACCCTCCCAGACCTTCCTGAGCCTAACAGGGCGTCAGAGTAGGGAGGGAGCGTGGAGACAGCCCGGTCCTCGGCCCAACCCCGAGAGCTGAGTGAGGAGCAGCCTGCTGGTTCTGGCCATCCAGGATGACCATACGCTCTGGTATCCTGAGCAGGCCCTGTCCACCCCCGCCACACACACACAGGCCCAGCTCCTTCCAGTCTCTACTGGAGGTGGGTAGGCAGGCAGGCACTTGGCCAGCTCCTGCATCTCTGCCTGCCCCTAGACCAGCTTCTTCAGGGACACCCTTCCCTCACGCCCCACAACTACATACACCCCTAATTACCCCTCCCATACACGAGGTGCCTGCCCAGACCAGAGCCAGTCTGGCAGACCAGGATGCCCTGCTCCTGAGGGCAGCTGGCCCTGCCCAGAGAGGTAAATGGTCCAGAGGCTCCAAAGGCATGGGCTGTGCCTCCATCCTGGGGAGGGCACCCTCCATCCTGCGGAGGCGTGCAGCAGGGTGAGGCGCCCACCCGGCCCAGCCTCGGAAGGTGGCAGCTCTGGACAGGTGGAGCTCAGCTTCCCCCTCTGGCCCACAGAGAGAGTCCTTGCTCCCCACACATCCTGGGTGCTCCCTGGGAGGGGAAGGTGCTCTTCCTCCCACACCCTTGCCAGGCCTCTCTGCGTGCCGAGGTCACCAGCTCACCCTCCGGAACTGGGGAGAGTGTCTGCACATCACCCCCATTTCCCTTGTGTGAGCTCCTTCGCCCCTCAGACCTAGCACCCACGGGCTGGAGGTCCTACCTGTGTGGGGGACCAGCCACTTCCCTGGCAGCTCCTCCACCCAGACCCAGCCCAGCCCCCTCAGCATACCAGGCCCCAGGCTCCTCAGTCCCCAGAGCCACGGGCCTGTCTCCCTGGGCAGGGCAGAGGCTCCCCACCCTGTCCTGTCCCCCACGGAGATGCATGTGTCAGCTGCTCAGGAACCGGAGGACGGAGGGCCTCCCCGCCCCACCAGGCCCGCTTGGCGGCTGGGCTGGGGCCCTGTCGGGGCGCGTCACACTTGGTGTGGCAGGCCTGGCCCAGCTCCCTGGGAGTCTGAGTCTGGGCAGCCCTGTGGGCAGCAGCACACACCAGGAGAGAACAGACCAGCGCCAGCCCTGGGGAGCCAGTGGCCCAGGCCAGCCCTGCGTGGCCACGCTGCTGGCCCTTGCACCTGCCCAGGGTTGGCTGGCCTCATCCCCAGTCATTGCACCGGCCCTGCCCGGCTGCCGTGCTCTTCCCTCACCGGGTTCCAGCCCAGGTGAGGACGCCCAGGGAGCGGTTCTTTCCCTCACCGTCCTGGGGAGGGGCCGCGACCGCTTGACGCCCCCAGACCTCGCGAGGAGCTGGTCCTCGTCGCCTCCGCCGGGAGGTCTGGACCTGGCACGCTCCTTCCCCGAGAGCAAGGGGCTCTGTCCCAGGGAGGCCCCTGCTGGAAGTGCAGAGAGCAGGGGCTGGGGTCCGCGGTGGGGTCGCGGGCGCTCACCGTCACACAGGATGCCGGCCAACCCCCAGATGAAATCGGAGCAGAGGTGGCAGAAGGTGGGCTTGGTAAGCGTCACCTTCCTGAAGCTGTGACTCGGCGCGGCGGGCCCTGGGGGCCTGGTGCTCGACCGCTCCGGCCCCGGCCCCGGCCCGGACCCCGGCCCCGACCGCGAGCGGCTTCCGGTGCCCAGCTCGGGGCTGGAGGTCGGGCTGCCCGGGCGCGGGGAGCCGCCGCCAAGCCAGCCTCGGGCCCCGGGCTCGGCCGCCGCCGCCATCCCCGGCCAGGGCGGCCCGAGCCCCGGCGGCGGACGGCTGCAGGCTGCGTGCTGTGGGCAAGCGGGGCTGCCGTCCCCGCGGTCCCCGCGGTCCGCGCCCGGCTTCCGACTGCGCCCGCGCTCACTGCGCAGGCGCGCGCCCGTGGGGCGGGGCCGGCCCTGGGAAGGGGCCGGGCGGGGTGGGGCCTGAGCGGTGGGCGGGGCCTGAGCGGGACCGGCCCTGGGAAGGGGCAGGATGGGAGGGGGGACCCTGCGGGGTGGGCGTGGCCTTGATAGGGGCCGGGCGGGGTGGGGCCCGCTTGGTGGGCGGGGAGTGGCCGGGGAGTGGCCGGGGAGTGGGCGGGGGCGACCTGCGGAGCCAGGGGGCAGGTCCAAGTCCTCGGTCCACAGGGCAGGTGGTTGGGTCCGGTGGTCCGACGAGGCAAGCACAAGACCTCCACACACCGATTCAAGGTGTCTGCACCTGCGGCGCTCAGGCGCGCGCCTGTGCAGACGGAGGCCTCCCACCCGGCCCTGGGATCCTGCTCGTTGTTCTGTGCGACCCGGAAAGCGTGCGGCACTGCCCCAAGTCCCCAGAGAAGGGCCCGGAGGCCAGGCCCCGCCCTCGGGGACCCCGTGTGGAATCGAAGGGGCGGGGAAGGTGATGGTGTTTCGGGGTGGGGGGGTGTTCCCAGGGTGAGGTCCTGGGCCCCACTTTGGGCTTGCATGGCGGAAGAGGCACGGTGGAGATGTCCGTGGGTCTGGGTCGGCCGTCCTCCCGCGTGCTCCCACCAGCTGTGCGTGGGCGGCTCTGTCTGCAGGCTGCAGGGTCTTCGGAGGCGCGGACACTGGCCCCTGTCCTTATCACCTCAGGTCTCCCGGCCAGCACTGGCTAGGGCCTTCAACCCACTGGGACTCTGCTGCCCCGCCCGTTCGCGTGTTCTCCTTGCGGGAGGAGCCCGCTCCTCATCTTCCCCTTGAGGAGCCCAAGGGTCTTGCCTCCTTCCCTCCAGGCGACCCAACAGGTGACCTTACCCCAGGCCTCCTGGAGACCAGCCCCCCACTGCACTCTCAGTTAAGGCAGTGAATCCCAGCCCTCACCCTGCCCCCAGGGTTGTCTCTGGGATGTGTGGGGGTGGCATCCACAGAGGCCACCCTCGCTCCAGAGTACCTGCCCCTGTGGGCCTGACAGGTAATCCAAGTTACCAAGATGGGCGTCTTGAGCCAAGGGGCTTCCCTGGGACCCGCCTGGCTGCCGTCCCTTGAGCCAGACCCCTGCCAGGCAGGGTGAGCAAGGGTTGCAGAGCCCCAGAGGAGGAGGAGGAAAATGGGGGCATGGAAGCAGCCAGAGGAGGAATGTCCTGGGGAGAGGGCGTAGTAGGGAGGAAATGCCTGGAAGAGTGCTGGGCCAGCTGGGAGTGGCTACAGGGGCAGGAAAGGAGGGAGGGGCGGGGAACGGCCCAAAGAGGAATGAACCCCTGGGTTGCTGGGGGACTCCTGTCCTGTTAGAGCACTGGGCGCTAAGCTGGCATCCTGCCCCCACCCCACCCCACCCCTGGGGCTGAGTTCTGGGGCTGACAGACAACAACAAACTGAAAAATAGGCTGGGAAATGCCACTTACTGGTGCCTGGCTATGGATGGAAGGAACCAGGACTGAGCTACCTGGACAAACATCCAAGCAGGGCAAATAGGAGCAAAGCCCTGGGTGGTGACATTGCAAAGGCGAGGACATCCCTCCCTGGGGCTCCCTGGGCAGCCCCTGCATCCTGCACCATGTAGCTCATGCTCGCCTCCCCCTCCTCCCCACAACCTGAAGCCTTGCCTGCCCCCTCCTCCTGTCCTCAGCAACCCCCAACCTGTGAGAAGCAGAGGTTTCTACTGAAGCCCAGGCCCCAAAATCCAAACCAGCTGACTCCCAAGGACACAGGATTTCAGGACGTAGCTTTCTCTATTTGTAAGAAAGTAGAGAAAGCAGGGAAAACCTCTTAAAAATAAAAATTCACATCCAACCATTTCCGCAGATTTTAATTGCTTTCTGATCCAGCATATTAAATAAAATGGCAAACAAACTTCTGTCACACCATCCCACGACCTTCTTAGAATACCTTCCAAAATAATTAGCAGCTTCTAGTTGAAGCTTCCCCTGGAGAAGGGGATGGCAACCCACTCCAGTATTCTTGTCTGGAGAATCCCATGAACAGAGGAACCTGAAGGGCTACAGTCCATGGGGCCACAAAGAGTCGGACACAACTGAGAAAAAATAATTTACTACTTAGACGAAACTTAATCTAAACCTCTGCTTGGTATATTTAAAATTCTGGACAGGCAGCTTCAGCAATAGACAGTTATTTATCTTGGTTCTGGAGGCTAGAACTTGGAGATCAAGGAGCTAGCATGGTGGGTTCTCATGAGGGCCTGTTTGCTGGCCTGCAGACACTATCTTCTGGCTGAGTTGGGATGCATAGGTGACACTAATCCTGTCGTGGTTCGGTTCAGTTCAGTCACTCAGTCGTGTCCTACTCTCTGCGATCCCATGGACTGCAGCACGCCAGGCCTCCCTGTCCATCACCAGAGGGTCCCGGAGCTTGCTCGAACTCATGTCCATCAAGTCGGTGATGCCATCCAACCGTCTCATCCTCTGTGGTCCCCTTCTCCTCCTGCCCTCAATCTTTCCTAGCATCAGGGTCTTTTCCAATGAGTCAGTTCCTCACATCAGGTGGCCAAAGTATTGGAGTTTCAGCTTCAGCATCAGTCCTTCCAATGAATACTCAGGACTGATTTCCTTTAGGATGGACTGGTTGGAGCTCCTTGCTATCCAAGGGACTCTCAAGAGTCTTCACCAACACCGCAGTTCAAAAACATCAATTCTTCGGCACTCAGCTTTCTTTATGGTCCAACTCTCACATCCATACATGACTACTGGAAAAACCATAGCTTTGACTAGACAGACCTTTGTCAGCAAAGTAATGTCTCTGGAGCAAACATCTTTTAATTTCATGGTGGCAGTCACCATCTGCAGTGATTTTGGAGCCCCCCAAAAAAAGTCTGCCACTGTTTCCATTGTTTCCCCATCTATTTGCCAAGAAGTGATGGGACTGGATGCCATGATCTTAGTTTTCTGAATGTTGCGTTTTATGCCAACTTTTTCACTCTCCTCTTTCACTTTCATTAAGAGGCTTTTTTGCTCTTCTTCACTTTCTGCCATAAGGGTGGTGTCATCTACATATCTGAGGTTACTGATATTTCTCCCGACAATCTTGATTCCAGTTTGTGCTTCATCCAGCCTGGCATTTTGCATGATGTACTCTGCATATAAGTTAAATAAGCAGGGTGACAATATGCAACTTTGACCTACTCCTTTCCTGAGTTGGGACCAGTCTGTTGTTCCATGTCCAGTTCTAACTGTTGCTTCTTGACCTACATACAGATTTCTCAGGAGGCAGTTCTGGTATTCCCTTCTCTTTAAGAATTTTCCACAGTTTATTGTGATCCACACAGTCAAAGGCTTTGGCATAGTCAATAAAGCAGAAATGGATGTTTTTCTGGAACTCTCTTGCTTTTTCGATGATCCAGCAGATGTTGGCAATTTGATCTCTGGTTCCTCTGCCTTTTCTAAAACCAGCTTGAGCATCTGGAAGTTCATGGATCACATATTGCTGAGGCCTGGCTTGGAGAATTTTGAGTATTCCTTTGCTAGCATGTGAGATGAGTGCAACTGTGAGGTAGTTTGAGCATTCTTTATCATTGCCTTTCTTTGAGATTGGAATGAAAACTGACCTTTTCCAGTCCTGTGGGCACTGCTGAGTTTTCCAAATTTGCTGGCATATTGAGTGCAGCACTTTCACAGCATCACCTTTAGGATTTGAAATAACTCAACTGGCATTCCATCACCTCCACTAGCTTTGTTCGTAGTGATGCTTCCTAAGGCCCACTTGACTTCGCATTCCAGGATGTCTGGCTCTAGGTGAGTGATCACACCATCATGGTTATCTGGGTCGTGCAGATCTTTTTGTACAGCTCTTCTGTGTATTCTTGCCACCTCTTCTTAATTTCTTCTGCTTCTGTCAGGTCCCTACCGTTTCTGTCCTTTACTGAGCCCATCTTGGCATGACATGTTCCCTGGTGTCTCTAACTTTCTTGAGGAGATCTCTAGTCTTTCCTATTCTATCGTTTTCCTCTATGTCTGTGCACTGATCACTGAGGAAGGCTTTCTTATCTCTGCTATTCTTTGGAACTCTGCATTCAGCTGGGTATATCTTTCCTTTCTCCTTTGCTTTTCGTGTCTTCTCTTTTCTTAGCTATTTGTAAGGCCTCCTCAGACAGCCTGTCATGGGGCTCCACCCTAATGACCTCCAACCCTGACTATCCCCAAGGGCCCAGCCTCAAACACCATTCCTTGGAGGCTCGAGTTTAATCAGTGGGGAAATCAGTGTGGTTTAAGCCAGCCAGCTTGTGGCGCTTTGTGCAGGAACCTAGGTGAGCGATGGAGTACACATCCCTGCCAGGTCTGCCCGCAGTTCCTGCTATAATCTCGCCCATCTCACTGTTTCTGGCTGCATGGGGTCCTCCCCGCTCTGCACAGGCTCCTTGTTGCAGAGCACCGGCTCCAGGTGCGTGGCTGAATAGCCACAGCACACCGGCTTTGTCGCCCCGGGGCACGCGGGTCCGAGACCAGGGATGGAGCCCATGTCCCCTGCGCTGGCAAGCAGACTCCTACCCACTGCTCCGCCAGGACGTCCACTCCCCGCGTCTCGTCTTGAGCCCCACTGCGGGTCTTTCTGCTGCTGCTCACGCCTGGGGGCACATGGGGGTCTGGTCTGCCGTCCGTGCGCTACCACTCGGTCCCATGCCAGGGAGCTTGAGTGTCGGCCCCAGACTCTGGCTGTTATGGAAAATGCTTCTGGGAGCATTCTTGTGCACGTGTTTGGACACACACATATACATGCCCACGTGTCTGCTGAAGTAGAACGTGCTATATTCACTTCTAGAAGATAATCCCAAACAGCTTTCCAAAAATTCACACAAAAATAGAGGTTCATACTCCTACTAGCAGCGCATAAGACTTGCCTGGACAGCATCAGCCTTTCTGGTAACTGCAGAGTGTCCATGCGGCTCTGGCTCTCGCCCTGCGGCATGGCAAGGGAGGCCTGCACCTCGCAGGATCTCTGTGCCATCTGCAGCACTTCCTGTGAGGCGTGGTTAGATGTCTTGGTCACTTTCTAGTAAGTGTCACTTTCTTACTGATTTGCAGGAGTTCTTCATATATTCTGGCGATGACTCTTCTGTTGGTTGGTCACTTCTCAGCATTCTCAAAGTCGTGCTCTATGTAGTCTCCAGGAACTCTGACTCACCTTTCCTGGGTCATGGCGTTTCCCCCGACCAGTCTCTAAAGGGCTTCACAAGAGCGCTGTCGCTGGCTTGGCCGCACTGACCCCGCGGGCAGCACCATGGCGCGGCCTGGACGGAGCCCGTCCGGCCCCCTGCGTACAGGTCACTGGGTGCGACGAGCTCTCGGCCGGGGCCACGAAAGCCGCAAAGACCCCGGAAGGGCGAGAGCGGAGACACGCCCCGCGGGGGCGGGAAGACGGCTCTTGGGGGGGGGCTCCGCGCATCCGTCTGCGGTGCCCTCGCGGGCCCCCCAGTGCCGATGGCGCGGACAAGCGGGGCCTCGCGAGTGGGGGCCTCGCAGAGACAGGACCCGGGGGTATTGGGAGAGGCTGCATCTGCATCCTCCCCTCACCTGGCTGGCCCTCCACCCCCTCAGTGGTGAGCGGCCTCTGTGCTTCCCTCTCGGCGGCCAGTCGGGCAGCCCTTGCCTTCTGGGGAGGGCCTCTGCGTCCTGCGTGAGGACTGCCCACACCGAGGCTGCGAAGTGCGGGAGAGGAAGAGGGCAGCGCTCTGGGGTGCTCTGCAGGCGTGCGCATCGCGGCGCGGCCAACACGTGCCCGGGTCAGTGTGCCGCTGGGCCTGCCCACGTTTGGGGTAGCCTGAAGTGGATGGGACCCTAAGTCAAAAAAGGCAAAATCATTCTGATAAAATTAGAAACATACTTATTCAGAAGGAGAGGGGAAAAAAATCACAACAAATCAAACATGAAAAAATTAAGAAATGGCACAAAACATCACAAAATCAGAAAAAGACAGCTTTCACTCATGACTGCCGGCTACCCGATTGTGATTCTTCTTTCATCTACTGGGTTAAAAGTGTTTTTGGCTGCGCTGGCAGCTTCCGGGATCTTAGTTGCCGGACCGGGGTTGAGCCCAGTCCTTAGGCACTAAAAGCTCAGGGTCTTAACCACTGGACCACCAGGGAATTCCCTCAGCTGCGTTTTCTTATCGTCTGTTTATAACAGTATCATAGTCCAGGAAAGAGAGAGATAATTCAGCCCCTCCGGCATAACTGATTGGAAAACGGTGAAGGCAGCTTTTTGGGTTCATCTGCATGTTTAAGTTGCGCTGGTGTTTGCGCTGGGGTCTGTTTCCTGGTGTTGAGGGGCGGGGAGCGCTGTCCAGCCGCAGCTCGTGGTTCTTGAGGCAGGGCTCCGTTGTTGGGGACACAGGCTCTAGCCATTCCTGAGCTCTGGCTTCAGTCGTTCCGAGGCACACGTATCTTCTGGACAAGGGCTCGGATCTGGATCCCTGTGTTGGCAGGTGGATCCTTATCCACTGTACCGCCGAGGAAGTCCTGTGGCTGCTATTTTACAAGAGTTTCTGCTTGGCGAGTCATTACTGGTTGTATCATATGAACGGTTAAGACTGCTGAACAGCTGGAGAGAACTTCGGCAGCTTGTCTTATCTGTAAGCTGGGAAGCCTCAGGGTTGCGTCCTTTCCTGGGGTCATGACTAACCTAAATGCCCCAGCCGGACAGAGCTCCTTATGTTTTGTCCTTGTCACTGGCCGTCAGGGACCATGGTATCTTATGGATGCTGGTGTTTCCTATTAAGTCAGCGGATGTTTAATCCTCTCCCAAAGCTGGTGTGATTCACGCCTTCCTGCTGGGCAGCTGCGATGGAAGTTCCTGGAAGCTGTTTTCTACTCCAGGATGTCTGGCTATGACTTCCCCAAGCAAGTGGCTTTCCTACTGACCCCCAACTGATGTTCCCACAAGCAACTTCCCCTTGGCCAGACCCCCAGAGTGCCCCCCAGGACCACTCCAGCCAGGGGTAAGCGTGATGGGGGGCCTGAAAGAGTGTGGGAACCACTGTGGTCACACTGTCTTCATTTAGAAATTATTTATTTATTTATTAAAGAATGATTGGTTATATTTATTTATTTATTTATTTTTGGACTTCCCTGGTGGCTTAGACAGTAAAATGTCTGCCTACAATGTGGGAGACCCAGGTTCGATCCCTGGGTCAGGAAGATCCCCTGGAGAAGGAAATGGCAAGCCACTCCAATACTCTTGCCTGGAAAATCCCATGGGCAGAGGAGCCTGGTAGGCTACAGTCCATGGGGTCTCGAAGAGTCAGACACAACTGAGCAACTTCACTTTCAATTGCTTTACAGAATTTCATTGTTTTCTGTCAAACCTCAACATGAATCAGCCATAGGTGTACATATGTCCCCTGCCTCTTGAACCTCCCTCCCATCTCTCTCCCCATCCCACCTCTCTAGGTTAATACAGACACCCAGTTTGAGTTTCCTGAGCCATACAGCAAATTCCTGTAAAATTCCAGTAAAATTCTACTTTACATATGGCATTTAGCAAATTTTACAAAGCCTTGTGGGCATTGGCCGAGGCCCTGTGTGAGCCCAGGCCACCATGTGGACCCAGCCTCCCTGGGTGCCCCTGCCCCCCTTGCCCAGTGCCACGCAGTCCCACCACCCCGGCGTCACAGTCCCGTCTCGGCCAGCAGGAGCCCCTGTGTGTGTCCAGGCTGAGGGCAGGTCCGCGCTCCCTCCCAGTGACTGAGCCCTGCTCCTGGCATTCTGGAGCCCCTGGCCCTCTCCTCCGTCATCAGAGTCTCAGCAGACATCTCTGTTCAAGCATTTCTACCCAGGGATTTTTAATCACATGTGGTAAAGTGATGGAGACACTGCCTCTGGAGGAAGAATTTATTATTCATGTTGCTTGAGAGAAGGGGCGGCACGTCCAGAGTAGAGGTTGAGTCAGGAGGCAGCAGCAAAAAAAGTGTGATCCGGAGCCTTCACGGGGAGTTGGCAGGTGAGTGGTGAGCAGCACAGGACCGTGGAGGAAACTCAGGACTGGGCAGCTTGAAGGGTTCAGGCAGGCCTGAGCGCCAGGGCAGCCCCTGGTTGTCCAGTGCCAGCCTGGCACTGATGGGGGGCACCCTGAGGCACCGCGTGCACGCAGGTGAAGAGGCCGGCTGGGGTGAGGGCTCTGGACCGGTCTGGGGAGGGGCGCAGGCCGCAAAGGCTGGAGCACCAAGCCCACAGTGGAAGTGAAGGTGCAGCAGCTCAGTCGTGCCCAACCCTTTGGGACCCCATGGCCGATACTGGCCATGGAATTCTCCAGGCCAGAACACTGGAGTGCGGCGCCATTCCCTTCCCCAGGAAAGAAGACAGGAAATAAGCAAAAATCGTCAACACGATCTGAGATTGATAGGGGCAGATAGAAGGAAAACTTTCTTAACTGCTTAGAGATACAGGCCAGGGCTCATTTAAAAGAGAAAAGACTTCCGTTCAAGAAAAAGAGGAGGGGGAAAGACCACTGGTGCTGCTGGCAGGGCCCCGGGCCCCCTCACCAGCCAGAGACAGGGACAAAAATCCTAACAGAAAGATGAACAGGTAAATAAACGGAGAAGGAGAAAGGACTGAAAGGAAGAAACCAACCCAGGAGCGTCAAGGGGAGCATGAGGCCTGATTCAGCTCGCCCCCCTCCCAGGAAAACTTCAGGTGGGGAAAGCCACCCCAGGAGGCAGTGGTACCACTGCTGGGCCCCCACATTCTAAATTCTGAAGCATCAGCAGGAGGCCTTCAGCCACAGCAACCAGAATGATTTCCTCTCCCGCCACTGGCTCCACCCCAGGGACAGCCCCGCCACTCCAGGCTGCCCCGGAGCAGCGCCCTCCTCCAAGGAGAGACACTGGACACACGGAGCCAGCACCCTTCAGTCTTTTTCACAAACCTGTGCGGGCGCCCCTGGATTGCGCGAAGGGTGCTTCCAGCCCCACCCCACCTCCTACCCTGTGACAGGGCTCCCCGCAGCCCGCTACCTCCTGGCCTCGGCCCTGGCGACAGAGAGACCCAGAGCTCAGCCCGCCAGCAGCGGGCCCCCGAGTGGCCCATCCCGTGTGATCACACTGCCCAAGCGCCGGCTAAAATCCCTGCTTAGGGGTGAAGGGGTTTAGGGATCTCTGGTCTCACATGAACACACTAAAATCCCACGTGTCTCCAGGTGCACGAAGGCCACACACCGGGTTGGGAGCTTGTTCTTCCGTCTCTCTCTCACACACACACACACACACACACAC
>ML660766.1:344260-451473 GCA_007570785.1 Antilocapra americana
ACACACACACACACACACACACGGGTCAGACACACACACACAGGTCAGACACACACACACACACGGGTCAGACACACACACACAGGTGACACACACACACACACACACACGGGTCAGACACACACACACACACACACACACACACGGGTCAGTCTCACAGCCCGACCCAGAGGGCCCAGAGGGCGCCCAGAGCGCTGAACTGCGACGGGCCTCCTAGGGCAGGCTTCTCCAGACTCCAGGCGGGCCTCTATTTCGTTCCAGGCCTGACTCTCCCTTCATTCAAGCACCTTGGCCAACTCACCCCATGCCAGCTTCTAAAACTTTCCACTGCTTCTTCCTCTGTTAAAGGGGACAGGTCCTCCCGCTGGGCACTCGAGACACTCTGCGCGTGGGATCCTTTAATAATGCTCCTCCGCTCTCGGCCTCCCCGCGTGGGCCTGCCTCTTTTCTCTGGGATCTGTGTCGTTCGGTTGAACCACACCTGATTAAAACAAGTCCCGATGACAGAGTTTAGGACAGTCTTCAGGAGCCTTTCTCTCTTCTGAAGTCCCTACGTGGCCTCTCTCATGTCAAATCTACCCCTCTCCCCCACTGCTGTCTCCCCCCAACAAGGACATTAGGGCCCAGTCAGATAATCCAGGATCATCTCCTCACTGTAAAACCCTTCACTTAATCGCAGCTGCGAAGTCCCCTCGGCAGCAGCTCCATCCGGAGGACAGAGCAGCCAGCAGCTCACAGGCCGCTGCACCCCTCACAGCTCCTGGCCACTATGCTCAGGGGCTTCAGTCTCCGTCTCAAGCCTCACGAGCGCCCTTGTGTGTGGGGGTTGCTCTCCATCAGGTTTGTGGACAAGAGACCTTTCTGCCACGTGTCTTTCCTTCCGTGAGGATCCCTGACCTCCTAGAAGGACACCGGTTACCATCAAGGAGGGTCAGTGGTGACGAACGTCCTCAGAGCCGGACCCTCAGAAGTGTCTCTTGTGACCTCATCTCAAAGCACACTTTTTGCTGGGTTTAGACGACCTGGCTGCCAGCAATTGACTGTTTTCCTTTCCTGTCTGCTGGCTCTGGTAGCTTCTGTTGGAAGGTCAGTGTTCCTTCTTGCTGCTCGGGTTTTGGAGGTAATGGGTCCTTTTCCCCTCTAGCTGCATTGAAGGCTCCCCCTCCGGCTTTGCTGTCAGCAACTTCACCTGAACGCTCCTGGGTTGTGCTGACTTTATTTTCCCTCCGGCTACGCAGCTCAGCTCTGTGCAGTGGCTGGATGGTGTCGGTCACTCTTGGAAAGCGATCAGCTCCTCTCCGTCTTCACCCAGGGGACAGTGGACAAGGGTGGACTCCGGGCGGGCTCTGCTGTCGAGGGGGGTTAATGTGGGGGTGGAGGCCCCTCCCTGAGACCTGGACATCTGGCGGAGGAAGTGAAGGGGCACAGAAACAAGCAGTGTCTGTGCGCGATTCAAAGTTTAAATGCTTACACCGCTGACCCCTACCACCCCCAGCACACGGAGCAGGCTGCCTAGCTGTCCACAGAGATTTCCACTGCGCTTCTCAAAACCAGCGTAGACCCCAGACCACCTCGGTTGCTTTCCCACAGCGCCTCTCTCAGGTCCCCACGCTGCTCCGGCCAAATTCCTAAGGGCCACCAGCCCACCTTCCAAATGGGATCCACATCTGGTCACCTCCCCGCACCGTCCAGTCGTGGCGGTTTCAGCCCCATATGGAGCTGCCGGCCTTCCGGAGCGTGAGGCTACTTCCCAGCCCGCGGGGCCACCTTCCGAAAGCCTTGACACGACCGCCAGCGCTTTCCCAGAGCCGCCTGGTGCCCGCCGCGAGGGAGGGGACGGAGGGGCTCCAGATGGGAAGCCGGAGTAGCATCCCGGGCAGAGCCTTCGGCCTGGAGACGCGCTCCAGCTTCGAGGCTGCGGGCGCCCCCAGGCCCGGCCCGCAGCCCCACGCCCACCGCCCGGGACCGCCCCCTCTCGCCCCTCCCTGCCGCGCTCCGGCCCCGCCCCGGCCGCCACGCCCGCCCCCCAGACTGACCCCGCCTGCCCGGGTCCTGCCGAGGTCCCTCCCCGCGCCGGCTGTCACGTGCCGCGCGACCCGGAGGCGGAACTGGACGGTGGGGCGTGGATCTCGGCTCCCGGACCGCGGAGCGCCGGGGGCGTCTGCAGGGTTGGGGTGCCCCCCCGCCCGCGCCCCCGCCATGCGCCCCGCGCGCCCCTCCGCCGCGCAGCTCGCGGTCCTGGGCGCGCTGTGGGCGGCGGCGCTCGCGGCCGCCGCGGCTCCGCACCTGGTGCGCGTGGACGCTGCCCGCGCGCTGCGGCCCCTGCGGCCCTTCTGGAGGAGCACGGGCTTCTGGTGAGCTCCGCGGGGACGCCGAGGCCGTGGCGGCCCGCCAGCGCCTGCCTGCCGCGCGTCCTTCCCGCAGGGCCCGCGGCCTCGCGCCCCGCCCCGGGCCTCCGGGAGTCCCTTGTGGCAGCCGGAGCGGGCGTCCTGGAGCGAGGGGGCCCGCGGCTCCCTCCTTGCTTTCAGTCCCCCCTCCCGGTGGGGCTCTCCTCTCCGTCAGCTGGCCTTGTGCCACGTTCCCACCGGTGTCGTGGTGGTTTGCCAGCTGAGTAGCTGCCCCTGCAGTCAGGGCCTGGGGCCAGTCCGGGGGGCGCCTGGTCACCCCCGGGAGCCTGAAGAGCCTGGTGGCCGCCTGGGACACCCCAGGCTGCAGGAGGGGCTGTGGCTTGGGACCGTCTCAAGGGGGCAGCCCCAGCGTGTCCCACAGCCAAGCAGTGGGGCCTGTGCCTGTGCCTGGGGTCCCTAGTGGCCTCTGTCAGGCTTGGAGCTGGTATCTCCCAGCCCGTGGGGCAGGGCTTATGTGGGGATATGGTCTCCATGGGAGCCCTTGATCCCCATAAAGCTGAGGCTTCACCCAGTTCTGGCATTAGGGATCGGTTTATTATGTCAGGGGCAGTCAAATTCACAGGCAGAAAAGTACACCCCATCTGCTCCCTGGGTTTGTAGGTGGGGTGTGTGGGCAGGGTTCCATGAGCCCCTCCCCCCGGGACTGACGGCTCTACCCCCTTGCTTTGTGCCCAGTCCTCCACTGCCACATGATCAGGCCAGCCAGTATGACCTCAGCTGGGATCAGCAGCTCAACCTGGCCTACGTGGGTGCGGTTCCTCACGGCGGCATGGAGCAGGTGCGGACCCACTGGCTGCTGGACCTCATCACGGCCAGGTGGGTGGTGGAGGGGCTGGGCCGCTGCAGAGCCCATGGGGGCGGTGCGGACAACACTGAGGGAGGTGGTGTCTGGGCTGGAGGACAGTGCCACGCGGGCCGTGGTGGGGGCCCAGGAGCCACTGCCTTTCTGCTTCTCGGCAAAGACCCCGTGGGGCGGGGTCAGTGCAGAGCCTCCTCCCAGTGGCTCCTGCCTCGGGCACAGCTGGACCCCACAGCGGCGAGTGGGCACCTTTGCTCTGCTCGGGCTGTGCGGGGTCGCCCCGCCAGGCCCTGGCTGCGGTCTTGTTGGTCCCATCTGCCTTTGGCGCTGCGAGGCCCAGCAGGGCTGAGGTGTACAGTGTGAGAGACACTTGGGTGTGTGCACTGCGGGGTTTTCTACACAGAGACCCTCACGTCCCTGGCCAGAGCAGCCCGCTCTCACTGGGGGGGGGGGGCGCGCTGGTGGCCCAAGGGACCGATGTCCTTTGGCACCTTGGATGCCAAGTGACTGCCTCAGGGTCCTCGCTCGAGTAAGACAGGATGCCAAGTGTAAGACCGGCTCCGTGGACCGTGGGCACAAGCACCGCGCCCAGCGTCTGTCTCAGGGTGCAGTGTGGGTCCTTGTGTGTGCTCAGGGCGGCCCTCCATCCTGTTTGGGGTTCCCCGGCTTCTCTAGGTTAGAGGAACCAGGCGACAGAAGGTGGCCATGACGGGCAGTGGCGTCAGGGCTGGCCGCCGGCGCTGGCTCTGCTAGAGGATGGAGTTGGCGGCCGCCAGCTCCCGGCGGCGGGCGTGGGCTGCCTGCACAGCGCAGTGCACGCTGGGGAACAGCTGCCCATCCTCAGCCATGTCCCCCGGGTCCTCCCCGAGGAAGCCGCCTCTTCTCAGCATGTCCGTTACAGAGGGGTTGCAGCAGGCCAGGAACAGGCTGATGCCCAAGGCCCCATAGTCTCGCTGCAGGTGCTGCAGCGTGGCCAGGCCGGCCACATCCAGGAACAGCAGCGGGGCACAGTCAATGACCACTGTGTGGAAGCGGGTCACCACGGGCACCAGTGAGGCTGTGCCGCTCCCGGGGCCTAGGTCCCTGCCCCCCACAAGGCTCCCCTCGCCGACCCCCACCCCGGGGCCCCACTCCTTCCTCCTGGCAACCGCATAGCCCACGTCCAGCCCCGTGAGGCTGTATAGCGACTGCAGGAAGAAGTCCTTGTTGGCATAGTAGAGCGGCCCCGTGAAGCGGAACACCTGCACACCAGGCTCAGGGGCCAGGCCCTCGAACTCTGCCGGGTCCCCGTAGAAGCTGGAGCCTCCAGCGCGGGCAAGCAGGGCAGTGCGCGGGCGGCGGGTGCGGCCGGCCAGGCTGAGCAGCGAGAGCAGGACGCCGGCCAGGAGCCCAGCCTCGGTGCTGACCAGCACGCAGGCGGCCGCCGTGGTCACCCAGACCAGCGCGTCAGCAGGGCTGAGCCGCCACAGCCGCCGGATGTCCCGCACCTTGCGCAGGGCCCCACGCAGGCTGACCACAATGACGCAGGCCAGCACACTCCGCTGCAAATCCCGAAACAGGGGCGCCAGCACCAGCAGCACCAGGAGCACCACAGCGGCGCTGACCACGCTGGACAGCTGCGTGCGGCAGCCCGTGGCCGTCTTCACCAGGCTCTTGGCCAGGGCGGCGCTTGTGGCGAAGCAGTGGAAGAAGGCGGGCAGCACGTTGCAGCAACCCACGGCCAGCAGCTCCTGGTTGGCGCGCACGGTGTAGCCATGGCTGCGGGCAAACATCTCCGCCAGGGAGATGGAGAAAGCAGAGCCCACGAGGGCCAGGGAGGCGGCGTCCAACGCCACCCGCCGCATCAGCCCCGGGTCTGGCACCCGCGGGGCCACGAAGCCTGTGGGGATGTCACCCGCCACGCTAGAGCCGAAGCGCTCGTGGAACTGCCCGAGGTGGGACACGAGCGTGGCCACCACGATGACCAGCAGCTCCGCGGGCAGCGGCACCCTCAGGCGGTGCTGGAAGCGGTCCGAGAGCTCCTTGGCGGCCAGCAGCACGGCCAGGCACACGGCGCTGGTGAGCAGGTCGCACAGGTTGGCCTGCCCGGCACTGCGCAGCAGGCTCAGCCACGTGCTGATCACCAGGCCCGGCCCCTGGTGCCGCGGGACCTGCACACCCACCAGGTGCCGGAGCTGGGAGGTCAGGATGGTCACCGACGCCCCCGCGGCGAAGCCGTCCAGCAGTGGCTGCGAGAGGTAGGCGGACACGAAGCCCAGCCCGAGGACGCCCATGAGAACCTGTGGACGGAGCAAGGCCGAGGCTGCAGGCGGACGGCCCAGCCCCGCCCTCTCGCTGCGTGTCTCCCTCGGGGACCCCGCGAGAGGCGGCCTGCACACGCGTGTGCGCACACACGCCCGGCAGACACTGGAGCGCATGCCGCGGCCACAGGGCTCAGCACGGTCTCACACACGTGGACTCTGGGCCTCGGAAAGCAGCTCCACCCCCCTCCCGGGAGAGCTGAGGTGGCCTTTGGGAAGGGGCGCAGTGGGGTAGGTGCCCTGGTCCAGGGAGGCCTTGGGAAGGCAGGCGGGCCGCAGGGTCCCACTTGGGACAGGAAGCCAGGGGGGACTCTGGGCCAGGTGGGGCCGTGGGGTGTGCCTGGGCGCGAGGCCACAGCCCGCAGCTGCCCAGACAGGCTCCCCATGTTGGGGCGGGCACAGCCCCTCACCTGGTAAAGCCCGGCCACCAGCGTGAGGGCCGTGGCCACGCGGATGGCATAGCAGTCCCGCCCACAGTCCTGCAGCCCGAGGGCCAGTGCGGCGGCTGAATCGTTGAGGGTGCTCCGGTTGGCCCCGGGCCCTGGGCCGTCCTGGGTGGGGTCGAAGCCGGCCAGCAGGAGCTCGCGGTCCACCACCTGGCCCACCATGAGACAGAGCAGGCTGAAGATGCCCACGGAAACATGGCGTGAGGTGCCCATGAGAAAGTAGATGAGGTTCGCGAAGAAGGACGTGTAGAGGCTGTAGATGGGCTGCAGCCCAGCCAGCAGCGAGTAGGCGATGGCCTGCGGCACCAGGATGATGCCGATGACCAGCCCGGACATGACATCCCCCACCAGCGCTTCCCGGGGCCGGTACTGGCGGAGCCAGCATACAGCGGGGAACAGGGCCTGCAGCTGCGCCCAGGCCCCCTGCAGGCTGCAGGCGCAGCTCCGCCGCAGCCCAGCCTTCAGGGCCTCACGCAGGCCTGGGGGTGCCGGGGGGTGCCGACGGACCAGCACCAGCCGCCCGTCCTGCTCTGTGTACTCGGGAGACGCTTCCATTGTGGGGCACTAGGCCCCCCAGGAGAACCTGCAAAGCGGGTGGAGGTGGGGTCACCATCTGGGTGGCCAGGCTGTCGGGGTCAGCCGGACCAGGCCCCCTGTGGCCCACGCCCACACCAGAGGCCGCTCTGCCTGCTGTCTTGGCTCCCGCACGGCGGCACTGCTGGCCTGGGCCGGCAGCTCAAGCCCTGCAGAGGCTGGAGCCCCGAGTCTGTGCTGCGGCAGCGGCTTCCACGGGCGGTCCTCAAGCAGCCGGGGGGAGGGGAGTGGGGCGACGCGCCCGTCGCCCACCGGGGGTCGTGGACGGCAGGCCCCCTTTCCCAGTGTGAGTTAACACTGCTGGGTTCTGGCTGGTGGCTCAGACCACACGGGCACAGTGCGAAGTGCGTGCTGACCGTCCTTGCGGTCCAGAGGGCAGCCTGCCGCCCGGGCCCAGCCTGACCTGCCATGTGCTCGGCGAGCACCAGGGCACTGTTCCCAGCTGCACTGAGGTCCCTCCGGACTTCTGCTCTTGATGTCCCCCTCGTGACGGTCTCTGCCGCCTCAGAGCCTGGTCACCCTGGCACAGTGTGCACCGGCCTGGGGCCTGGGGGGCCCTGCATGTAGAGGACGGGTGGGGTGCAAGTCCAGCCTGCTGTGAGGTGGACGCAGCCCCTGTGGGCTCAAGGGGCAGGCCTGCTCTTTGGGGGTGTCAGGTGAGTGCACCACATGGGGGCCCCTGGACACCCAGGGCTCAGCCAGAATTCCCGGGTCCAGAGGTGTCAGTTGAGGACTCTTTGAATGCCTGGGAGGGCACAGAAGAAACCTCAGAATCGGGCCTTGCTGCTCTCCAGACGGGGCGCTAACCTCTGCTGTGGCCAGGTGGTCCAGAGCCCCTGCTGTCCTGCAGCAGGCCCCAGGGGGCTCTTACCTGAGAGGCCCCCTCCCAGGCTTGGAGGGTCGTTCAGGCCTGGCACGTCTGTCCCGGGGACCCTCTGGCTCAGTCTGCGGGTGGGGCATGCAGCGGTGGGCTCAGGCCAAGCTGGCCCGTGCTGACTGGCAGGCAGTGGTCTCTGCTCAGCATCTGACTGCCCAGCTTGCTGGGCTTGCAGTTAAATCATTTACTCCAGAGAGTGCTGAGTCACAGGTTTCCCCAAGATGAGCGTTACCTGAGCGGCTAATCCGGGGAGTTGTTCTGTAATCAGAGGCTCAGAGAATGACAATTGTGTGGGTCTTTCATAAGCTTCCAGCCTCCCAGGAGCGGGGCTCCAGATGCGGACAGGGCAGGGGGACAGGGCAGGGCGGCTGGGCTGGGGGCAGGGGGGCAGCCAGTGAGTGAGTCCTCAGCTGGGGGCCGAGTCCACAGCTTCCAGGACCTGGAACGTGGGCAAGGATGGGGGCCTGTGGGAAGGATGTGTCCCCAAGTGCCATCCCGGACGGCCTGTCTTCCAGGGGTCTGGTCCGTGCTGGAGCTGGCTGGGCCTCGGGCAGACAGGGCCCGGCTTCTGCTCTGGGTCCTTGTGGAACGCAGGCCCGAGGCCGCTGTGTGTGCGTGTGTGAGGCGGCAGACTCCAGGGTCACCGGAATCAAGATGTGATAACCAGCCGAGTGTGTCCTTCCTGCTGGGGGGGCGGGGGTCTTGGGTCTGCCCTCTGGAGCCCAGCCCGCTGGCTCTCAGCCAGGTGCTGACCTGTGTTGAGGGCGGGTGCCTGGCCTCGCCAACTTCCATCCGCTCCTCAGGGTGGTGGGACCTGCCTCTTGGGACCAGTGTGAAGGTTAGGGTGAGACAACTACTCTCATGTCCCACACACAGTAAACTGTGCTGCTGCTTTACAGATGACTCAGAACCTCAGTTCTCCCACCTTGAAAAGGAACAGGTGGGTGTCTGAGGGGCAACACGGTGGGAGGAGCCTGTCTGCTGGGCTGTGAGTGTCCTCCACCCCAGGGGGCGGGCTGGGGTCGCTGTGAAGGGGCTGCAAGGCAGAGCTGGCTCGGGCCTGCTATCCCCCGAGGCCCAGGTGATGGGGCCCAGCTCTGTCCAGGCTCCTAACACACTCGGCCTCACTCTGGGACCTTCCCCCAGAGCCCCCTGAGAGGTGTGCCCCGTTCTCACGTCCACAGCTTGGCTGGGGAAGACCGGGGCCCCACGTGGGGGCAAAGATGAGGGTGGAACCCCAGGATGGGCGAGGAGAGCTTCCAAGAGCGGGAGGCCTCCCCACACCTGCACAAGCGGGCAGTGTGGTCAGAGCCCAGGCGCTCACCTCCAGACAGAATCCTTGCCCTTGAGGACTCTGCCAGAGCCCGGGCCACCCCAGCGCGCCCCCTCCCACTGCCCGGAGTCCTGCCCAGGGCCCGCTTGGCCCTAGCGGGGAGCTGTTGGCCCAAGGATGTGGTTTATTTACAGGAACCACTGGCCAATGAGCAGGCAGCATGAGTCACAACTGCCCAGGGGCAGATAAGAGTCCTCTCTGGGCTGGAGAGAGCAGCCACCGGGTCACAGTGCTTATCTTATCTTCCAACCTGGCTACCAGCAGTGCGGGAACTGCCACGTGGGCAGAGGTGGAGCGGGGAGTGGGGGGGGGGGGGGGGGGGGGGGGGGTGGGGGGGTGGGGGGTGCTCATCCTGGGGAAGGGGTGCTCTGCCCACCCTGGGAGACTCCTTGGGTGGGGGTAAGGCCTAGGCTGTGCACACAGGGGTTCCTGAGTGCACGAGCAGTGGTGGTGGGATGTGATGGGCCAGGGAGCTGGTGTGGGGAGGGCGTTCTGGGGACCAACCACGTGTGGAGCACCCTGCTGGGGGCTGGGCGGGCGGAGACGCTCTGGGAGAGCTGTCCTCCCGCAGGGCTGCCCTGGCTGTGTGGTGGTGGGGTTGGGCTTCTACTCCCCCGGCCCCGGCCACTAAGCAAGTGAGGAGACAGAGCTGAGGCTTCACTCCTGTCCTTGGAGAGACCTGCAGGACCCCGGGGCCTGACCTGCACCCCCACCAGCCACTCTGTGCTTTGAGGCCGGTGTTCTTGGCACTGTGGTCTGAGCGGGAACGCAGTCACCGCCTTGGGGCCCCGGGCCTTGCTGGCCGAAGCCCACTGCAGACTTCTATGCGCAGGCAGGAGTCAGGGCCCTGCTGCGTGGCTGGCCTGCAGAGGGCAGAGGTCTCCTGCCCCTCGGCCGCGGGAGCCGCCCTCCACTTGCCTCCTCCAATCCTGCGCACACGGTTGTTTCTTTAATACTGGTCCTTAAGTCATCGGCCCAGACGGCACTTACTGGCCTCCGCGCTGGGCGCTCTCAGCCCCGCCCCGCGCACTTGCTCACGCCAGCCCCGCGCGTCCCACCCGCACCGAGCAGGGGCGGCCCGGGCTCCCGCCGCGTGCATTTCCACGCACGCTCTGCTCCTCGCCCCCTCCCACGAGGGGGCCCCCACTCCGCCCGGCCCCCAAGCCTAGCAGCCCGGGCCCCACCCGCGCCCCCGCCTGCCAGCTCATCCCTTCCCGCCCATCCAGCCCGGGAGCGCCTCACCCGGCGTTCCTCCTCTTTCACGAGCGAGGCCTGGGCCCCGCCCCGCGGACACGAGCACTCACCGGGCCTGGGCGCCGCCAAGTCCTCGCGGCGCACGCGCTCGGGCAGAAGGGCGGGGGTGGGCTCGGTGCCGCC
Source organism: Antilocapra americana (assembly GCA_007570785.1). NCBI lineage: Eukaryota > Metazoa > Chordata > Mammalia > Artiodactyla > Antilocapridae > Antilocapra > Antilocapra americana. Next base: position 354,395 of record ML660766.1, read on the forward strand.
CGGCTGGCCGCCTGCGCGGTGAATGAAGCCGTTGTGCAGCCTGCGCTGTGCGCCCGCCGCGGCCCGGCCCCCTTGCAGGAGCGGAAGGCGACCCCGCCTGTGCCTCCCTTGCAGGAGCGGAAGGCGACCCCGCCTGTGCCTCCCACCCAGGATTGGCCCCTGCGGGGCGGCAGGGTGGAGAGGCGTTGGGGCGACTGCGTCGGTGACCCCGGCCCCTGTAGCGGGGCGCTGAGCTGGGCCGCGCGCTGCAGCGCTGGCTCAGCCCTCTCGCTGGCTTTGATCGCTCTCACTCCTTTCCCAGCGGGGCTTGAGACGGATGGAGACCTGGGCACCAACAACGGGAATTCTGAGCTCGGGATCCCCCCCTCCCCGTGTCGGGTCTTCGGGTCCCCGAGGGGCAAGTGTCCCGACCCCCAGGGCATTTCCGGGGGCCGACACCGGACGGGTCAGCGGACTCTCAGGTCCGCTTGGAGTGAAGGCTGGATCGGCTCTGCGGCTGGGGCTCCCCTAGCGGCACCCTCCTGGCCCGGGACCAGAGCGCGGGAACAGCGTTTACCCGAGGCCTGCAGCGCTCGCGCCCAGCGCCGCCGGGATCCGCAGAGAGGGCCTGGCACCCGCGCCTCAGCGTCAGCCACCCACCTGCGGGACTTTGGAACCTGTTCCCTGCCGCGCATTTAATTTTTACCCTATCGTTTAAGGTTTTTTCCGTTTGCTGCTGATTGTGACCTTTGGAGGGGGGTAGGGGGCGGATCACTGCTGCGCGCGTGCCGTGGGGCTGGCCCCCCGGAGGCTGGAAGACCCGGCCAGACGGGAGGCAGAGGCACCTGGGTGTGTAGTGGCTCGGCCTTGACTTTGTGTAGAGAAGAGTTGGGGGGGGTGCCTGGAGGGAGGTGCTGACTTGCCCAAGCGCTGGCTCTCTGTCCAGGTCTCAGCGCTGGCCGGCCCAGGCCGGTGTGAGACAGACCAGAGCAGGTCGGGGCCGGGTTTCCCCCTCGCCCCTCCCCCGCGCGGGAGGGATCCGCTGGGGGCGCAGCTGCATCTCCTGCTCCGATCTGGACCTGGCGGGCCTCAGACCCGCTCTGCTCCACCCACCCTGCACGGCTCGGTGTGACCACTGGACACCGGCTCCCTCGGCCAGTCCCCAAGCCGGGTTCACCTCGGATGCTCACCTCTGCGCCACACCCAGCACGCCAAGGCCCATCTTACTCTCAAATTCCCCCTGCCTGCCCCTGCCCGCTGCAGCCGCCCCCTTGGTTGGACGCCCCACGCCCCCACCCCGCCTACATCGCCCTCAGCGCGAGCTGCCCTTCCCCCTCCTAAATCCATCCACTCCAGCTCCCTCGTGTTAGCTCCACACCGCCACCCAGAACTGTGGTGATTATGGGGTGATTATGTCAGTGTGGGTTCAAAAATGGTAACACATGTCCCACTCTGGGAGTTGATTATGGGGGGTGCTGTGCCTGTAGGGCAGCAGGGGTAAATGGGAACGTCTCTACTTGCTTCTCATTTTGTTATAAATCCAAAGTGGGTAAAACAATCAAGCCTCAAAAACATGAAGGAGAAAAGGGGGCTCACATTGCTTCTCGGAGTGGGAAGAGGCGTGGGTGCTGTCCACGGTGCCTCTTAGAGGGGGAGGGGGCAGGGGTACTGTCCATGGTGCCTGAAGAGTGGGACGGGGGCAGGTATACCGCCCACAATGCCCTGCAAAGGGGGGTGGGGTTGCGGTGCTGTGGCCAGGTTGTCTCTCAGAATGGGGAAAGGGCAGGGGTGCTGTGTTTACAGTACCTCTCCAAGTAGAAGCGGGCAGGGGTACTGTCCATGGTACCTCTCAGAGTGGGAGGGGTGGGACGCTCTGTTCACAGTCCCTCTCACAGTGGGAGGGCACAGGGGTCCTGTGGAGCCAGATCCAGGCCCCTGGCCCCAGGAGGTGCAGGGTCTGGCAGTGCAGTGTCCTTCCAGACCCACTGCACAGCCTCTCCATTCGCTGTGATTTGTCTTGTTCTCCCTGCCTCCACCCTGTGGGTACCTTTTCCAAAAGACCTGCCTGCCCCCTCCCACTCCGAGCCCCAGGCTGTTCTGAGCTCCTGAAGGCTGAGGGTGGGCTTCCAGTACAGACACACTCGTGCATACTAGGCTGTGAGTGACTACCAGGCTTACATAGTTATCTTCTCAGAGGAGAAAGGCCAGTTGCATCTGGAGCCTAGTCCTGCAGGGCACCCTGCCAGTTCCCGAGCTGCTTGAGTGTGGCTGCCTTCTCAACCCCCGGCCCACCTCCCCTGCCTGACACTGAGCATCGTTCCACAGGGGGCTGGCCGGGCAAGGCCTGCGCTACAACTTCACCCACCTGGATCGGTACCTGGACCTTCTCAGGGAGAACCAGCTCGTCCCAGGTAAGCTGCCACATTGCCCTTGTGCCACTGGCCTCCCTGTCTCTCCCTGGCCTGGTTCTTCTGGGTCCTCCTGGCTGCCCACTCTCGGCTGCCTCTGTGCCTGCCTGGCTGTGCCAGGCAGGTGAGCGGTCGGACACCACCCTCACTGCTGCAGGCTTTGAGCTGATGGGCAGCCCCTCTGGATGCTTCACCAACTTCGAGGACAAGCAGCAGGTGTTTGAGTGGAGGAACCTGGTCTCCCTCCTCGCCAGGAGATACATCGGTGGGCGGGGTGCATTCCCTGTGGGGATGGGGTGGGCACTCCTGGGCAGGCTGCCCTCCGTCCCCGCCCTGGCCTGGTCTTCTCATGAAGTCACGGAGCCACGGCCTCCTGTTGGGGAGGGGCAGAGCTCCCGGGGACCCAGACCCTCCCACCGCATCCAAACCTCCCAGCCCTGGTTGCCCTGTCTGGAGGGCTCTATGAGCTGGTGACACCACCCCAGAGGAGGGGCCCTCTTGCCACAGCAAGGACCCTCTGCAGGTAGGTATGGCCTTGAGCACGTTTCCAAGTGGAATTTTGAGACGTGGAACGAGCCAGACCACCACGACTTTGACAACGTGTCCATGACCTTGCAAGGTGGGTAGGCTGGCCTCTTGGGGTCCTGCGGATCCACGAGGGGTTGGCAGTGGGGCCCTCTGGCCCGGAGATGTGGACTCTGCGTCCTTCCCATCCAGGCTTCTTGAACTACTACGACGCCTGCTCTGAGGGTCTGCGAGCAGCCAGCCCGGCTCTGCGACTGGGCGGCCCTGGAGATTCCTTTCACCCACCACCGCGCTCGCCCCTCTGCTGGGGCCTGCTGAGGCACTGTAACAACGGCAGCAACTTCTTCACCGGAGAGGTGGGCGTGCGGCTGGACTACATCGCCCTGCACAAGAAGGTAGGCGGGAGACCCCGCCCTCCCGCGGCCCCCCGCCCGGGCCCTCCTTGAGGTGCTCAGACGGCTGCTTGCAGGGCGGGGGTAGCTCCATCTCCATCCTGGAGCAGGAGGCGGCGGTCTTGCAGCAGATACAGCGGCTCTTCCCCAAGTTCGCGGACACCCCCATTTACAACGACGAGGCTGACCCGCTGGTGGGCTGGTCCCTGCCGCAGCCCTGGAGAGCCGACGTGACCTACGCGGCCATGGTCGTGAAGGTGGGCCCACCGCACCCGGGAGCCCCGGGTGGGAGGGGCGAGCGCCCCACCGCACGGTCCCAGCCGCCGCCCCGACGCCCGCAGGTCATCGCGCAGCACCAGAACCTGCTGGCCAACGCCAGCTCAGCCGCCCGCCTCGCGCTCCTGAGCAACGACAACGCCTTCCTGAGCTACCACCCGCACCCCTTCTCCCAGCGCACGCTCACCGCGCGCTTCCAGGTCAACGACACGCGCCCGCCGCACGTGCAGCTGCTGCGCAAGCCGGTCCTCACCGCCATGGCGCTGCTGGCCCTGCTGGGTGAGCGGCGGGCCGCCCCGCGCCGCTGCTGCGAGAGCCGGGCGGCGCCGCCTCGGCTGCGCGGAAAGGTCTCTAGGCCAGGAGCAGCCTGTGCAGAGGCCCGCGGACCCTGCCGCGGAGCGGGGAGCTCTGCTCTTGCCCCTCGCCGCCCGTTCCTAGCTCTCGGGGCGCGGAGGCTGGGGTGTGGCCGGGGACCTCCCGCGGAGGGCGAATGGTGGGAAGCTCGGCCCTGGGAGGGCTGGGCGGCCACGACCCCCGTGTTGACTGCCCTCCCAAACCCGCCCCCGCGTGCGTGCAGACGGCGAGCAGCTCTGGGCCGAGGTGTCGCAGGGCGGCGCGGTGCTGGACAGCAACCACACGGTGGGCGTCCTGGCCAGCGCCCACCGCCCCACTGGCCCGGCCGACGCCTGGCGCGCCACGGTGCTGGTCTACGGGAGCGATGACACCCGCGCCCACGCCAACCGCACGGTCCCTTTGATTCTCAGCTTGCACGGGGTACCCCCCGGCCCTGGTGAGTAGGGGTTCCGGGGAGGGGACCCCGCCCCTGGGGCGGGAGGGGCCTGGAGGAGGCGAGGCGCGGCCCCAGCATCTGGCCCCGCAGAGGTCGTCTTTGTCCAGCTCTACGTGGACAACTGGCTCTGCAACCCCTACGGCGAGTGGCGGCGCCTGGGCAGCCCGGTCTTCCCTTCAGCGGAGCAGTTCCGGCGCATGCGCGCAGCCGAGGTCCGCGGCGGGGCGGGGCGGGGCGGGGCGGGGCGGGGCTGGGCGCGGCGCGGCGCCTCCTGAAGTCCGAGGGTCCCGAGCGCCCGCCTCCGTCCCCAGGACCCTGCGGCCCTGAAGCCGCGCCCTTTCCCCAGCGGCGGCCGCCTGACGCTGCGCCCTCCGCTCGCTCTGCCCTCGGTGCTGCTGGTGCACGTGTGCGCGCGCCCCGAGGAGCCGCCGGGCCAGGCAAGTGGCCGCTCCCCCCGCCCCCCCGCCCGCGGCGCCCCTGCCCCGCCAACCCTGCGCTTTGCTCCCCCAGGTGACTCGGCTTCGGGCTCTGCCCTTGACCCGCGGGCAGGTGCTTTTGGTCTGGTCGGATGAGCGTGTGGGCTCCAAGTGCGTGAGTGCGGTCACCGCGCCTACCCCTGCCCTCCACCCTGCCTCAGACCGCCCCCCGCAGGACGTGCACGTCCCCCACACACTCACCTGCCCCTGCTGTTGGCACCAATGCCCATGACTCTGCACGTGTCTGAGGTAGTGGGGGCGCCTTCAGGGGACCTCTGCCCTTGACGCCTGTGGTCCAGCTCTGTCCTCCCAGCCAGGGTGGCCCTCATCACTGCAGGGAGAGTGTTTGGGGCCTGGGAGGGGAACGGAGAAGGGCTCTGGGCCTGCTGTTTCTGCAGCTCCCCTGGACCCCAGCCCTGGTCTGACCTCCCCAGGTGCCTGTGGACCTATGAGATCCAGTTCTGCCGGGATGGTGGGGTGTTTGCGCCCATCAGCAGGAAGCCTTCGACCTTTAACCTGTTCGTGTTCAGCCCAGGTGTGCCCGCTGCCTCAGCACAGTCCCTGGGGGTAGTGGGGGTGGCCCAGGGCCTTTCAACACTGGAGTCTGGGGGGATGAGGGGTTCAGGTTGCAGACAAGCATGTACCTCTGTGTCTGCAGACACGGCTGTGGTCTCCGGCTCCTATCGGGTTTGTGCCTTGGATTACTGGGCTCGGCCAGGCCCCTTCTCCAGCCCCGTGCGGTACCTGGAGGCCCCTGCCTCTTGAGGGCCTTTGCTGCCCGTGAGCCTGGGTGACCAGGAGCCAGGCTGGGCCCCACTGCCAACAGCCTGCCAGCCAGTCCCCTCTGTTGGTCCCTTTCTGCCCCTCACTCACCCCCTTAAAGTACCTTACCGCTCACGGTCTCGGGGATAGCCTCCATGGTGGGTGCTGAGGACACGTGGCCTGGCTGGAGCACGGCCATCCCCACCCGCCTCCCAGAGGCCTCTGCCTGCCCATGGGAGCCGGCATTCTACTCGGGTGGAATGTGGACAGGTATGCGTTGCCACTGGGGTGCCCGCCCTGCCTGTCTGGGGTCTCTGGTGTCACCACTGGGTGCATCGGGCCCACCATGTCCCCTGGAGGGCAGGACCTGAGGTTCTGCCCAGAGGGGGTGGCTTGGGGCAAGACAGAGCCCCGACGGGTCCCGCTTCCTGAGGCCCAGCCAGATTGCCCCCTGCACCCCCCTGGGCAGGGGTTTCCAGGCTGACTGTCCAGTGGAGGGAGAGGCCAACGGCGCCCACTCCGTGGCCATCTGGGCTGCTCATCCGGTCCCAGGAGGAAACAGACGGCACGGCTAGACGAGGACAACCTCGAGACTGTGGACGGACATGTGGGCAGAGGGCCGGGAAGCCACAGAGATGCTGTGGAACCCTGGGGCTCCTCCCCAACCCACCTGCATCCCAGGACAGATGGAGCCCGCAGGGAGCACGGTGTGGAGAGGCCCCCGGTGAAGAGAGGAGTGCGCCCGCAGAAGTGGGCCCAACCCCATCCTCCTGCCTGCTGCCCTCCTGGAGCCGCCTGGGGTGGGGGGAGGTGGGAGTGCGGGCCTGGCTGGGTGGATGGAGGACAAGGCCTGGTCTTCCCCCCACCCACCCTGGAACCCGGTGCCCTGTCCACGTGGAGCACGCAGTCATCCAGGGCCCACCAGCTGCCTTGTCCTGGGCAAGGGTGTTGGTTTGGCCATTGTCCATGAGAACTCCCAAGGTCAGCACCCATCTCCTGCCTCAGGGCTTGGTGCCCAGGGCCCCGCTGTTACTATACAAAGGGCTCTGGGCAGGGCTCACACCGCAGACCCCTCCCCTCATGTCCTGGGAGCAGGGCCAGAGGCGGGGGCCGGCAGGGCCACTTCCTCCTAAGGCCGCTCTGCTGGCCTTGCAGGTAGCTGCCTGTTCCCCGTGTCCCCACCCCGTTGTCCCTCGGTGAGTGTCTGCGTCCTCATCTCTCATATAGACACCACGTGGGGTTAGGGCTCACCTCATTTCAGCAGCCTCTTTAAAGCCCCCCACTCCAGACAGCACTCAACATTCTGAGGTCCCGGTGGGGAAGGACGTCAGTGTGTGGACTGGGGGAGGCAGTTTGCCTGCAGCAGGCCCTGACCCTGTTCTCTGGTGGGAACACCTCACCCCAGCATTAAAGCAGCTTCTTCTCCAGTTGCTGGCTCGGTGGCCTGAGGACCCTGACGGTCAGGGGCCCTCTCAGCTCTCAGCACCCTGGGAGGGGTACTGGGCTCTTGGGTTCCTTAGACACCATGCACCCCACTTGCTCTCCAGGGAGCAGAGATCACCCCTCGCCCCTCCTGGGCAGAGAGCAATAGCCCAGGCTCTTCCTCAGTCTCCCGGCAGGAGCCCGCTGCCCCCTCACCACTGGGAAGATGGCCCCTGCTTCGGAGACAGTTGTGGCCCCACAGCCATCAGTGGGGGTTCAGCCTTGGCCCCTGGGTCTCGCCGGGACGGTCAAGCCCCGCTATCTCCAGGGGTTAAGTCACTGTCTCCACTCTGATCGTGGCTGGCATGCTGTCAGACAGCCCCCAAGCTGCTGGCATGTCCTCACCCTCCGACGGTGTTTTGGTCCTTGCTGGTTCGGGGTTGGGCTGGGAGCTGGGCTGAGAGTTATGGAAGGCCATGTCCTTGGCCCCTGCACAGCCTCCATCGTCCCCGCTGCCGTGGCCACTGTATGTGCCGTGGAATGGCCTGGGATGGCAGCATGAGGCTACCCTGTCGTGCTGTAGGAGTCCCTTCCTGGACCCGAGCAGCCTTCTTTCAGGACGCAGCGCCCTCTCGGCCCCTCTCCCCAGGCGTTTGTCCCCAAGTGTCCCGTCTTCGTCATCTGCCCTGTTGGACGTGGCTTGCTGGAGCCGGACGTACGGCCAGTCCTGCGTGTGCCCTCGGACCACCCTCCAGGGCCGCTGGAGGCTCCCGGAGCAGGCCCACCTGGTGGGGGGAAGCCCCCCGCTCACACGTCCTGCTTCCAGACACACGGGGCCCAGGCTCTGGGATGCATGTGAGGGGCACTGGCTTCTCTCTGGCCCTGGGGTCATGTCCCTCCCTTGACCGAGGAGGAGGGGTCCTGGACCAGAGCACTTGCTGGGGGTTGGGCTCAGATTCTCCTGCCGGCTGGGCCCTTGCGGCTGTCCACCCCTGGGGCGGTGGCCTGCGTTGGGCCCGGCCCGCAGCACGCCCGTGGCCCAGGGGACAGGTCAGAGTGGCATCTATAGGTGCAGTGCGCTGTGCCCCACCCGAGCTCTACTGGGTGCTGGGCTCCCCGAACTGGCCCTAGAGTAGGACAGCGCCCCCCTCACACAGGACACCCTGGCATGGCCAGCACCCTACCTTCACAGGACACCCCGACACGGCCAGGAACCCCACCTTCACAGGACACCCCGACACGGCCAGCCCTTGGACTGCGAACTCCCGTAGAGTCTCCTGGACTTTGACAGGGCTTACCCCCACCCACAGGGCTTACCCAGGCCTCAAGGGTGCTTATCATTGCTCCGCCGCCCTGTCTGATTGGCATAATGTCACTGAGGAAGCCGAGATCTCTGGACTGAACCAAGACAGTGGGAGAGTTGGTGCAGCAGTTAAGCTCTGAAGGTGAGCTGCCATGCGGGCCACCTGAGGGCTCTGCTGGTCTCCACCCCAAGGGCAGAGCAGAGAGCACCTGCCCGTTGGCTGCATAGCGGAGCCGCGAGCGGAGATTTAGTCCAGGACCGGTGCTGCATCTGCTGTCCGCTGATTCCTGTTGCCATGGGTTACATTGTGATCCTCTGTCACTCCACATCTGTCTGGCAAGTGATACAGAGACCAGAGGAGTCCCCCAGTCACAATTCCCCAGTTTCTAACGTGGGACCTCATTGCTGTTTCCCAATGTGGCGGCAGGCCTGGGGGCTTCCACAGTATGCCCCTCCTCCAGCCAGGGGGCCGTGGCGGTGCTGCTGCTGGCTGAGTGTGGACAGCCCAGCCTACGTTCTGGGGAGATGGGTCGCCCACGGGAGGGGCTGCACCCCATGGACTCAGAGACTGAGGCCAGAGCCCCGTCTGACCAGCGCTGGTGGTTTTCAGGAGTTGGGCTCTGCCTCGGGTCAGAGCCATCATCCGGGAGCCCCCGGGATATCCGAGGGTTCCCCTCTGTCGGGCAGTCATTGGGGTGCCTCAGGCACCCCTCCCACAGCTGGGGGCACTGGCTCCTGACTGCATGGGCACCCAGCCTTCCCTCCATCGAGGCTCTGGGTCCCAAGTGTGGGCCCAGCCTCATGTGACAGGCAGTTTCAGAGCCCTGCCCACAGACCTACAATCTCCTGCCTGCTTGTGTCTCAAGCAGCACTCCAGAAGGTGCCCGTGTGTCTGCTCGGTGCTCTGTGTGTCATCCGTCTTCTCACCTTTGCCAAGGAGCCCAGGAGCCCACAGCTTCACACGCTCACGTGTGTGAGTCACCTGGGGGCTTGGTAAACATGGGCTGTCTGGGATGGGGCCCGAGATTGCATTTCCGACCACCCTGGGTGCTGTAGGTCCAGGGGAGCAGGAGTCCCCAGAGGGTCCCCTGCAGAGATGGGCACTACCCCCCAAGGCAGGAAGGAGAAAGAATGGGCTGCCCATGGACCTGCGAACTCAGACCCCAGCCTTGGGCGCCTTCCAGGTGTGCAGAGGCAGCCATTTGCCACCAGACACCCAGGGGTGACCTGGACCCAGCACAGGAAGTGGGGCATTGGGCCCACTGGGAGCAGGGGTGGGGGCCCTTCCTGGCGCCTCGGGGAGGAGGGGTTGCAGGGGAGACAGCCAGGTGCCCTCGCCCATGACCCCGAGGGTGCCCTGGGCAGTGTGGGCGGTGGGGCACGTGGATGGGGTCCAGCCCCTTGGTGTGATGGGACCTCCCCAAGCTGAGGGTCCTGAGCACAGCGGCTGGGGTTCACGTGCCCACCCCTGCCTACACATTTCCATGCAGGAGGCCAGCTGCCTCCTGGACACCAGGTCAGAATCCCCCTGCAGCCTCCTGGCCAAGGGGCCCCACCTGGGTCAGCACAGGACACTGGGAGCAGCCCCTGCCCCCCAAGACAAAGTGAGTGGCGGGCACCCCTGCTGCGAGAAGGGGCCAAAGACACCAGCAATGACCCAGTCCATGCCCCTGAACCATTGCGAGGCTGGCCAGGCCTCCCCACCAGGGTGGCTGCTCCACCCAGCAGAACTGGCAGGATGGGCTGGCCTGACCAGGGTCCTGCTCTGGCTTTGGTGGCTCAGGGGTGCCCATCTGCAAGAGTGGGGCCCGGTCTTGGCAGGGCTCGCTTGGCCTGCGGTCCCGCCCAGGGGCCACATCCAGCAACTCCAGTCCCATCTTATACCTGCCTGCCATGAAGCAGGTTCCAGGTAATGTCCATACCCCATGAGGCCCTGTGGGGCAGCTCACCTTCTGTGTGTGGGGGGGGTTGGGTCAAAGCTTCGACCAGGGGCCACCCTTCCAAGCTCGCCCACCCCTGTCGTGTCTGCCTGAGTCTGCAGCAGCACACCGGTGTGCCAGGGGCGGAGGGTCCCTCCTACGGGGGTCCCCGTGCAGGGGCGGGAACAGCCAGCCCCGTGCATGGGGGCTCCAGTGAGGGTCTCAGGAGAGAGGGTGAAGCCAAAAAGAGGTCTCTGGAGCATTGCACAGTCTAGGTGATGTCATCCCGTCCAGGCGTGGTGCGCGCCCCGCAGCTGTGGTCAGAGAGGCTGCTCGTGACTTGTGTGGCCTCGGCCGCCTCCCAGGGCCCTCCACGGAGGCCACTAGGCTGTCTAGCAGGTCAACCTGTTATTTTTCTTTTTTGAAAATAATACCTTTATTACGGTAAAATTGACACTATTTAAAGCATATGATTTGATAAATTTTGACCTATGTCCTTGACACCATGACCACAGTCTGGACACTGGACATTTCCCTCACCCCCAGGGCTCATCTTGCGCCCAGGCAGCCCCAACATCTGCCTCGATCACTGTGGGCCCCTGCCTCTTTCTAGCAGGTGGCACAGACACCGCTGCCTGGAACCCACACCTTTGCCACCAGCACAGCTGCTTGAGACTCACTTCCGTGGCTGTGCCAACGGATGGCTTGTTTCCATTACTGACTACGTCTCTCCGCGTATGGACCTAGAATGGTTGGCCCTGTGGCCTGTTGAAGGACATTTGGGTGGTTCCCAGTTTGCAGGTATTACCAGTAAAGCTGCTGTGAACATTTCCATGCAAATCTTCGTGTGGATGTATATTAATTCATCCTTTCCTGTTTGGTAAATGCCTGTGAGTGGGAAGAGGGCCTGTCCATAGTTTATCAGGCACTCTGTCTATCAGATCTAGTCCCTTAAATCTATTTCTCACTTCCACTGTATAATCATAAGGGATTTGATTTAGGTCATACCTGACTGGTCTACTGGTTTCCCCCACTTTCTTCAATTTAACTCTCAATTTGGCAATAAGGACTTCCTGATCTGAGCCACAGTCAGCTCCTGGTCTTGTTCTTACTGACTGTATAGAGCTTCTCCAACTTTGGCTGCAAAGAATATAATCAATCTGATTTCGGTGTTGGCCATCTGGTGATGTCCATGTGTGGAGTCTTCTCTTCTGTTGTTGGAAGAGGGTGTTTGCTATGACCAGTGCGTTCTCTTGGCAAAACTCTATTAGCCCTGCTCCATTCTGCACTCCAAGGCCAAATTTGCCTGTTAATCCAGGTATCTCTTGACTTCCTACTTTTGCACTCCAGCCCCCTATAATGAAAAGGACATCTTTTTGGGGTGTTAGTTTTAAAAGGTCTGGAAGGTCTTCATAGAACCGTTCAACTTCAGCTTCTTCAGTGTTGCTGGTTGGGGCATAGGCTTGAATGGTTTCCTTGGAAACAAACAGATCATTCTGTCATTTTTGAGATTGCATCCAAGTACTGCATTTCGGACTCTTGTTGACCACGGCGGCTACTCCATTTCTTATGAAGGATTTCTGCCCACAGTAGTAGATATATTGGTCATCTGAGTTAAATTCACCCATTCCTGTCCATCTTAGTTCACTTGATTCCTAGAATGTCGACATTCACTCTTGCCATCTCCCGTTTGACCACTTCCAGTTTGCCTTGATTCATGGACCTAACATTCCAGGTTCCTATGGAATATTGCTCTTTCAGCATCAGACCTTGCTTCCATCACCAGTCACATCTGCAACTGGGTATTGTTTTTGCTATGGCTCTGTCCCTTCATTCTTTCTGGAGTTATTTCTCCCCTGATCTCCAGCAGCATATCGGGCACCTACTGACCTGGGGAGTTCATCTTTCAGTGTCGTATCTTTTTGCCTTTTCATACTGTTCATGGGGTTCTCAAGGCAAGAATGCTGAAGTGGTTTGCCGTTCCCTTCTCCAGTGGGCCACATTCTGTCAGACCTCTCCACCCTGACCCGTCCGTCTTGGGTGGCCCCACACGACATGGCTTAGTTTCATTGAGTTAGACAGGCTGTGGTCCGTGTGATCAGACTGGCTAGCTTTCTGTGATTGCGGTTTCAGCCTGTCTGCCCTCTGACGCCCTCTCTCAATGCTTACCGTCTTAGTGGGGTTTCTCTTACCTTTGACATGGGGTAAAATGAAAAAAAAAAAAAAAAGAAATGCAAAAGAGCAAAATGGCTGTCTGAGGAGGCCTTACAAATAGCTATGAAAAGCAAAGGAGAAAAGGAAAGATATTCCCATCTGAATGCAGAGTTGTGAAAAATAGCAAGGAGAGATAAGAAAACCTTCCTCAGTGATCAGTGCAAAGAAATAGAGGAAAATAATAGAATGGGAAAGACTAGAGATCTCTTCAAGAGAGTTAGAGATATCAAGGGAAAATTTCATGCAAAGATGGGCTCAACAAAGGACAGAAATGGTATGGACCTAACAGAAGCAGAAAATATTAAGAAGAGGTGGTGAGAGAGTCCTCTCCTAGGCAGGTTGATGAGAAGTCTAGGGGTCCCCAAGGAGAGAGGAGTCTGGAATTCTCAAGGAGGAAGAAAGGACAAACTTATTTTTCTCTCTACATTCCTTAGGATTATATAACAATAATATATCCTGCTTGGAGACAGTCTGGAAAAAAACCTTCTGGCTAATCCTGTTATCTTAAAATGTAAATCATGGGAGTGGGCCTGGTGAGGTCTTTACAACCTCCAGACATTCTTTTGATTCACTGTAATAACTAATTTGAGAGTATATAACTCCAGAGTTACTGCTAGCAAACGGGTATTCTTTCTACCCCCTTCTGATACCTATGTCAGAAGCTTTCTCTATCTCCTTTATACTTTAATAAAACTTTATTATACAAAAGCTCTGAGCGATCAAGCCTCGTTCCTGGCCCCGGATTGAATTCTTCTCTTCCAGAGGCCAAGATTCCCAGTATCTTTGTTGTGATTTCGTCCACAACCTTTCAGTGTCAAGAATACACAGAAGAACTGGACAAAAAAGATCTTTACAACCAAGAAAATCATGATGGTGTGATCACTCACCTAGAGCCAGACAATCTGGAATGTGAAGTCAAGTGGGCCTTAGGAAGCATCACTACGAACAAAGCTAGTGGAGGTGATGGAATTCCAGTTGAGCTATTTCAAATCCTGAAAGATGATGCTGTGAAAGCGCTGCACTCAATATGGCAGCAAATATGGAAAACTCAGCAGTGGCCACAGGACTGGAAAAGGTCAGTTTTCATTCCAATCCCAAAGAAAGGCAATGACAGAGAATGCTCAAATTGCACAGTTGCACTCATCTCACACACTAGTAAAGTGATGCTCAAAATTCTCCAAGCCAGGCTTCAGCAATATGTGATCCATGAACTTCCAGATGTTCAAGCTGGTTTTAGAAAAGGCAGAAGAACTGAGATCAAATTGCCAACATCCTCTGTGTCATTGAAAAAGCAGGAGAATTCCAGAAAAACATCTATTTCTGCTTTGTTGACTATGCCAAAGCCTTTGACTGTGTGGATCACTATAAACTGTGGAAAATTCTGAAAGAGATGGGACTACCAGACCATCTGACCTGTCTCTTGAGAAACCTGTATGCAGGTCAGGAAGCAACATTTAGAATTGGACATGGAACAACAGACTGGTTCCAAATAGGAAAAGGAGTACGTCAAGGCTGTATATTGTCACCCTGCTTATTTAATTTACATGCAGAGTACATCATGGGAAACGCTGGGCTGGAGGAAGCACAAGCTAGAATCAAGATTGCTGGGAGAAATATCAATAACCTCAGATATGTAGATGACACCACTCTTATGGCAGAAAGTGAAGAACTAAAGAGCCTCTTGATGAAAGTGAAAGAGGAGAGTGAAAAAGTTGGCTTAAAGCTCAACATTCAGAAAACTAAGATCATGGCATCTGGTCCCATCACTTCATGGCATATAGATGGGAAAACAGTGGAAACAGTGGCTGGCTTTATTTTGGGGGGCTCCAAAATCACTGCAGATGGTGACTGCCACCATGAAATTAAAATATGCTTACTCCTTGGAAAGAAAGTTATGACCAACCTAGACAGCATATTAAAAAGCAGAGACATTACTTTGCTGACAAAGGTCAGTCTAGTAAAGGCTATGGTTTTTCCAGTAGTCATGTATGGATGTAAAGGAAGCTGAGCACTGAAGAATTGATGCTTTTGAACTGTGGTGTTGGAGAAGACTCTTGAGAGTCCCTTGGACTGCAAGGACTTCCAACCAGTCCATCCTAAAGGAGATCAGTCCTGGGGTGTTCACTGGAAGGATTGATGCTGAAGCTGAAACTCCAATCCTTTGGCCACCTGATGTGAAGAGTTCCCTCATTGAAAAAGACCCTGATGCTGGGAAAGATTGAGGGCAGGAGGAGAAGGGGACGACAGAGGGTGAGATGGCTGGATGGCATCACCGACTCAATGGACATGGGTTTGGGTGGACTCTGGGAGTTGGTGATGGACAGGGAGGCCTGACGTGCTACAGTCAGTGGGTCGCAGAGGGTAGGGTGCGACTGAGCGACTGAACTGAACTGGGACGCGGGACATACGGCTGATCAGATGTGTGCTCGGGTCTTTAAAACCTGGCCGATCCGGCTGCGTGTGTGCAGCTCACAGCTCCAGGGCCAGTGGGCGCTGGGTATAGGGCATCTCACCGCCTTGCTCAGCTCCCCGATCCTGTCCATTTTGTGACTCTTTTCTTGTCGATTCCACAGACTTGCTCACATAGATGACTGTGTCATTCACAGATCAAGACTCTGCTTCTTTCTTTCCAGTTTGGACTGGCTTGACCCTCTAGCACAATGCTGAGCACAGGGAGAGAGCAAACCCCAGGCCTGGCTCTGACGGGAGCGGGGAGCACTGCTCTTTACAGTCAAGTGTGATGTCAGCTGGGATGTTTCTGCAGATGCCTCTTGTCAGGTGGAGGAAGGCCCTGTCTTTGTCAGTTTGCTGAGAGGTTTTTGTTTTTTTTAAATAACATCAGAACCAGGAGCAAGATTCTGTCCAGAGCTTCTCTGCACTATTGAGATAATCATGTTTTTTTTTCTGTTGATATGGTATGTTACAGTGATTTTCAAATGTTAAACCAACTTTGCATCCTTGGATAAATCCCACCTGATCATCATGTATTATCCTTTTTTTTAATATATGTTGCTGGGTTTGATTAACCAGCATTTAAGATGTTTTGCATCCGTGTTCATGCCTAATAGTGTTCTGTGGGTTTCTGGATTTAGCATCATGGAATGAGTTGGGAGGTAGCCCCTCCTCTCCCTTTTGGGAGTGTTTGCATAGAATGGGTGTTATTTCCTTCTTAAATGTTTTGTAGAATTTCTTGGTGAAGCCATCTGGGCCTGGTGTTTTCCTTGTGGGAAGGTTTCCAACTAAAAATTCAAATTATTTAATAAATATATTCAGATTTTCTACTTCTCCTAGAATGAGCGCGGGTCTCCGCTCTGGCTGCTGGATGCAGGCGCTCTTCCTGCCTTCGGGCTCCCAGCCTTTAGGGCGGCTCTTCCCCAGCCTTGGATGCTTCCTGTCCACTTCTGGGTGGATGCGTCCTCAGCTGAAGCCTCCAGGCGACCCTCTGCAAGCCTCTGGGGCACCTGTCTGCATGGCTCTCTCCTCTCCAAGACTCTGCCCCGTGAACTCTAGCCATCACGTTCTCCGGAACCACCCTCCCTCTGGGCTCTGCCTGGGCCCCCTTGCCTGAACTGGGCCCTGGAAACTGCAGGGAGGGAGGGAGCAGTGACCCCTGACCTGCCTCGCAAGGATGGCCGGCTCCTGTTGTGTGATCGCATCTTGGCTGCCGTCCCCCGGCCGAAAGAGACCCAGGCTCGCTCGCTCTCTCACACACATATGTATATATCTGAATTTTTAAAAAATTATTTATTTTTGGCTGTACTGGGTCTTTGTTGAGTCCCACAGGCCTTCTCTAGCTGTGGCAGGTGGGATTCTCACCATGGCGGTCTCTCTTGCTGAGGAGCATGGGCTCTGGGCTCCAGCAGTTGTGGCGTGGGGGATCAGCTTGCAGGCTCTAGAGGGCTCAGTGGTTGCAGTGCCTGGGCTCAGCTGCTCCAGCACGTGGAATCTTCCAGGACCAGGGATTGAACCCGCGTCCCTGCATTGGCAGGCAGGTTCTCATCCACTGCGCCACCAGCGAAGTCTTCTGAATTTTTTTTAATTAAAATATTTTTTAACCTGCAGAGAGCACATAACTCTGGTCCCTGTTGCTTCATGGGGAGCAGACGCTCGCACCTTCGTCGGGGCCCTCAGCTCCCTGGGGAGCACTTCACATCCTCGGAGGTGATTCTCCGCCCCTACACCTCCTCCTGAGATGCCATTTCTCCAGGCTGCGGACCGCCCTGCCTGCCCATCCTCACCTGTCCCAGCCTCCGGCACAGAGCCAGGGCTCAGCTTGTCCTGGTGGAAAGAGGACCGTGGGAAGAGCAGCAGATTAAGACTCCTGGGGCTCGCTGGGTCCAGCAGGTGGGAAATGGAAACCTGCGGTCCCCACCATCATTCGACGAGGTCGGATTGCAGATGAGACGACCGAGACCAGGAGCTGAGCCCAGATCTCAGTTTTAAAAGTGTTCCTATTCCGGGGCCAGTCTCATGGAGGGGGAGCGGGGCCGCTGGTGGAGGGCTCCGTCTAGGCGGCAGCCCGGGCGGCGCGCGCAGGCCGGTCTGGCTCCGCTTGGGGAGCGCCGCGTCCCAGGCGGAGAGGGAGGCCCAGGTCCGCGGTGGGGAGGGGTCTCGGGGGACCCGCGGCCCGCCGCGCCCCGAGCCTCCGCCAGGGGGCAGCGCCTCCCCGCGCAGGAGCCCTGCCTGGCCAGGCCCTCGCCCGCACCTGCGGCCGCTCCCCCGGTGAGACCCCCTTCCCCGCCACCACCACCTCATCCCCTCCTCGCACCGGGCCGCCTCGGCCACTTCCTGCTTCCGACACCCCGCTCCTCACACCTGCTGCAGGCAGCCTCCCACCTGTGTCAGCTCTGCACGTCGGGTGACGTCTCCCCACAAACCTGCCAGCTCACCACCACCCACACACGAGGTGGATGCCCTACTGGCCCAGAAACAGGATTGGGGAACCGTCTGTCGCTCGCTTGGAAGGAGTGGGCAGCCTGGGTCTCCATGGGCTGAAACCCTGATGGCTCATATCCCCTCATCCAGCTCTCCTCTGCCCTGGGGATACTGACCTGCAAGACCTCTCCAGTTCCAGTTTTCCCTGGAAGGCTTCCTGGAAGAGGGAACCCTATGAGGAGAGAGCTTGTTCCAGAAAGGGTTCTCAGAGGAATAACAGGAGCAAAGGTCCAGAGGGGCTGGAGGGCGGACTGCAGGGGAGTGGAGGTGGGAGCTGGGCAGGGCAGGGGCCCAGGGCCTCAGGGGTGGTAGGGTTTGTGTTGAGGGCACTGGGGAGCCAGAGGTGCGTCAGGGTTGTATTTTTAAGTGAGGAGTCTGGGGCTTCCCTGGAGTCCGGTGGTTGAGAATCTGCCTGCCAGTGCAGGTTGCACAACTGATCACTGATGTGGGAAGGACCCACATGCTGTGGAGCAACTAAGCCCACATGCCACAAATCCTGAGCCCATGTGCCGTGATTCCTGAAGCCTGCACACCTAGAGCCTGTGCTGCCAACAAGGGAAGCCACCACAGTAAGTCTGCACACCACCAGAAGGGTAGCCCCCACTAGCCACAGCTAGAGAAAGCCCTCGTACAGCAACAAAGACCCAGCACAGCAAAAAGGAAATAAATAGATTTAAAATATACTTTAAAAAATGCTGATTCTCAATTTCAGTGAAAGGACAGTGAAGGGGAAGCCAGAGGAGCCAGGCCCACTGATTCAGGCCAGTGAGCTTGGGGTGTGGTCAGGTGATGGAGGGAAGGAGGGCAGTCATGGGGGCCAGTGTGTGTTGGCTGCTGAATAGGAAAGGGAAGGGCAGTGGGGCAATGTGGAGAAAAAGCCACAGGACGGGACTCTTCAGTGCGCAGATTCAGTCCTGGGCATCCTAATTTCCTGGGAAATCTTGGGTAAATTACCAGCTTTCTCCGTGCCTGCATTTTTTCGTCTGCACAGGTGACAGCAAGATGCCTGACTGGCTGTGAGGATTAAAGGTGGTGCTGAGTTATTAATACCCTTGTGTGACCATCACTGGGCTTCCCACCTGGTGCTAGTGGTAAAGAATCCATCTGCCAATGCAGGAGACCCAGGAGAGGCAGGTTTGGCCCTTAGGTGGGGAAGATCCCCGGGAGTAGGAAGGGCAACCCACTCCAGTCCTCTTGCCTGGGAAATCCCATGGACAGAGGAATGTGGCGGACTACAGTCCATGGGCGTGCAAAGAACCGGACACGACGAGGCGCACACGCACACCATTGCTAGCGGATAGGAGGCTGCAAACCGCCAGGAGGGCGGTGGGAACACATCTGCTCTCCGTCAAGCGGATCTATGAGCCCAGGCGCCAGGGTGGGACCTCTGTGCCCCACGCTACGTCCGACTTGGCCCTCCCTGGAGTCGCCTGGGGTCAGAGCGGGGTCTTGGATCTCCCCTCCGTTCCCGACGACCACCGGGGGGCTCAGATGTCGGGACTCTGACTGCCCAGCTGGAGCTCAATCAGGGACGACTCTGGGGCCGCGCGGGGGGCTGTTGGCCTGAGGCTGGGGGCTCGGATGCAGGCGCCAACGGGTGGGTGCAGGTGCGAGGTGGACGGCGCGGGAGCAGGAGGTGCGCTAGGCGGGGCCGGGCCGGGGCTGGGTCGGGGCCCGGTGAGCTGCCCCGGCCGCGAGTGGGTGGGAACAAGCTGGGGGCGGGGCCAGGGGCCTGCGGGGGCGGGGCTGGACTGGGCCGCGCCCTGGGGAGCCGCCCCGCCCGCGGGCGCCCGGTACTGCTAGGGTTAAGGCCCCGAGCCAGGCGGTGGCGGGGCGGGAGCCCTCGCCGATTGGCGGAAAGTTCGGGCGCCGGGCGGGGGCGGGGGCGGGGCTCGGGGGCGGGGCGCGGCGGCCAGGGCGCGCCGATTGGCGGGAAGTTAGGGCGCGGGGCGGGGCGCGGGGCGGGGCGCGGGGGCGGGCCGAGGGGGCGGGGCGCGGAGGCCACGGCGCGCCGATTGGCGAGAAGTTGTGTCGGGGCGGGGCGCGCGGCGGGCTCGGCGCTCGCTCGGGGAGAGTTGACAAAGCCCCGCAGGGAAGGACGCCTCGCGGCGCGGCGCCCCGGGCCCCTCGCCCCGCCGCCCCGGGATCGCGGCTCCGGCCCGCGGACCGCCCTCGCCGCCCTCCTCGCCCCCCGCCCCGGTCCCGGCCCCCGATTCCCGCCCAGGCCCCAACCCGAGCCGCCCGCGCGCAGGTAGCGCCGCCCCGTCCCGAGGCCGGGCCCCGGGGCGCGGGGCGGCGGGGTGCGGCGCCCGGGGCGGCAATGACCGCGCAGCGCGCCCCGCGGGCCCGGCCCTGAGCCGCGCCGCCCGCGAGCCCCGCCGAGGTGAGCCTCTCCGCGCGCCTCCGATTCCCGGGGCGGACCGGGAGGGCCGATTCCGGAGGGCCGGGGGCCGGAGCCGGGACCGCGGGCGGGGGCGGGGGCCGGGCGTCCGGGTCCCGGCTCCGCGGCGAGGGCCCGCCGGCACCGGCACGCGCCGCCGCGGCTCCTGCCTGGCCCGAGGTCCTGCCCGCGCCCCGCCCCCGCCCCTGCACCCCACGTGGGCCCCCCAACGCAAATTTGTCCGCTAATGGCGCAGGCGATTATCTGCGGGGCCGCCGGTGTTGTGTGTCCCGCGGGCAGGGCCCGAGTTACAAGCGCCAGGAATCCAGACGGTGTTTGGAGGGGGGGGCGGGGGAGGTCGGTAATTAGTGTAAACCCTTTGTCTGCCTTTGATACCCACGGTTCCCCAGCCGCCGCTTCCTCCGCCCGGAGCGCGCCAGGGAAGGCGGGGCGGCCCGCACCTCGGTCCCCCTCGGTCCAGGGCCGGGGTGCTGGCTGCTCCGGGGCCCTCGGCCGCGGGAGGGGGAGCGGGGCGGGGAACCCGACCCCCACCCGCGCGTCAGTGACCAGACTCTGAATACCCCTCAGGTCCGCACTGGCCGAGATGACGCCGAGCCCAGCGTTGGTGCTGCCGCTGCTGCTGCTGCTGCTGCTGGGGGCCCTCCCGCCGGCCGCCGCCGCCCGAGGTGAGTGCTGGCGCCCAGCCCGGCGCGCCCCGGCCTCCTCCAGCGCCGCCCCTTTCCCTCAGGCCCTGAACTCTGCCACAGTGCCCGCCTGGCGCGCGTGCCTGCGCCCCGCCCCTGCTGGCTTCGCGCAGCCCGGCCCCTCACCCACTGGGCCCCCAGCTCACCCACGGGCCAGTGCAGCTCATGCGTGGGCCCCTCACCCAAGGGCCTCCTCAGTTATCTGCGGGGCCTCCCCTCTCACCATGAGGTCCCCCAGATCACCACTCTGTGGGCTCCCCCAGCTCTGGCACGGGGTCTCACACTGGCTGGCAGGGTGGGCTCTGGCCCCAGTTCCCCTCAGGACACACACACCCACCCACCGCTGCAGTTGAGGGCAGCCGCTGGAGGCAGATTCCTGGGCATTGGGCAGTTTGGCCACAGTGGACCCAGTTAGGCCCCTGAGAACCTACAGAAACCCCCTGGTGGCCAGGGTCAGGTGTGGGGACAGGGGAGACATGCTTGGCATGTGGGACTAATGACCCAGACCAGTGCCCTAGGCCTGCCCATCTCTAAGAAGGTACAGTGTTGGGGTCGAGGGACTGAGGATCCAGCACGCGGGGTGGGGAGGAGGGGCCTGTCTTAGGCCGACCCCGAGACCACCTGCTTCAGGACACTCAGTGTGGCCCTTGGGGGCATGAGCCACAGCAGGGCCTGGACGCAGGCTCACACACCTCCTGTGCCAGAGGGCAGGCTCAGATGCCCCTGGAGGGACCCCTGCCCCAGCAAGGGGCGTCCTGGGCTGACCAGCGATGGGTGATGCGTGCCGTGGACTCCTGCCGCCATGTTGGGTGCTGGCCTCCGTCAGCCAGGCGGGATCTGCGGCCAGGCCAGCCCTTTGGGAGTGCTGACCACTCAGGATCGTCCTTGCCCCGTCCACCAGTCCTCTGAGGCGCCGCACCCCTCCCCCGCCACTGCCCAGCATGCGCACCGAGCCCAAGCTGGCCTTATATGGCCACATTCGTGTGTGGGGTGGCGGGCGGCGGCCCAGGTGGGCCTCATGCCACGGTACCCCCCCGCCTGCCCTGCCGGGGACTGGCTGGCTCGCTTGAGGGTGGGGGCTGCCCAGGCGTGGCTGGGATGGCAGTCTCCAGGGTGCTGCGGACACTCGGGTCGTGCCCAGCAAGGCTCCCCCACTCCCAGGGGCTGGCAGCTTGGACTCTGATTCCTCTTTTGTTTGCTTGGACTCCCCCATCCCCGAACCTGCTTGTCCTCTGGCCACTTGGCCAGGGAGGCTGTGGAGGCCACTGGCCTGACCTGGTCAAGGGCTGGAGCCTGAAGTGGAGGGGCGGGCAGCAGTGGGCGGTGGATGGCCTGTGGGCAACAGGGCCTGCCTTGGCACCAAGCGGTCCCCCAGGGGCTACACCCTGCTTGGTGCCCTTTGGCTGAGGCCTTGGGCTGCATGGTGAGGGCCCTGGTGGCCGTAGGGAGGTGGGAGCCACTTTCCAAGGGCAAGGGCCTCTGTGGTTTCTGGTAGGGGGGTGCTCTTCCTGAATGGTGTTGGCTTCTCCTCCAGGCCTGGACTGGAGGGCAGAGTTGTCTCAGGCCCTTCCCACTTGGCGCGTGAACAGGCTGAGTGTGGACCTTCTTCAGGCAGGCAAACCAGTGCAGAGAGAGTTTGGGTGGTTTTTTGAAGCCGCTTTCCCCGTGGTGTCACAATTTCTGGAATCAGTACGTTTCTAGACTCAATATTTTTAAGGTTCCCCTTTTCCCAAAGTTTCACAATCTTGGTGGGTTAGTCTTAAACATTTTTTTTTCAAATTTGAAAAAAGAATTTGGCTTTCTCCGTTTCCACTTTATTTCCCACAGTGGGGATTCGAGAGGTTCCGAATGAAGTGCCTCTTACAATTTACTTTGAAAGAAGTCATTTCAGGGTTTTCTGAGAAGTGCCGCGTGTGGACTTTTCCGAGTATGGTGCAGAGGGTGGTCTCTGAGCAGCTGGCCCTGGAGGCCCCTCTCCCTCCCCTGGGCCTGGCCAGTGTGCCTGGCCCGCCTTCCACCTGTGGGAAGGGGCGGACTTCAAGCCGGCTTGCCTGGGGGCTGTGGTGGAAGGCTCTGCCAGGGAGTGTGACTCCACAGGGAGGCGGGTGGCCATCAGAAAGGCTGTGATGTGTGTGCTGGTTGACCTCAGCCTCTGGCCAGGCTGCGAGGGGCCCCCTCCTCGCCCCCACGCCCTGCAGGCAGCACGGGCCAAGGTGGGCTCACGGGAGCCTGGCCCAGGCTCTGCGAGGTGGACGTGGGCCGGCGGCCCACTTATGTCTTGTTTTGGGCCCCACTCCTGGAAGGGAAAGTAAATCGCTGCCCCCTCCACGGGGAGAGGGAGTGAACAAAGTTGCCCTTGGCTGGGCCTGGAAGCTCTGCCTACCAGGCTCCGTCTCCATTGCGCCGGGGTCAATGGGCCCCCGACTCTCCCTGGCTCCACGGCGGCCCTAGCGAGGGAGTTGCTGGTTTTCTCCAGCAGCAGCCCTGGCCTGTGGATTGCCTGGGCAGCCCAGGTCCCACAGACGTGTGGGGGAGGCGGGCTGAGGCCGCCCGTCTTGGCCTCCTTTGCCCCATTCTGGGCCTCCAAGGGTGACTGCAGCCTGGTGTGTCCAGGGGACGGCCTCAATGAGCAGGTCAGCACACAGAAGGAAAGGGTGCCCACCCCATGGGCGCCCTGTCCAGTGAGGCCCCCCACTCTTGCCAGCGATGGTCATGGGTGCTCCAGTAAGCCCAGCCTGACTTCTCTCAGGGCCCAAGGCGAGCAGGGGCCACTATCCCGGGCTACCTCCAGTGGGTTTTGCAGCTCAGGGTCCCCTGGAGGGGTGTGGAGCGGAGAGGCATGGGTGTCACAGGGCCAGGCTGGGTGGGCCTGGAAGGAGGGGTGGTCCTGGTCAGGTGAGGCGAGGAAGGCCTCCAGTGGGCAGCTCACTATGGCCAGGGTGGGCACAGCGCCTCAGCCTAGCAGGGTAGGGCCCTCGGGTGGGGAAGGGCCTGGGCTGGGCCAACAGGCTGGTTGGCTGAGGGGGCCATCTGGGGGGTGGTCCCCTGGGGCTTTGTGGGCTCGGGGGCCTCCATTCCCACCCTGTGCCCTGCTGAGTGTCTGGGGCAGGGCCTGGAGGTGGCGTGCTGAGGTGGGGGGCGCATGCCTGCATGGAGCACTGACTGGCCGGGTGGGGTGGTTTCTGGAGCTGTCCCCAAGCCGAGCCGGAGGCAGGGCGGTGAGTTGCCCTAGCCTCGGGCAGCCGAACCCCAGGGTTTCCCATCTTGGCAGGAAACACAACTCCTTTGCTTCCTGCTGGGGAGTTTATTTTGTGAGAGATTTTCACAAGCTGTGTGCTGGATAATGGGGCCTGGGGAGCCGGCAGGGAGGAGGGAGGCTCCCGTGACGCTGCCCCCGGGGGCGCCCTAGAGTCCAGGGCCACCCTCCACCAGCAGGGCAGCCAGTCTGGGTCCTGGCGGGGACGGTGGGGCTGGTCCCCGAGCTCACCCTCGAGGCACCCAGTCTGGGTCTCTTGGGCCTCAGGCCTGTCTTGGAGAAGCCCCTCAGGCCTCAGTGGAGCGGACTGGGATCCAGCTGGCTGCTGGGCGTTAGTCGTCTGCTGCTGTAGCCTAGAGACCTCGCATTTGCCCTGAAGGCCTGGGGGCTCCAGGCTCAGGAAGGGTCCTCTCACCTCCGAGGCGACTGCCCCTCGGGTGGTCTGCGCCCTGAAGCCTGTTACCCTGTCCGCTGCATCCAGCACACAGGCGTGGGAGGCCCCGGTGGACAAGGGCCCTCTGTGCCCTCTGACAGCTGGGGCCACGCCTGTGAGGGGGCAGCGGGGCAGGGGGGCAGGTGTGGGCAGCTTTGCGGGAGGGTCAGCACCGAGTCTGTGGGCCCAGGGAGACCTGACACTGGACGGGGGCCGCCTAGTGTTCAGCTGCGCCCCTCGGTGGGCCAGGCGCTTTCCAGTCTCCGTCCCCCACTGGCAGTTCCCATGGGCACTCCCGGGGATGTGGCTCCATCAGGGCGATGCTCTGGGCCCCCCGCCTGGGGGTTGTGAGAGTGAGGCAGAGGAGCCCTGAGGCTGGGCTTCCTCTGGAGGTGGAAGGGGCCCCTGGTGCCCACTCCCCTGCTGGGCGGCTGGGCAGCAGGTGGAGGGGACGCTTGCTCGGTGGGTCAGGCCCCCCCTTCGCCACACCCTGAATGGCCTGGTTTCTGGGGCAACCACCTGTCCTGCGGGTCCTACCAGTTCCACCACAGATCCCCCGGGTCCGGCCCCCTGGGCCGCCCCGGGCCAGCTGGTGACCAGGAGCCTGTGTGTGTGCGCGGGTGTGCAGCGGTGCTGGGTGGGGTTCCGCCCGCCTCCTGGCAGCCGCGTGGGGGTCCACCCCTGTGCCCACCCCCTGCCCCGGGTGCTCCTTCCCTTCCCCCAGGGCCTTGCCTGCCTGGGCCTGGTGCTCACTGTGGGTAACCCCTCGGGTGTCCCACCCCTGAGACAGCCTACTGTGCCCAGCGTGGGTGTCCAGGCCGGCCAGGTGGGCCCGCCTCCGGTGCCCAGCCCCCTCCCCACCTGCTTGCTTAGCTGGTCCTGCATAGCAGGATGGCAGCTCTCCCCCGGCCACCCCCGCCCGTAGCCAGGCCTGTCTGGTCAGCTTGCTCCCCCACACACCTTGCCCCAGCCAGAGTATTCCTCAGGCTGGAAACTTGTGGGGCTTTGCAGGGCCTGCTGGGGTCAGAGCCGCGGACTGTAGGCTGGGGGTGCAGGCGTTGTCGCCTCAGCTGCTCCGAGGCCTCTGGCACCTGGGGCCTGAGGAAGGGCTTGTGTCTGGCTCACCCCCCTTGAAGGGAGCTTGGGGTCGCAGGCTAGGGCACACCGAGCACCCTGGGGGGCGGGGAGGGGTGAAGGCCGAGGTTGGGGTGTCACTGCTCCCCATGGCCAGGCCCCTGGCAGACTGTGAACAGAGCAGGGGGCGTGGGTCCAGAGGAATGGCCAGGGTGGCAGCTCACCCTGCCCCGGGGGAGGGAGTGGGGAACAGGGGTCAGGGAGGTGCCCCAGGTGGGCAGAGGCCATGAGGCGTGGGGTGCTGCCCTTGGGGGCTGCCCCCGAGGCCTGTGACGACGACTTGGGGTGTGTGGGGGGCATGGGGGCTCCAGCTAGGGGTCCCTTCTCCATCCCCCCAGCGCCTCTGCCGTGGGCTCCTGGAGGGGTGTCAGCTGGGGTTGCAGCAGGGTCTTGTTATAGCAAACCTGGGGAGATGGAGCCCCCAGCCAGGCGGGGAGGGGCCATGAGCCTGGGGGTCTCCGGTGCTCAGAGGAGGGGTTTCTGAACCCCCTGTTGGGGTGTGCATCTGGGGAACAGCGTACGGGGGCAGCGTGGTGGCCACATGTGGCCCCAGCTGTGGGTTCCTCTGTGGCTCAGGGGTGAAGAGTCCGCCTGCAGTGCAGGAGGCCCAGGTTTGACCCCTGGGTTGGGATATTCCCTGAAGGAGGGCACGGCACTCCACTCCAGTGTCCTCGCCTGGGGAAGCCCATGGACAGGGGAGCCTGGCAGCCTACAGTCCACGGGGTCTCAGAGAGTCCAACCGACTTAGCAACTGAAACAACCCCCAAGCAGCTGCAGAGCTTGGGAGAGGAGGAAGGGGAGGGAGGGGAGGCGGCCAACGCCCCCTCTGCCCACCACCATGATGCTCAGCCTGGGTGAGAGCCTGCCCAGCCTGCCGTCCCCATGTGCCCTTTGCCCTGGCCTGTGCCCCAAACCCCCCGGTGCCATGGCTCTGGGGAGGCGCTAGGTTGGAGCTTCCTGGAGGCGGTGCTCTAGGGTGGGGTGGGGAGCTGAGGGGCCGTCCCCCTAGGCCCCCCTTTCCTAGGCCCCCAGGGCCCCCAGGTCTCCACGCCGGCCTCAGTTTCCCACAGCAGAGCGTAGGGGTGCCCCGGCCAGGTGGAACAACGGGGCTTGTGTTTCCCAGGCTAAATATAGAGCTCCCGCAGCAGTGCTGGCAGCCAGAACCCCCAGGAGTCTGGGGGGCCAGGCCTCCCGCCTGGGAGCCTGCAGGGGTCTCTGCAGAGGGCTCGGAGCTGGCCTGGCATCTGGTCCTGCGGAGCGCAGGTGGGGGCTGGGTGGGGCGGATGGGGCGGGGCTGGCTGCGCGGGAGGGGCTGTTTGCTTTGGGATGAGGCTGGCTCCGCAGGCCTCTGCTCAGGCCCGCTCCGGGACCACACTTCCGGCCCATCTGGCGGTCACTGGGCCCTGTCCCTCCTCTCCGCAGTGACCCCGGGCAGCATCCCCGCCACCTACAGTTGCCCTGCACCCCTTTCTGAAGGCCTCCTTTCGGGGGATGGGGAGGGCCCGCATGGTTGGGCTGGCCCCTTCTCTGCCACTGAGGCAGGCTGCTCAGGGGGTGGGGGTGTTGGCGAGAACCCAGTGGTGCCCGCAGGTTGTGGTCGAGAGAGGCAGAGCCCCAACAGGGAGGCTCCACATACACGTGTGTCTGTGTGGACATGTGTGGGTCTGTGTGTGTGATCCTTGTGTCCAGGTGTCAGCCTGTGGGGCCGGGGGCAGGCTGGGGGCACCCTCTTTGTCCTGCAGCCTGGGAGGCCCCTGGGGATGGTGGAATTTCAGGCAGTGACAGGTGGTGGACAGGGTCCGCCTGGGAATGAGGCCTGGACCCTGGGGAGCCTGGTTGGGTCCTTGTGGGGTCCACTTGTCTGGGGGCTCTGATGCCCCCCCCCACTGTGAGCTGAGTGGGTGCCTGGGGGCGGGACCAGCAGACTGCCCAGTCATTAGGGAAAGGTGGTCAGGGGAAGCAGGAGGGCTGGCTGGCCAGGGCAACTGCCTGATGGGGGTGCGGCCCCCCTGAATAGGCACAGGATATGGGGGCCAAGGGGAGGTGCTTGGATCTCTGTCTCTCACACCCCCGTCCCCTGGAACCAGAGCCTCGGGAGCCCCTCCCCACTTCGGGGCCCCAGAGAAGCTGAGCCCGTGGCCGTCAGCTCGCCCATCCCCGGGGGCATGGCTTCCACCCTACCTCGGCACCCCAGGCAGGGGCAACGGGGGTCCGTGCCCTGCAGGGGCCCTGGGAGCTGCAGCATCTGCGGGACCCAGAGGAGCACTCTGGTTGCAAAGCAGCAGGGGAACCAGCTGGCAGTTGCATGTTGAAGAAACACCAGCTGGTTATTGAAAACACATGCCGCCCTTGGGCCCTGAGTGATAGCCTCTCAGAGCAGCCGCGCCAGGCCGGCACCTCCACGCCGCCAGGACACCCGGCCGTGGTCCTCCTGGCCTCGACTGGCGGTTTCGAGGGGTAGAGGCGCCTTCCAGTGGCTGGTGGCTGGAGTCCCAGGAGCCAGGCCCAGTCAAGCTCCTGGGAAGGGCAGCTGAGTGCCCGTGGCTGCCTCTCCTGGTCTGGAGGGGCGGTGGTGGCTGCCCACGTGAGCGGTCCGAAGGCCCCACGGTCTTCCCGGGGTGCTGGAGCTGCACATGGGCCTGGGCTCGGGGCGCGGGCGCGGCGGGGGCCGAGGGCCCCCCTGGAGGTAGCTCCCCGGCCTTGTGTGTCCACGGTGTCCTTCTCCGCTGCCGTCCCCTGTTGCCATCTAGACCTGATCCCCCGCATTGTGCCCACACTTGATCCCGGAGGAGCCAAAGCTGCACCCAGGCCGGGGGGGTCAGGAATGGTCAAGGGCACCATGGCCTCAGACCAGGATTCTGGCTTCTCCCCTGGAAGAGAGTGGTCACCAGAGCTAGGGTACCTCTGACCCCAAAGCTTGGTGACCTGATGTGGCCTGGCTGGCAGCAGGGAGGTTCTTGTCCGGGCAGACAGACCTGGTCCACTGTAGCCCGGACACACCTGGGCACACACGGTCAGAGACACAGAGGCACTCGCGTGTGCGGCCCCATCCTTGAAGGGCTGTCCTTGCTGTCCTGTGTGAGAGCACGCAGGGGCCCTGTGGTCTGGGAGCGGGACAGGCGTCTCTGCATGGAGTCCTAGGTGGGCTCCCGGCAGGGACAGCCCTCCCCCAGCTCCCAGTGCCGACGCCGGCCTTCACCCTGACCGACCTGCTGCCAGTCCCCTCCTCCCTGATGGAGCCCTCTGGCCCCCACAGGGCCCCCGAGGATGGCGGACAAGGTGGTCCCGAGGCAGGTGGCCCGGCTGGGCCGCACGGTTCGGCTGCAGTGCCCTGTGGAGGGAGACCCACCGCCACTGACCATGTGGACCAAGGACGGCCGGACGATCCACGGTGGCTGGAGCCGCTTCCGTGTGCTGCCCCAGGGGCTGAAGGTGAAGGAGGTGGAGCCGGAGGACGCCGGTGCCTACGTGTGCAAGGCCACCAACGGCTTTGGGAGCCTCAGCGTCAACTACACGCTTATAGTGATGGGTTGGTGTCGGGGTGGGGCCCTTCCCGGAGTGCCCACCACCACCTCCCATCCTGCCTGAACTTGACCGCTGCCCCCCCACCCCCAGACCAGGCCTGTCCTGCTCACTGCCTCTGGGTCCGGGACACCCCCCAGCCCAGGCCTGCCTCCTCAGGTTGCACCTCGGGGTTGGGGGGCCTTTCCTTCTGGCCCCTTCTTCCCCAAAGTTTTGCCAGCCTGAGGGCCAGGGCTGGCTAGGAGATGGCAGGAGTGATAGGGTGCCCCAGGTCCCACCGAAGCGCAGCCTGGTGGGCCAGGCTGGCCGGTAGCCTTGGCGTCGGCCGTGACTTTGAGGCTCAGGTTTCCGAGTTCAGAGGGGCCGCTGGGAAGCAAGGGCCGTGTGTTCTCCTCTGCCTCCGGGGCCGGGCTTGGGGACTGGGCGGCGCCCCAGCAACACGCCCTTCACTCACTGGTACCAGACGCTGGCCTGGTCCTCCCCCACGGGCGCTGGGGCAGCACAGAGGAGGAGCCTGACCCACGCGCCCCTCCGCTGGGTTCCGGGGTGGGGTTCCAGAGCCTGGCCTTGGTCCTGGGCCTTGGAGGAGGCGGCTGTCCCGAGGAGGGGGCATTCCTCAGCATTCCCTGCGCCCCCCCCCCGCCCGCTCCAGGCCCCACAGGCCTCCTCTGGACTGTGGAATGGGAATACTGTGGGTGTCCCCCCACCACGTCCTTTCAAAGGGGAGGATGACCAGCCGGTATGCGAGCCATGTTACTTCACGGAGCCCTCGGCCCCTTGATGTGGGCTAGAGTTACTGCAGCTGCTGGCGGGCCCCGGCCCCCACCGCCCCCAGGCCCTGCAGACCCCCGGGAGCCAGGGTGGGAGAGCCTCTGTCCCACCCACGCCTGGCGGGGCCGCCCGCACCCAGGGTGTGGGCTGGGAGGCGCGTCCTGCCCAGCTGTCCCTGGGATTCTGAGCTGCGGGGGTGCACCCACGGCCTCCTGCTGGTGTGCTGGGGCCTCCCAGCTGGGGCTCTGGGGCCGGGGTCCATGCTGGGGTCTCACAGTGACTACATGCTCCAACCCCCCACAGATGACACCAGTCCAGGAAGGGAGAGCCCAGGACACGACGGCTCCTCTGGGGCCCAGGAAGATCCAGCCGGCAAGCAGTGGGGTGAGCAGAGGGGCGTCGTGGGGGGGGGGCTAGGGGCTGGGTCTCACCACTGCCCCCGCCCTGCCTGGCCCTCTGACCTCCATGCTTCCCTCCCTCTGCAGCGAGGCCCCGCTTCACGCAGCCCTCCAAGATGAGACGCCGCGTGATTGCGCGGCCCGTGGGCAGCTCCGTTCGGCTCAAGTGCGTGGCCAGCGGACACCCGCGGCCCGACATCACATGGATGAAGGATGACCAGGCCTTGACCCGCCCGGAGGCTGGCGAGCACAGGAAGAAGAAGTGGACGCTGAGCCTGAAGAACCTGCGCCCGGAGGACAGCGGCAAATACACTTGCCGCGTGTCGAACCGCGCGGGCGCCATCAACGCCACCTACAAGGTGGACGTGATCCGTGAGTTGGGGCGGGGGCGCGGGCGGGGTGGGGCGGGGCAGGCTGCCGGGCTGCGGCCGCGCCCAACGCTTGTCCCTGCGCAGAGCGGACGCGCTCCAAGCCTGTGCTCACGGGCACGCACCCCGTGAACACAACGGTGGACTTCGGGGGCACGACATCCTTCCAGTGCAAAGTGCGCAGCGACGTGAAGCCGGTGATCCAGTGGCTGAAGCGCGTGGAGTACGGCGCCGAGGGCCGCTACAACTCCACCATTGACGTGGGTGGCCAGAAGTTCGTGGTGCTGCCCACCGGCGACGTGTGGTCGCGGCCCGACGGCTCCTACCTCAACAAGCTGCTCATCACGCGCGCGCGTCAGGATGACGCGGGCATGTACATCTGCCTGGGTGCCAACACCATGGGCTACAGCTTCCGCAGCGCCTTCCTGACGGTGCTGCCCGGTGCGTGGGGCTCCCCCCGCCCCCCCCCCCCCCGCCCCGGGCCCGCCCCCCCCCCCCCCCCCCCCCCCCCGGGCCCCCCCTATGCGCCCCCCGCTGGCGTGGGGTGCCAGGCGCCCTGACGGTCTCCTCCCCGCCCCTCCTCGGTTTCTCCGGCAGACCCAAAGCCGCCAGGGCCGCCCGTGGCCCCCTCGTCCTCCACCACCAGCCTGCCGTGGCCGGTGGTCATCGGCATCCCAGCCGGCGCGGTCTTCATCGTGGGCACCGTGGTCCTGTGGCTCTGCCAGGCCAAGAAGAAGCCGTGCGCCCCGGTTCCGGCCCCCCCGGCGCCTGCACATCGCCCGCCTGCCCCAGCCCGCGACCGCGGTGGGGATAAGGACCTGCCTGCCCCCGCCCCCGCCCCCCTGGGCTCCGGCCCGGGAGCGGGGCTGTGTGAGGAGCTTGGGCCCCCGGCCGTCCCCCAGCACCTGCTGGGCCCCGGCTCAGCCCCCGGCCCCAAGCTTTACCCCAGACTCTACACAGACACACACACGCACACACACTCACACACACACTCCCATGTGGAGGGCAAAGTCCACCAGCATCAACACATCCACTACCAGTGCTAGGATGCCTCGGGGCGGGCTTGTGGAGGCCTCGGCTGTGGCAGGCTGGGGGTGGAGGGCCACCAGGTAGGACAGACCATGGGTCCATCTCCCCATGCCCCGTGAGATACACACACACGTGGATGCGCACACACACACACACACACACGACATACCTCTGGACACACACATACACACACACACACACTCAGACTGAGAAGCCTTTGGGAAGGTCTGTATTGTAACCGCAGTGTGCATGTGGCGACTGGCTAGCTCATGAAGGAATCTCTTGGCCCCGTGAGAAGGATTTCACGAGGGCCGTGGTCACCCCCCCACCCTGGCCTGGCAGGAGATCTGAGAGGCACCCTGGCTTTGCAAACCAAAAACTCCGACCCCTTCCCTACGCCTGCCTGCCTGTGTCCCTGCCCAGGCTATTTTTGCCACCACCTGTCCTGGTGTCCAGGAGTCCACCAGTACCCTGGAGGGGGGTCGGGCAGAGCAGTCTTGGGCCCTGTCCTGAGAGGCTGGAGCCATCTGGGGGCGACTTTTGTCCCACCCGGCCTCCCACTGCTAGAGAGAAGGGGCTCTTGATATTTATATTTAAGAAATTAAGATAATAATATTAATAATGATGAAAGGAGGGCTGGGCCACAGAGACTTGGCCTCTTCTGGGGCCCAGGACACACCTGGCCTTGTGGCCACGCTGGATGTCCACCCTGGGCCTGGGTATCCATCACCCCATTACCCATGGCCCCAGACCTCTGTAATTTTATATAGAGTTTGAGCTGAAGCTTCGTATATTTAATTTATTTTGTTAAACAAGAAAACGTGCATCCTTTTCCTTGAAGTTGGTGTTCCTTTCTGCGTGCATGAGCGCACGCATGTACGCCAGGAGCTCCACGGCCAGGCCAGGCCGCAGGCTCCGGGGCACCAGGACCTGCTGTCGGGTCCCAGATACTCACCTGTGCGCCCCAGTCTGGCTGGACAGGGGTCTGCTTTCTGTCCTGGTGTGCCCCCCACCCCCACCCAGTCCTCGCCACAGGTCTTGTGCTTCTCCCGTCCCACATTCTGGGGCTCGCAGTGTGGCCTCAGTGGGCAGGTGGGCTCGGGGCTGTTGCTGCAGGGTCCCGTCCACCTGAGTGGGGCAGCAGTGCCTCCCCCTTGACGGGGAGATAGGCTCTGACTCACCCCGCCTGTAGGCAGGGCTTGGGCCCCCCAGGACCACATGGGTCGGCAGGCCCAGCCCCTGGCTCTCAGCACTTCAGGCCAGGAGCACAGGCACTGTCTGACCTGGAGGCCAGGCCTCCTCCATCCTCCATGCCCCCCGCTGGGCTGCTGCCTGCTTCCTCTCCCCAGCTCCCTCTCCCCAGCTCCGGGCTGGACCCCCACCTCGGCTGCCGTCTCCCAGGGCTCAGTCTCCTCTCCCCTCCTCTGCTGGGACTCCAGGCGCTGCAAGATGGGGCCTCCTGTCCTCTCCAGTGCTGCGTCCCCAGCCTCTGGCCTCCCGGGGTGGACCCTACGCCTGTCTCCGAGGAGGCAGGGGCTGGCCCTGAGGGACCCCCTCACCAGGCTCAGGCCGGATGACAGGGGCCACCCACAGCCCCAAGGGAGGCCCAGGGCCTGGCTAGCTGCAGGAAGCCAGGCTGCAGTGGTCAGGGCGGCAGCGGCTGCCGGTGGCCCACAGCTGGTGACCAAACATGTTCCCCAGAAAGGACTGGCTGCAGCCAACACCTGCTTGGGTTTCAGTCTTGGGGGAAGAGGGGAGGGAGAGGAGACCCTGGGCAGTGGGGAGACCTCAGGCAGTGGGCCCTCTCTGGGTCACAGGAGCTGCCCCCTCCCCAGCGTGCGGACTGAGGGGCAGGTACCTGGAGGGTAAGGTCCCCCGGAACCTCAGAGGAGACTCTGGGACCCTAGCCCTGTGTCCTTGACCTGAGGCCGGTGCTGTCCACCCACCCGGCTCACAGGGACCAGCCTCACCATCTGCCCCAGGCAAGGTGGGGGACTAATGACCTGCCCACCCTTAGGGCTTGTCTAAGCCTGAAAGGTCTGGTTCTCTGGAGACCACGGGCTCTGTGTCCATCCCCCAGCGCCCTTCCTGGAGAGAGGGCTGCTGGTAGGCTGGTCACAGTGTGGACCTGCTGGGGTGCCGGGGTGGGCAGGGGTGGGGGTGGTCTGGACGACCAGACAGGCCCATCCACATGGGGCTGGGCGGCCACCAAGAAGCCCAACCTCAGATTACAGGCAGGCCACACCTTGGCTCTCAGAGCCCTTAGCCACACCACGTCCTGGTTCCAGCTGT
The DNA here is from genome assembly GCA_007570785.1 of Antilocapra americana. NCBI lineage: Eukaryota > Metazoa > Chordata > Mammalia > Artiodactyla > Antilocapridae > Antilocapra > Antilocapra americana. The sequence continues at coordinate 388,083 of ML660766.1, forward strand.
GGGGCGGGGGTGGAGGCGGGAGGGCACCATGTGGCCCGGGGACGCCCAGCGTCCTTCTCTGGGGCGCCCCGTGCCCCTTGCCGAACCAAGCCTCCCAGGGCCGCCCTTACCAGTACGGAGTCCATCCGGACTGACATCTGCCTACCGGGTGGCCATTGCCGGCCCCGCCCCCTGGGGGCCCGCGCTACCCGGGAGCCCCGAGTGGGCGTGGCGCCCGGGACGGGGGTGGAGCCGGTGGGAGTGCCAGTGGGCGGGGCCGGGTTGCGCCTTGGACCCCGCTGGCCCTCCACAGTTGCCCCTCCATAAATACCAAGGCCAGGACCTAATGTACCCTTGGTCACAGGCAGAAAGACCAGCGAGCAGCTACCCGTGATGCCCCTGGGGTCCCAAGCAGGAACACAAAACCTTCCCTACCCCCAGCTTCGTGAGTTCCCCGCGGGGTGGGAGTGGGGCCTGGGCCTTGTCCTGGGGGGTCCCAGGCTCAAGAAACAGGAGGGGAACCCAGCTGTGTTCTCTGTAATTCCCAGGCCAGACTGGGCCACCAGGACCAAAACTGATGTCCATGGTGGGGTTCCAGGTGCTGAGTAGGTGGGGGTCCCAGGAGGGTGGAGCCCCTGAGCCAGGCCGGCACCTTCCCTGTCTGGGCCCTAACAAGCTGTCCTCTTCAAACCTGTGAATTTGAAAGGAAGGCCCAAGCTCTGGGGTGTGACTGGCCCCTCCCAGCCCACCCCCCCCCCCACAACCCCCCATGCCCCACCCTGCCGCCCAGCCCTCCTGGCTTCAAAGGGGCTGCTGAGAGGCTTCTGCAGCTGTCCTGGTGGGGGGGGGGGGGGCGGTGAGGCTGATGTCCAGGCACTGGGCAACACGGCAGAAGGGTGAAGATGGGGGTGTGGGGCCACACCTGTGGGGCTTGGGTTGGGAGGGCCTGGCAGGAGATCAGAGCCTCGTCCAAGGGCCCGGCCAGGGGGCCTGGAACAGGAATGCAGGATTTAAGACTCAGGAAAGGAGAAAGGGACATGGGACATGGGTTCAGGACAAGTGAAGAGGACACCCTGCCCAGCACGGACTCGCCTAGGGGTCAGGATGTGGGGTCAAAGACTGCAGATGCCAGCCAAGCTGCCCAGCCTCCTGGGCAGCACTGCACAGGGATCCGCCCAGGGGCCAGGGTGGGATGGAGGCGCTGTGATGTCAAGGGGCTGAAAGGGGAGCACCCAGACCCAGGGCACAGCCCAGACCCAGGGCACAGGCCGGACTGCCCTGGGACGCGACCGCCTGTGGGGTGGCGCTGCTGCGAGGTGGGATACGGAGAAGCGGGGCTCCCAGAGGGTCACAACACCCAGCGCTGGGCTGGGCTTGGGCAGAGGCCCTCACCTCATGCCTGGGGCACCAGCCATCGCGTGTCCCTGCTGCGGGCGGTGGGCGGGGCCAAGGCTGCTCATCACGTGCAGAGGGCGGGGCCTGGCAGGAGGCTCCCTCTGCACTGGCTGCTGACCTCACCCAGGGGTGGGAGCTGGTTCTTCTACTCAACCACCCAGGGCTGGCTGGGCTCAGGGCCCTCAGAAGATGGGCCAGGCATCAGGGAAACGGGGCCAGGGGCTCTCCTGGGAGCCCTATGAAGGTCCATGCTGTCTTTCTCCTGATTCAACCCCCATCCTGCCAGTCCCACCTAGGGAGTCCTCCCCACACCTACCTTGACAAGCCGTCCTCAGTCTTCCCTTGGCTCAAGAGGCCTCCATAGGCCGGTGTTCCCCTTGGCCCAGCCACCCTGACCTCTGGACTGCTGCTGTCTGTGGAAGGGAGGGTCGGCTTCCCAGCAGGCCACATGTATTAGTGAGCCCAGGCAGGCAGGTGGGAGCTGGTAGGGGTCCCCAGACAGGGGATGCAGTACATGGGGAGGGGGCTCTGCCTCTCATGGGGCTTCTCCTGTGGAGACCCCCAGGAGGGCCCCCGATGGGTCGGCAGCTTCCAGCACCTTGTCCTGGCTGTGTTGCCTGGGGGCCTGGAGCTGTGCCTGGAGGGCTCAAGAGCCCGCTGTCCAGTGTGTGTCTGCTGGGCAGTAGCTGGCGCCCCGGCATCACTGACATGAGGTATGGAAGCCTCGACACAGGGTTTGCACCAGCCCTGGGTGGGCGCGCCCGGCCACCACTTGGCTACTGCAGACTGGGCCTGGCGTCTCACACCCCCGCCCTGGCGCCCCAGGAGCTGGGGGAGGGTGCTAGGCCAGTACCCACTCCGCATCCGCTCCGGGGAGAAGGAGGCCCTGGGCGGCCTGGACCTGGGCTCAGCCCCACCCTGACCGTGCCCGGGGCTGGCAGGCTTGCTCCCTCCCCTCTCCAGGGGTGAGGGCACCCCCGAGGCCTCACTGACCCCCGGCCCCTCCCCCACTGCACCTTCAAGACTCCGTGGAGGCTGAGCTCTGCGGGACCTGCCAACCCCACAGACAAGGCTGGGGAGAGGGTGCGCACTGGCCTTCCTTGGGTTAGGATCAGATGTCCATGCCCGAGGCAGCTGGGCTGAGCCTCACGCTCAGGCCCAGGGCTGGATGGAGGGACCAATGCAGGGCTGCAGCAGCCCCAGGGAAGGGTCGGGCGGGCACAGCACCTAGCACCACCCTGCAGCCGTGGGGCATCTGGGCCTGGGTGGGCAGGTGCTGCCAGCTGCCAGCAGCTGGTTGGAGGGGCCACTTCTCCTGAGTCTCTTGGGATGGGGAGAGGGTTTGGTTGGAGGAAAGGCTAAGCTGTCCTTGTGTCCCCAAAGTGCCACCCCCAGCCCTAGAGAGACCTTCGTGGAGAGGACACGTGGCGGTGTCTTGACCCTGGTGCCTGGGCTGTGCCCTCAGGAGGCGCCACCTTCTTCTGCGGGCTCCAGTGACTGGGGGCTCCATGCGGGGTTGGGGCAAGGCCACCCCAGTGTCACCCCGATGGAGGCAGTGAAGGTGGGCTTCAGGGGGAGGCCCTGGGGAGCGTGGAGGCGCCCCAGCCTGCCTGCTGACACTGTCCCCTCCCCGCGCTCAGGATTCCTGACCCTCCTGGAACCTGGCAGTCTCTCTCGGGGGGCCCTGGGTTCCTGGGCTCTCGCTGGGACGCTGTCCCGTCTCTCCTGACCCTCCCTAGGCCTGCCCCAAGGTTGTCCCAGTGGGCTTTTCACAAAGCCCTGCGGCCTGCCCACTCCCTGGGGACCCTTCACTGGGTGTGCATCTCCAGCGACGGGGGCTGGTGCGCACGGGGACAGGGGCAGGGAGCTCTCTGTGCCCCTGACCCCTGCCTCCTGCCCTTGCCCTCTTCCATCTTGTGGTGAGGGTAGGGGGCTCTGCCAGCCTCCAGGAGGACTGCAGTAGCCAAGAAGAGTGGCCACGGCCCGGCCTGACTCTGACCTTGTGTGGGGTCTGCAGTCACCACCGAATCCCCTTCCAGCTCTGGGCTGCAGGGCCCCGCCTCAATCCTCCCCCTGCTCTCTGCCACCCGGCAGCACCCAGGGCTGACCTCCTAACCCAGTGCGCACGAGCTGTCTTCTCAGGCAGCGGCCCCTCCCATCTTGAGGCCCTAGGCAGCTCCCCACCACTCCGACCCTAAGTCTCTTCCTCTGTGGCATGGACAAAAGGCCCTGGCCAGCGGGAGCCCCTGGCGACAGCATGGGTAGGAGGTGAGCACAGGCCCGGGTCCCCAGCACCTGGAGTGGACCCTGCTGGCCCAGGGCCTGGGGCGGGACGGGGTGGCCTGGGGCGGGGCGGGGCGGGACGGGACGGGGCGGGCTGGGGTGGCACCAGGCTCCAGAAGCAAATTCCTTCTTCCTTCACAACATTTTCCTTTTTTTTTTTTCCACGTTCTTCCAAAAGCCGTCCTCTGCTGTTCGTTCCTGGAGCCCCTCCAAGACCATCGGCTCCGGCTCCACTCGTGGCCACAAAGCTTCTTTGATGGTGGAGGCGGGAGCTAAACCAACAGTGGGGGAGGGGGGCTGGGGGGCCCCAGGCGAGGCCTCAGGGTATCTTGGTGGGGGCTGTACCGGGGTGGGGGGGGGGGAGGCTCAGCCTTGTTTCTGGCTGGGAGGATGGTGGCCGTCTGTCTGCCTGTGCCCAGCACCCCTGGTTGAGGCACCCTGGCTGTTCTAGGGGAGGCCGTGGGGTCCTTCCTGTCCACCAGTGTCTGCTGAGGGCAGGTGCCAGCCTGCTGGGAGGTCTGAGGCCACAGGACCCTGTGCCCGGCTGACCGATAGGGTGGCATTTGCCTTGGATTGTCCGTCCTCTGCCAGTGTCTCCACCCGTGGGCTGCGGGGCCCAGACCGGCACACAGCGGTGCTCATTGAATGTTTGGAGAGAGGGGCTGTTGGTGGCAGAATGTCAGGGTGTGGTTCTTCTCTTTTCTGGCCTCTTGGAAACCCAGAGACCTGGCCCCCCCGTGGCCCCCCAGAAGCCAGCTCGGGCGTTGGGCACCCTCAGATGCCAGGGAGGCCTGAATGGACCACAGGGTGGCAGGGAGTCACGGGTATCACAGGGCAAGGGGGCCGGGGCTGGACAGCCATACGCCGTGGGCCGGTGATGGCAAGCATCTGCAGAGGAGGCGGCGCGGGGCGGGCACGGAGCTGCCTGGCTGCCGCCCCGGCAAGGGGGAGGGTGGCAGGCCAGCTGGGTCTGGGACGGGCTGCCGGCTCCTGGGTTCCTGGGCTCCTGGGCCCGTGGCTGGTGCCCGAGGCCGTCTGTGAGCTGAGCCTTCGCTGCTGGCTGGAGAACTCTCGCTTGGCTACAAACACAAACATCACCCCCGGGGGCCCCGCGGGGGCAGCGGCCGGGCGGGGAGCAGGCCCAGAATGAGGCACAATCCACCCTTTGTTCCCGTGGCCGCCTGGAGCCTGTGGGCCAAGAGGAAATGAGGCCACGCCAGCCAGCAGCCCTCAAGGCCGGGGCCCCGTGGACACTGGGCCCAGCCCGCAGACCCGCTGGAGGGGCCCTAGGGAGGGTGCAGGTGGGCCCCAGCGGTGTGGACAGACAGCCCGCATTCCCCACCCTGCTCCCCCGCCAGGGAGGCCCGCCCTGTGTCCCGTGGAGGGCCATGGCCGGAGCACGCGTCCTGGAAAGGCTCTGCTCTGGGCCGAGGCTGGCTGGCCTGCCGCCTCCCCACGGCCCGCAAGGACCGCAAACAGGCCCCGGGTCTCTCCTGGCTGAGGGTGGACAGCGGGAGGGAGGGTCTGGCTGCCGGGGGCTGGCCCAAGCCCCACCCTGCCCCTCGCTGCTTCCCAGAGCCCCCTGGACAGGATGGACGGGACAGGGTCTGTGGTCCATCCCTGAAGCGGCCAAGCTCGTCCCTTCCCCAAGGGGGGCGGGCCTTGGGCTTAGAGTTCTGTCCGGGGCAACCTGGGCCCTGGCGGGAGCGTGCACACACCTGGGTGTACTCTGCGTGCACACGGGCCGCTCCGCATGTGGGTGTGTGTGGCTTGGGGGCACTCCCTCACACCTCCTTTCGTCCACACACTTTCGAGAGGCCTCCCGGAGTCTCCGTTTGTGAGACTGCCTGGTGGGGGTCTCTGCCACAGTGAGGCTTGGTGGGCCCCAGGCTGCCCCGAGTCTCTAGCTCAGGTGCGTTCCAGCCCCGCCTTAGCCTGTGCTGAGGCTGAAACAGGACCCAAGTCCCCTTTGTCTCTGAGATCCGCGTCTCCCCTGGGGAGGGCTGACTCCACCCGCTGGCACCTGGCAGGGCCCACTTTCATCCTCGCAGGCAATGATCCCACCAGGCCCCATCCCACAGCGGGGGCGGCCTGGGGCCCCACCGACACGCAGGGCAGGACCTCGAGGGGTGACGTGCCCGCCTCGGCTCAGGTCTGGGTGCTGGACCCTTGGGATCCTCACAGAGAGGGGGGCCGTGGTGCAGGGGCTGTTGCCCGGCCCCAGGGTGGGTCCGGTGGGGTGTCCTTCCCCTGATACCAGGCCTCCTACAGCTTCCTGCCCCAGTGTGGCCCCTGCTCACCTTGACTAGGAGAGGGCCACGGTGTGGGGTCCTGGGCCATCCCTCCCATCCGCCAGGGCCTCTGCGAGCGATGCTCCCTCTGGCTACCTGGCCAGAAAGGCAGGGGTACGCACACTCAGGAGTGAGGAGTGTGGCCCCCACTTTAGAGGAGGAACTGCCCACACCGCTTTCCCCAGAGTCCATGAGACAGCTGCCCAGCTGTGCTGGCCTGCAGCCCAGGACCCTGCCACCTCCGAACCCACCCCGCAGGCCCCTGGGCCTGGAGGGGACCTCAGTTCAGGTAGGGGACCTGCAGATCCCACGGCCCCCCAGTGCCCACTCCCGCAGGGGGCGGAGTGTTATTGTTCTTCCTCGGAAGAGGTCAGGGCGGTGGGGACCTGCCTCTGCCCGCCAGCTCCTCTCAGGACCAGTGGCCCGCAGGCAGCACACGGGTATGTCCAGCTCTTGGGGGTCTGTCCTCCAGGGTATGTGCTGGGGCCTGGGGCCCAGGGTTCTGAGGCACCCCAGGCGGGGGGTGATGGTGGTCTGTGGCTCCGACCCCTTTCTTTAGGTCCAGGTTCCTGGGGAGTGTTGGGGGCGGCAGCAGGTCGGCAGTCCCAGGCTGTGGGGGGTGCCCCTTGGACGGCCCCGTGGCGCCCGCCCTCGGGCCAAGCGGCCATAGTGACCACCCTGTGTTCCCGTCGCTCAAGCTGACGCGGGTGGGGACGCCGTCCCTCCAAGGAGGATGGGTGGGCGCAGGCGGGCCCAGCCTGGGGTGCTGGGGAGGGCAATGGGGGCTTGGGGGCACCAGGCTCCAGGGCCTGGCTGCGGGGGCCAGGGGCCTACGGGCAGCTTCTCGCTGCCGGTCAGTCAGGCTGAAAACTGTCTGGCGCCTCCTGGGGTCTGAGCGGAGCGGAGGGCAGAGGGCGAGGGGACTGGCTGTGGGGTTTCAGAGCCTCCTCCTGGCCCGAGCAGCCCTGCCTCCTTCCCAGGCTGGGCTCCTGGCCAGTTAGGAGGGCAGGCACGGCAGCGGGATCCCCTCGGCAGGGTGGACCGGCCTGGGGTGGCCCCTGAGCAGGCACCGGCCTCAGGAGCCGACAGGGTGAGCGGGAAGGTTCTGGGCTCACATTACAATTTCCACTGGAAAAACAGCCCTGTTTTGAACGCTGGCTCCAAGCTTTTAAAAAATTGCAAATATACCTAGTTTCCTGACGTGCACTCAGCTGGTGATGGCTGAGGCCCAGGGCAGCTGGTGGAGGGCCTGTTATCAGGGCTGACCCGCAGCTCTGGGGAGACAACCCCTCGGCCTGGCCAGGGGGCCCCGGGGTGCAGGCCTGTCTTGGGAGGCAGGGGGGCCGAGGTGGCCAGTCGGAGGGTGTCAGGAAGGGCCCCTGTCTCCTGTGGGGTCGTCTTCCACTCAGGCCTTTGGCGACTGCGCCTGACCCCAGGGTCGAGGGGCGGGAGCCCTGGGAGCCGCTATCGCCGGCTGCTGGCCAGGCCCGCTGGCTCCGGGAGTGTGGGGTGGGGGGCACTGGGGTTGTCCTGGGGCTCAGCGCTCTGTCACCTGCCACAGTCATCATCTGTGTGGAGGGGGCTGGGCTGGGTGTGCTCACGCATGTCTGTACTCACGTAAGCATGTGCATGGTGTGAGTCTGGGCCTGTCCGCAGCTGCCCCTGCACTCAGAGGTCATGGCGGGGCTTGAGCACAACAGGGTGAGCGGGTCTTCGGGGAGGGTGCAGAGGTCCTGGACCGCCTCCCTCTGCTGCCCTGGTCTCTGTGTGTCCTAGACACGTAGAGGCCGGCAGGGCGGGCCCCGCCCAGTGGCCTGTCTGCTTCGCAGAGCAGCAAACACCCTCAGTGCCACGTGGCTGCCGGTCCAGAAGCGCTCACTGGGTCAACGGGGACCCTTGCTTGCCCCGGCCACGTTCCTGGGTTCCCAGAAGGCTCTTCCTGGTGCCACAAACATCTGGAATCTCTTCCACGGGCTGGATTCGAGCTTTCTGCAACTGGAAACGAGGCGGTCTCCTGCAGGATGGGAGGCTGGCAGGTCCTATCTCTCCCCTGCTGGCCACACTGCCCAAAGGGTGCTCCCAGCTCAGTCGGTGGGGACAGGAAGCCGGCCTGGGCGGAAGTTCTCAGCCCCAAGCAGAGACTCCTCTGGGCAGGAGCTGGAGATGGTGCCAGGAGGCACCGCCGGCGAGTCTGGCCTTCGGCCCGGGGGAGCCACACGCCCCCATCATCCCACAGGAGCTGTGGTAACCCCAGTTCCTCCCTGCAGTGGGGATGAGCGGAGTGGCTGGGGTGCCCAGCATCGGGGCACAGGCCAAGAAACCACAGCTGTGCTTCCTCACTGGGGACACGACAGTCTCCGGGTTTACGCGGGAGCTGCAGGTTCCAGCGCCAAGGAAAAGAAACAGACTCCTCGGCAAGGACGTGCCTCCCGCGTGGAGACTGTGAGGCCAGCAACAGCAGCTGCCTACCCGCACCATGGCCCCAGGATGGTGTGCGGACCCCCAGCGAGGCCCACGCAAGGGTCCGTCCACATTCCCAGACATGTGCACCAGTGCCTCCGTCCCCATGTGTCCTTCGGTCTGCCCGGCCCTGGTGCCACCCCAGGGGCTTGGCGAGAGCGTTGTGGGTGCTGGGGGTGGAGAGGGGTTCTCCTGAGAGGGTCCTGAAGGTGCCGGAATCGGCCAGCAGAGTTGCCGCTGGGCAGCTGGGAGTCCAGCTGGGCTCCTGGACAGGGTGACCCAGGTCGGCCGCACCCACGCGGTGCCTGTGGCCGGAGCGTGTGCCGGGACCACGTCCTGTTGGCCCAGGTGGCTCTGGACGCCAGGGCGGGGCACCTTGCCTGGGCAGGGGGCCCCTCAGCGTAGGCGGTGGAGCCGACCGGGCCCCATGGCCACAGGGCAGCTCTCCGCTCCCCACCGACCCGGCACCTGGTCCTATCTCGGCTCCCGACACGCTGCGCCTCCTGATCAGCCCACCCGTGTGGCAGTGTCGGTCACCCCAGCGATGCTGCCCTGGCTTCTGCGCCTGGCCGGGGGCCCTTCCCCACGTCCCGTCAGGCTGCCCGGCCTGGCCTGCAGGTGGCCAGGACACGGCTCCAGGGTCCTCCGGCAAGTAACAGACATCTTCCTGAAGACGTGTTGTGACCCCAGTTGGACTCTTCTGCCCCTGCTGTGTCTGCGGAGGTGAAACCTGCCCTCTACCGCCACTAGAGGGTCTACACACCCGCCCCCACCTGGATCCTCTTCTGGGGCCCGGGCGCTTCCACGCGTCAACAAGAGTGCTGGCCGGGGCGCCACCAGGCAGGCTGCGGGTGCCAGAGCCCCAAGTCCGCAGGAGCCCTCTGCCAGGCCCCCGGGCAGTGCTGGTGCTGACTCTGCAGGGCAGGCGCTCAAGGGGAATGAGGCTGGGCTGCTGCGTGTCACCCCTGGGCCGGGGGGCTGTAATCCCACCAGCCGCCTGCGCCCAGAGGGCCTTGGGCTGGTCCTCATCCTCCCTGGGGCCTCAGGGGTCCCGAGACCACCACCCCGATGAGTCTCAGTCGTTCTCTGCTCTAGACAGCGCCCGAGCCGCCAAATCCAACTTGAGTTCCCTGGCGTGAGCGTGGCGTGGCCACCCAGTGCGTCCCTGCTGGGCGCATCCACGGTTCCTCGGGTCAGGTGGGCTCTTCTGAAAGCCATTTTCCTGACGGAGAGGACGATGGTGGGAAAGAGGAGGGCTTTGCCCTCTGTGCCCCGTCCCACCGCAGCCTTGCAGGTATGTGCTGCCTCTGGAGTCCGCCAGCCCCATCCAGCCCCTTCCACTCGCCCGTGCCCACCTGGAGCGTGCTAGGCTTGCAGCTGCTGGCCCTGCCTGGCTCCTGGGAGCCGGCTGTGCCTGCCTGCGCTGAACCTCGCCCCCGCCTGGTGCTGATGTCCTGGGCCGTGAGTCCAGTGGACACAGCAGTGCCCACTAGTGACTCGTGGGCCCCAGCTCCCCTCCGGGGCACTGGCACCGGACTTCCATTGCTGTGGTCAGTGCTCATCTCTGGGGTCCTCCTGTGGGACCTAGTGCTTTAGACCACATGGAAGCCACATGTCCCCCAGCCTCTGGGCCTGTCGCCGCCAGCCTGGCCCAGAAGCCACGGGCGGGGATGGCGCTGGGCTGGAGGGCCTTTCCCTCAGCAGGAGCGTGTCCTGTGTGAGAATTCACGGACACCTGCCACAAGCAGGGGCAGGGCACTAGGAATCAAAGTTTCTGAGCACCTCGTCGCTGTGTCTAGAGAAATAAATTTGGTCACAAACAAGGTTTTAAAAAGGCAGAGTGAAAAACCCTGATAGCATGTCCTCTCCAATGGCACGTGGGCAAACGTGTCGTTGGCACACGTCCAGCTGGACCACCTGTGTCCCGAGCATGGCCGTGCTGCGGCACGTGGTTGCTCGGCACGGCCGCCTGCCTGTGGACACTGCCGGCCTCGACGCTGGGTTGGGCCCTCGCTCCGGAGCCAGCTAGGGCAGGCACCGGGCGTGAGCGCAGGGCCGCCCGGGGAGTCCCACGCCCGTCTTCAGGGAGCTGGCCGTCTGCCCCCCAGCCCCACCCCCCGTTGCCCCTCCCTGGACCTCCAGGGTCTGGGGCCGCGGGGGTGGGGACCTGAGACAGGGGGCAGCCGAGGTGCCGAGGGCTCCCATGGCCTTTCCAAACGGGCCCTGCTCCCCTGGCCAGCAGCCTTCCCTCCCGCCTACGAAGGTGTCCCCAGAAGCAGGTGTGTGACTGGACTCCACATGCACAGCCTAGGGGCCCACTTTCCATGTCAGTGTAAGTTACACGGAGCCTTTCAAACTCTGAAAATGTTTCTGTGTGTCAGCATCTTGAAGTTAATTTCAGTGTGCCTTCAGTTTTTTGTATCATAGTTGAAGTTGAAACTCCAAAACTCTGCCCACCTGACTCTAGGAGCTGACTCACTGGAAGACCCTGATGCTGGGAAAGACTGAAGGTGGGAGAAGGGGACGACAGAGGATGAGGTGGTTGGGTGGCGTCACTGACTCAGTGGACATGTCTGAGTAAACTCCAGGAGCTGGTGATGGACAGGGAGGCCTGGCGTACTGCAGTCCACGGGGTTGCAGAGTCAGACACGACTGAGCGCCTGAACTGAACTAAAACTACATTTCACAGAACGTACTGCCGTAACCATTTTAAAGTGTGCAGGCCCGAGGCCTCCATCACACCTCCAGTTCTGGGACGCTTCCTGCACCCCAAGCATAAGCCCGACCAGGGGCTCTGCTGCCCCGTCCCCGCCCCAGCCCTGCGGGTCTTAGCATGCACCTGCTGCGTCTGCACAACACTCGCACCAGCGACAAGGCTGTGGTGGATGGAAGCACGCGCTCAGCATTTCACTGCTCTCTGTTCTGAGTCACTGCTTTCTGTGTCTCTCCTAGAAGTGGTCAGTTGGTGACACGTGTGTGCAGTGCCCACCCCTGCCCCACCCCGTGTGCCTGTCTATGCCAGCTGTCAGGAGGACCCCCAGCAGAGAGCATGTCACTGCAAGGCAGTGGCATCCTGGAAGAAGAGGCAGAGGGAGCCATGCAGAGAATGGAGGTGTGCCCACGCGGAGCCTGTGTGCCCACGCAGAGCTCATCACCAGCTGGTGTGCCAACCCTTGTTGCCTGGAAGCAGGAGAGTGGTTCTCCGTCTGGTCACCTGCGCCCGCCACGAGAAAATGTCAGAAAAAACCAGCATGAGGACCACTCTGCATGAAAACACAGGCCTGGGCATGCGTGCGCAGACAAGCGTGTGTGGCCGAGTGGTAAAGCACGTGGACTCGTCTGCAACGGAGAGTCCAGGGAAAGGCTGCTCTCTCCTCAGCGCCCATCTCACTCTAACTTTTCTGTGAGGGTCTAACTTTGCTGTGAAGCTCAGCAGTGGGGCTGAGCAGACCCAGGGTGGGTGACGGGCCCGCGTCCAGGCGGCTGGTGTCCGGGGTGCGCCTGGCCCTGGAAGGCGCGTGGGTTCTGTAGTGCGGGGCTGCTGGCTGTGCCTCTTGGGGCCTTTCTGGGTTTCGGACACTGACTCTCGCAGATGGTGAGGGAGCCCCCAGAGTGTCCAGCCAGCGGCCACCCAGCAGGGGTGGTAGGCCCAGGAAGTGGGCTGTCTGCCTTTTCTGCCAGACCTCCAGGGGTTGGGGGTCCTGAGGAGTGCAGATGGGGCCCAGGGCCGCCAGCCCCCTCTCGCCACGTGCATCTCGGCTCTGCGGCTCCCTGAACTCCACGCAGGAGCCTAGATTTACCACCGAAGAATTCTAGGAATTTCCTATTAGTCTGAAAAGAAAACCCCTTCAAGACCTCCTTGTGGCTCTGAGAGGCGTGGAAGGGCCCTGTGCTCTCGGAGGAGGCCGCATGCGGGGCTCAGCCCTGGGTGGGCCCAGCCTCCCGCCTGGTCCCCTGAGGCCGAGCCGGGCTGGGGAGGGGGCCTGGGGGCACCTCCCCCAGGGCTGGCAGCGCCCCCCCCTCATGGGGCTTCCTGTCTGCCCCAGGCCTCTGGACAGCTCTGTGAAGCTCCCTGCGGGCTGGCCCCAGCCCCCGGGCTGGCAGCGGCTCACTTGCTGTGCCGGGAAATAGTGCTGCTCGGAACACTCTCTTTCGCTTTGGAAAAACACGTCCAGCCACTGTAAATTATACCTAACTCGCCGCTATTTGTTCATGGAAATTTTATGGCTAAAGCGAGGCTTCTGCCAGCCGCTCTCGGCTTTGTCTCAGACGGGCAATGCCCAGGACGCCTGATGGTGAGAGGATCCCAGGCACCAAGGGCTGTGTGGACGGAGGGGCTGGGGCATCCTCTAGGTGGAGGCAGGAGGGGCGGACCCTGGGCGTCCTCAGAGATCTCCCCTGAGGGTCTGCCCTCAGAGGCACACAGTATGTGACACGACTGTGAGCGGATGGGGCTGAGAGCAACCTCTAAATACGGAGAACTGAAGGACACGTGTGCATCCCTGGGGGGGGGGTCCCCGTGTGCTCCTGGGGGTCCCCACAGGCAGCCCGACCAGCCCACGTCCCTTGGGGGGGTCCCTGCAGGTGCCCTGACCAGCCCATGTCCCTGGGGGATCCACATGTGCATCCCTGGGGGGGGTCCCCACAGGCGCCCCAACCAGCCCATGTCCCTGGGGGTCCCCATGTGCATCCCTAAGGACGGTCCACTGTGAATCTCCTGGAGGGTCCCCGCAGGCACCCCGACTGGCCCACGTCCCTGGTGGATCCACATGTGCATCCCTGGGGGGGTCCCCATGTGCATCCTCTGGGGGGATCCCCTGTGAATCCCCTGGGGGTGTCCCCGCAGGCACCCCGACTGGCCCACGTCCCTGGGGGGCTCCTTGCCCTCTGACCTCACCCGCTGACTTCTCAGGCCTCCTCTAGGCCCTCCTCCCCTCTCCGGGCCCCTCCTCCACCCCATCCCGCACCAGAACCCCTGAACCCGTCGTCCTGTGGTGCTCTGGACCCCGCACAACCCCGGGTCATCTGCTGGCCCTGCCCCTCCTCTGATCCCTCAGGGCGAACCCCCACCTGCATCCTTGGGTCATGGGCTTGAGCACCCCCGTGACCCGCTGTGGTCTCGGCCTGACGCCCCTGCCCGCCCAGCCTGCACACCTTTCTCCAGCCTCGTCCCGGGGGCACCCCGTCGCGAGCACTGAGGACGGCGTGGCCGTGGTGCTGACTGCCGTGCTGTGGACGCCCCAAGACTGAGCGCAGGACAGCGAGCGAGGACACAGCCCAGGGGAGCCGTGGGATGGGCTCCCCACCCAGCCCGCCCCAGGAGCCCCGCAGGGCGATCCCAGGTCTTCATTAGAAGCACAGCCAGTGACCTGACCCACTGAGCCGGCTTCTGAGAAAAGGACACGCTGGGAAAATCCTGTGTTGCCAGCCTGGGTGAGGTGGCCAAACGCGCCCGAGCTGAGGTCAGTCCAGGTGCCTGACGGGCCGCTGGAGGGGACATGCCTCCCACCCACTGTCCTGGGCTCAATAAATAGGTTCAGTTCAGTTCAGTCGCTCAGTCGTGTCAAACTCTGCGACCCCACGGACTGCAGCACGCCAGGCCTCCCTGTCCACCACCAACTCCCAGAGTCCACCCAAACCCATGTCCATCGAGTCGGTGATGCCATCCAGCCATCTCATCCTCTGCTCACCCTGGGGGTTCCACTCGCTGGAACAGCAGCATAACAGCGAGCTTCTCGAAGGAAGCAGGCAGTGGCCTGAGGGAGGCTCACAGCTCCAAGCGGTCTCGTGGCCGGCCCGTCGACGCCGGCCGTCTGAGCCCCCGTGCCAGCATCTCCTGCCCCCACTTGCCCATTTCAGTCCCAGGCTTTGTCTCCCTTAAAGTGAAGGTTCCCTCTAAAATGCACAAGCAGACGTGCTCACACCCCCGGCCCTTGAAGGAGCTTTTGTGTGACACACGGTCTTGTCCAACCAGGCCCTGCTGGGCCGGCCAGGCTCAGGGCCCCACGCCAGACCCTGAGGCCTGACTGCGTGGAGGCTGCAAGAACGGAAAGGCCTGGGGGGTTAGCTGTGGTCACACGGTCCCCAGGCTACAGGGGTCCTCACGTGACACGTGGGGTAAGTCACACCTGACCCCACGTCCAGGGCAGGGTGAGGGCCCCACCTGGGCTGAGTGTGGCTGCCACACCAGACAGGCCCAGCTCTCCCTGGACACGGCCACCTCTAGGCCACTGGCCACCAGGCAGGATGGCATGGGCCTGAGCTGCCAGGACACATGGGGCCCAAAGCAGGCTGAGGCCATCGGTGCTGTGACCTGCCCCTTCACGCGGCCCCACGACAACCCCCACCCTCCGCAGGGCCTGGGCTGACTCTGATGCTGCTGTGCCCCTGGGTGAAAGATCTGAAAGGAAGCCTCAGGCGCTGGGCCGTGTGCTGGCTTTGTCTACAGCAGCGTGTGCACTACCATTCGATCTGTACTCAACTTTGCCTTTCCAGTGAAAAACTGAAAAAGGAGAGTAGATGTGTGGGGACGCCAGTGGTCAGCCAAGCAGTGAGGACAGGAGGCACAAGCCGGGCCAGACGCCCACGGGGCTGAAACTCCAACGTGAAAACACCAAAGATAAGGAACAAACGGGGCTAAAAGCGCAGCCTCAAAGCTCTTCTGAGGAGGGAGGCGGTCCAGAGCCGAGGACAGACTGGCCCAGACCCACGGAGCCAGAGCTCCACCTGCAGGGAGCCTGGAGGCGGAGCCATGGGGGCTCCTCCGAGGCCGCGAGTCCCCTCTGGTCCTGCCACCTGCACCCCTTGTCCCTGCTGCCCGGCCATCGCCCTGGGACCGGCTGCCCTGCAAGGCACCCACACTCCTGTCTGAGGCATCATGCTCACCCAGCAGGCGTGCGCCCAGGCGGACAAGCGCGGCGCCGACTTTACCAGTACTTCTGACGCCTGCAGCGTGGAGGCTGGAGCAGAGCGCCACCTGCCCTGCTCGGCTCGCTGGGGTGGAAGACCACCTGCTCTCAGCCCAGCCCGCTCGGCTGCGGGCCTGACCCAGGTGAGAGGACCGATGGGTCTGGGGGCAGGTCTCAGTTAACTGTGACGTGAGGACACTAACTCACTCTTTCCAGCCTGCCGTGTCCCGGCAACAGGGGGCAAGAAGGGTGCACCTGGCCTGCGGGAGGTCACTTGCAAAGCTGCACGAGGGGACCCAAGGGTGGGTCTGACCGCGAGGCCACACCACCAGCCTTATCCCCGCCCACCACCGGACCAGCCCCCAGCCTCCCAGAAGCCTGTCGCAGTTGCCAGCAGGGAGGAGGGGGCTGGCTGCCCATGAGGACGATCTACGGCATGAAGAGCAGGCATGTCACACTGCGGCCCTGGAGAGCCCGAAGACCATTTATTCACTGTGTGGCCGAGTCAGGAAGAGGTGGGCCGGCTGCACGGAAACCCAGACGCGGGGGCGGGGCGGGGAGCCCGGTGTCACTCGTGTGCAAGTCCCCCGAGGCTGGCTGGCCCTGCCGGGAGAGGCAGGGTCACCACGAGGGGCCTCGGCGGCTCTTGGGGCTGAGCTCCAGCTGCTCCCTGGGCCCCACTCACCTGGACGCTGCCTTTGCATCAGCCCTGAGATGCTGATGGGCTGCCTGGGTGCCGCCCCTCTGCCCGCCACAGTCACCGGGCTCTGCCTTGGCCGCTCACAGGGCATCTGCAGGGCCGGGATCCTAGCAGCAAATTTGACAGATAAAATCACCACTGCCTTTGACCCTGGGGTCATGCAAGGGTTGGCTGCTTCTCAGTTTCCAAGGCCACATGGCCAGCCTGGGCCATGGGTCAAGCGGGAACTGCCCCCACACAGCGCGCTGCAGGCAGCCTCACAGGAGGCCCACCCTGGACTGTGGTGACCTTGGCAGGGCCCCGAGAACCGTTGCTCACTCCTAGGGCCCAGAACGTCTACATGGGACTCTCAGGGTCCTCTGTGCTGACAGTGAAAAAGTCAAGTTACAGTCAGACAGCGTGGAGCAGGCGGCAGCTCCCTGGGGGTCAGAGGTCATGGTGCCGGGGGGGGGGGTTTGCTCCGGGGGGGTCAGAGGGCACGGAGCAGGGGGACCGACTCCCTGAGGGAAGAGGGCACAGAACTGCCCCTGCCGTGGAGTGGGGTGAAGGCAGCCTCACGGAGGGCTGGGTTGCAGCCTGGGTTGCAGCCTGTGTTCAGGCAGGCGAGGGGGTGGCGTTGTCAGTCGTGGGCAGGAGGCCAGGGGTCTGGACGGTGCCAAATGGCCAAGTGTAGACGGGCTCTGGGTGAGGGGTGAGAGGGAAGGGTCTGCCGTCTGCAGAGAGCCCCTGGGGGAGGCGGCCCACACCTGGCACAGCTGCCCCTCTGTACGGTGTCGCCGGGCTGGCTGCACTGCGGGCCTGCTGGAGCCCCAAGGGGCAACACCCGCAGAGCGGCCACCTGCCTGTTGGGAGACCCTGCTGTCCCCAGGGTCCTGCAGCCAGGATGGCTCCTCCAGGGTTTTCATGACGGGGCATCCGTTGCCTTTTAGCTTCAAGAACGTGAAGCGGTGCACATGGCCCAGCCTCCCTCAGAGCCCGGGGGGGACGGGCAGGGTCCTCACACCCCGACTTCGGCCTGTGGCCCCCCGGGAGCCAAGGGTGGGACCTACCTGAGCACCTGGGGCTCACTGGAGCATCGGGGCATCAGGCTGAGGTGCTGAGGGCGGTGGGCGATGCTGCCTGCAGTGAGAGGTCAGGAGGCTGTGCCCCGTGCCGCCGCCGCCCAGGACCCCTTGTGCTACCCCATCTTCTCGCCCGAGCAGGCAGTCTGATGCCACTGGCCCCCCAACCCCGCTCCGTTCGGGAAGGATGCTCCTGACGTCTGGACGCCTGTCACCCCGAGGGCCACTGGCAGGGAGGCCCTTCTGGCTCCGAGGAGGGCAGCAGCAACAGGCAATGCCAGGCGCCAGGACCGCTGTGTGGTCTCCACCCAAGGCGCAGAGGCTTACCCTCCGACCTCTGCTGTTGATCCTTCTGGGCTAGTAAGAAGCTTCCTTAAAGATGTAAATGGTCCCTGGCGTGCTTCAGCCACACCAGGGGCCAGTATGAGAAGACCGCTCTCTCCAAATACCTGAACCCCGCATCTCAGCTCTGGGGTTGCAGCAGGAGGAGCAGGAAAGCGGGGACGACAGTGTCCAGCCTGAGTCCTCACACACCCTCTGTGGCCAGCCAGGACCAGGGGGTCATCACGCCTGCGGCTCGGGGATTTACAGGGTCTGACAGCCTGGGGCCTGGCTGACCCTGGAGGGCTGGCGCCCCCAGGTGGGCTGGCTCTCAGAGGTGGGGCCGCTTGCCCGTGAGCACCTCTGACGTGAGAGCAGCCAGGCCAGGGCTGGCTCCTGTCTGCGGCTGCACTTGGCCAGACAAGTGGGGCGGCCTTGCCACCTGTCAGCCTGCCCCCCCCACCGCCCCTCCATGGCCAGCCCCAGCCCTGGCTCGGCCCAGCCCAGCCCCGCGCCCGCGCCTCCCGAGCGGACCTGCCCACGGCTCCCACCCTGCTGCCTCACCACCCCTGACGGCTCCCAGGCACAATCCTGTGTTCAGCGCTCACACGCTCAGCCCCAATAGTCAGCGGCAGTGGTTTCTCATCTGTGCTTTACAGGACTTTGTGGACGACTATCGTTAACACCACCAAGGACACTGAGGCCCTAGGAGGTCAACAACTCACAGGTTGTGTGGGCAGCGGTCCAACCTCAGGAACAGTGGGCGCCAGGCCCTTTCTGTTTGTGGTTTTTTGGGTCCTGCCTGAGAATCAGGGACCCCGAGGTCTCTGTCCTGAGGGTGGTGACCCTGGGCTCAGGAGGCCAAGGAGGTGGCAGGGCTGGGTAGCGCCGAGCTGTCCACAGAGCCGGAGCCACAGCCCGACTGGAAGCCAGTGACCAGGTGAGAACATCCCTGGGTCAGGGCCAGGTTTCGGTTCAGGAAATCAGGGTAACTGAGGGCGTTTGGCAAGATTTCGTTTCGAAAAATTCAAATGGAAAACACGCTGACATTTAAAGAGGATCAATCTCACTGCCGGGCATGTGGGGTGCTCACGCACTTGACACCAGGACGGGGATCCTCCGGACAAGACCCTGGGAGCTGACAGGTGGGTGATCTGAGACAGGTGAGTGGCTGGCCAGGTGACAGGTGACACCAGCAGACAGGTGTGCAGGCTCATGGATGGGAACCGGCACGGGGACGGAGCCACGGGCCACAGCTTCAACTCTTCCAGGGTGTTTGCCAAGAACTGATTTCCAGCTGCCGTGGAGCTGAAATTTGCGAGAAGACTGGACCATTTGAGGACATCGCCAAGGCCGCTGACAGCCTCGCACCTGGACACCCACTGCCACCAGGCTGGGGAGGGGGCTCCCTCGCCTGGGCCGGGAGAGGGTGGCTGGGAACCGGTGGCTTTGCATCCGGGGTTGCGAGCAGGAGGAAAGGGTACAGCGTTGTGGCCAGTATGCAGACCCGCAAAGAAGCCACAGCCATCCCGGGAGAGCAGGGCGAGGCCCTGGGACTTGCACGATTCTGAAAAGTGCTCCAAAGCCACGTGAGAAAAGGGTGGAGAGTCCTCAGCAAAGAGAGCATTTCCTCACACACGGGGACACGGGGACATGAGCACAGGGTTGATGGCGACTCTGGGTCAGAAACGAGGGGCCAGACAGCAGGACGACCCTGCATGGTGCCAAAAACATCCAGCCGAGGATCTACCCCGTGAGCTCACCCTCAACCAAAGACAGCATTGTTCAAAGGCAGCCAAGGCCCAGGAGAGCTCACTGCTGGCCAAGCTGCCCTGTAGTGAAGCCGCGCTTGGGTCGGGAAAGAGTGACCACCGGCAGGCAGCGGCTCCGCGGAAAGGAGGCGGGTGCAGACACCTGTGGGGCGGGCTTGGCCCCTCCTGACCTCTAAGACAGTGAGCGTCTTTAAAGGGAGCAGGACAGCTGGTCTGCAGGTTCTTGTCCGCACAGCTCCACTTGACCAGTACTCGGGCGGGCGGTGGCTACGGCTCCCCAGGCACGAGAACCAGGGTGGGCTTGGCCCCAGGCTGCCCCCACAGGCTGGGGCTTCACCACAGCCACCTCTGTTTCCCCAAGTCCCCAGGCGGGCGACAGAGGGCAAGGCACAGGCAGATCTGAGTCCTGGTGATCCCGGATCCCGCCTGCAGTTCGCGTGGACACGCGTGACCTCTCACATGACAGAGATCCTACAGGATTAGGTCCCACCCTCAGGACCTCCTGGGGACCCCAGCTCCAAACACAGCCACAGCTTCGCGGGGACACAGTTCACAGCAAACGGCGCACTAAGAGTAGGGAGTGCCAAAGGAGGCGGCTAAGGAGATTTGGGCAAACACAGGACCCCACACGGCGGACAAAACACAGCAGAGGCAGACGTCAGTCCAGACCCGTAACAGCCGTGCTGACCCAGGGGGCTGAATGCTCCACTCAGAAGTGGCGATCCCAAGCATGACCCAACCGCGCATGTCCACGGGATGCACACTTTAGGTCCAAAGATGCAAATGGGTGAAAGCGAAGGACAAAAAGATGCCTCGTGCATATTGCACCCAATCCAAAATTCAACGAGGAAAATTCCACTATCAAATAACTCGCTCCTCAGGTTCCAGTTTATGAAAAAAGCGTAAGACTCATATGCTGGGGCTGACAGTCCCTCGGGTCACTGGTCCCCCAGGGACCAGTGAGTGGAGAAACCTGTCGGGTCTCGTCGAGAGGGCGGCCCCCAAGCAGGAGCGCCTCCTAAAGCCCACAGTGGAGTCTGACCAGTGTACCCGAGGGCTCGGGGCGAGCGCTGCGCCTGCTGCGCGGCTGCTCAGCCGTGTCCAGCTCTTTGCGAGCCCATGGACAGCAGCACGCCAGGCCTCCCTGTCCTCCACTGTCTCCGAGTCTGCTCAGATTCACGGCCATCGAGTCGGTGGTGCCATCTGACCATCTCATCCTCTGTCATCCCCTTCTCCTCCACCTTCAATCTCTCCCAGCGTCAGGGTCTTCTCCAGTGAGTCAGCTCTTCACATCAGGTGGCCAGAGTACTGGAGCTTCAGCTTCAGCATCAGTCCTTCCCGTGAACACCCAGGACTGATCTCCTTCAGGGTGGACTGGTTGCTCTCCTTGCAGTCCAAGGGACTCTCAAGAGTCTCCTCCAACACCACAGTTGGAAAGCTTCAATTCTTGGGTGCTCAGCCTTCTTTATGGTCCAACTCCCACATCTCTATGTGACTACTAGTAAAACCACAGCTTTGACTACACAGACCTTTGTCAGCAAAGTAACGTCTCTTGCTTTTTAATAGGTTGTCTAAGTTTGCCATAGCTTTCCCTCCAAGGGGTCTTCCCTGATAGCTCAGTTGGTAAAGAACCCACCTGCAATGCAGGAGACCCTGGTTCGACTCCTATGTCGGGAAGATGCCCTGGAGAAGGGATAGGCTACCCACTCCAGTATTCTTGGGCTTCCCTGGTGGCTCAGCTGGTATAGAATCCGCCTGCAGTGTGGGAGACCTGGGTTTGATCCCTGGGTTGGGAAAATCCCCTGGAGAAGGGAAAGGTTACCCACTCTAGTATTCTGGCCTGGAGAATTCCACTGATTCATGGGCTCGCAAAGAGTAAGCCATGACTGAGCGACTTTCCCTTTTCCCTTTCCTTCCAAGGAGCAAGTGTCTTTTAAAGTCATGGTTGTAGTCACCACCTGCAGTGATTTTTAGAGCCCAACAAAATAAAGTCTGTCACTGTTTCCACTGTTTCCCCATCTATTTGCCATGAAATAATGGGACCAGATGCCATGATCTTAGTTTTCTTAATGTTGAGCCTTAAGCCAACTTTTTCACACTCCTCCTTCACTTTCATCAAGAGGCTCTTTAGTTCCTCTTCACTTTCTGCCATAAGGGTGGTGTCATCTGCATATCTGAGGTTATTGATATTTCTCCCAGCAATCTTGATTCCAGCTGGTGCTTCCTCGAGCCCAGCGTTTCTCATGATGTACTCTGTATATAAGTTAAATAAGCAGGATGACAATCTACAGCCTTGACATACTTCTTTCCCTATTTGGAGCCAGTCTGTTGTTCCATGTCCAGTTCTAACTGTTGCTTCCTGACCTGCATACAGGTTTCTCAGGAGACAAGGTGATCTAGTATTCCCATTTCTTGAATAACTTCCCACAGTTTGTTGGGATCCACACAAAGGCTTTGCATTTTTCCTTTCATCCATAAGGTAGTTATACTGTTAACTCTCAAATATTTGTTTTACTCTCAGATTTTTTTTTTTCTGTTGCTGATTTCCAACTTAATTCCACTTTGGCCCCAAAATACCCTCCGTGTAAACAGTCCTTCCCAAGTGTCAGGGCCTGCCTTACCCCCACTGTAAGGTCTTCTCCACAGAACGTCCCAGCTACCTTGGACAGCCTCTGTCCGCCCCCTGCCACGGCTGGGGGCACAGTGTTTATCAGGCAGGCGGCTGCTCACCTCACTATCACTTGTCCAGTAGTTGCATCAATTACTGATGGTGAATGTTCAGATGAGTGCTGAAGGGAGGATTACTTTTAAAATTCTGTGGCTTTGGCCTCATGCGCTTGGGGGCTTCTGTGTGGGGTGTCTGCACCAAAACCATGTCTGACAAATGGACTTGAACCCCATGGGGAAGGACCCCCCCCGGGAGCACAGCTGCCTGCTGCAGTGAGGGAGCTGCTCTGGCTCCTGACTGGCTGCTCGCTGGGGCCCCCGAGCTGTGTCTCAGCCTGTCCGCACCCCTGGGTGCGAGGCAGGGCCCCCGCAGACAGCGCACAGCGGCAGAGGTCTCTGCCCTGGTGGGCACTCACACCGGACACGGTCCAAGGCGGACACTGCGTGTCCACGTCACTGCTTGTCTCCACCTCTGGGCGAGAGCGTGCGCTCCTGCAATGTGCTCAGCTCTTCCCGCCATGCGTCAGCCCTCGCCCTGCGCACCCGCGCCGCAGCCAGGCGTGCACACCTTGGTGGACGTCGTGTCCTGTCACGAGGCTCCCCCGCTCCCGGTCGGTTTCCCGGGCGTCATCCAGCGCAGGGTTACTCCTTCCACCCTGACCGTGTCTGCGCTGCGGCTGGAGCGTGTCTCGGGGTGGGGTCGCCTCCTTGCTGGCAGGCCGGAGCTCAGGGGTTCGGGGGGCTGGCGTGCCCACATCTGCTGACTCGCTATCCTCTGCGCTTCAGTCCTCTCCGTGCGTCGGCCTGTGCTGCCTCCTAAGTGCTTTTCAATGTAACTGCTTCCATTCCTCTGGATTTAAAATGGTCCTTTCCTTTTTGTTTTGTAAAAGTTGAAGCACAGTTAACTCTTAATGTTGCCTACTTGTAAGCACATCATCACGTATTTCAGTTATACATTTATCTATTCTTCCCCATTTTGGGCTCGTACAAGACACTGACAGACCCGAGAGATGACCAGGCCCTGCTGTGATAGCACGGGGAACTGTGGTCACCGTCCGCCAGATCCCGGCTCCTAGGGGAGGCGCTCCTAGCAGCGGGCTCGTGCCTTGGGCCTGCAGACACTGGTATGAGACCGACCCCTGCAGGGAAGTGCCAGGGTGAGGGCCCAGGATGCCCAGTGGCCAGGAGGAAGGCCGCCTCCATCGCCAGCGGAACGGGTCAGCAGGAAGCAGGCAGGGCTTGAGGACAAGGGAGAGAGGGCTTCAATGGGGCCGAGAGGTGCTACGTCCACGGAACAAGCGGCTGGAACCCTGACCGGTGGACACTCCCGCTGCACAGGAGGATGGAGGTGGGCAGGTGAGGAAGCGCCCGGGAGCGACTGACGGCCTGAGATGCCAGGAGAGCGCGGGGCAGGGAGACGGGAAGGCGCAGGCCTGACCTGTGTGCTGGGGCTGGGAGGACCCACGGTTTCCTTCTGAGGCTGGGCAGAAGGAAATCAAGCCCCAACCAGGTGCTCAGGTGCCAGGGCAGCAGCAACAGGCCCTGTACAGGGCGGCGCAGAACACCTACACCTCGGGGGTGACGCTCGAGAGAGAGTGCCAAGGTGCTAAGGGTGGGGAGGAGCAAGCACTTGGCTCACCGCGTGTTTCCATGACGACGACATGGAACTTCCGGGGAGGGACTCGATGAGGATGGCCTGAGGATGGCCTGAGCCTGAGCCTGATGCTCACGCTGACCCCCAGGAAGGGCCTGGCGCTCCCCTGGCAGCCACGTCAACAGCCGCCAGAAAGCACAGCAGCACCCGGATTTCCGGGCACAGCCCAGGAGACAGGACAGCAGGGCCGGCGGCCCTTCCACTGCGCCAGGCGGGTCTGCAGGGGGGGCCTGCTGCGGGGGCAGGGGAGGCCCTGCAGCGCGTGCAGTCTGGGCGAGGTGACAGGTCTCACTTACCCATGCGTCCGTCCCGAGGTGGGCTGAGCAGGGAGATCCTCGGCGGGCCAGCGGCGACCTCAGGCTGCGTCATAAAGAGAAAACGACCGCTGACACTCCAGACTGGCTCAGGAGCAGAGACTGTCCCTGACCGCCCCAGGGGGCCCAGGTGGTGAGCAGATGAAGGCTCCACTGGATGACTGTAAGGATCCAGCGTAAGGAAAAGTAAACGAAGTTCTTGGCTGACATTAGGAATTCGAAAATCCTGAGTAATCCTCACTTTGGGAGCATCTCGTCACCTTGAAATCTAGATGCTGACAGATGGTGGCAGGCAGCGGTGAGGGCAGGCCTGCTCTGCACCACGCCCCCGCCAGGCGGGGCCCCACCCCACCCTGCTGCCCCGAGCCCTCCGCTAACGGGGCGATGGGGCCTGGTCGGGACACACCTGGGGGGAGGCCGGAGCCTGGGCCTGGCACTGCTGCCGCTGCCTGCTGGCCACCGCCCCCGTGCCCCTCTACCGCACCTGGCACCACAACGCTCCTGCGCTCCACCATCATGCGGTGAGCGCCAGCTCTGTGGCGGCCTCAGTCCAGGGCACCCTCTGCCGATGCCCTCACCCCAGCCTCACCTCTGCTGGCAGGACGACCGCCTCGGGGGGACCCCCAACACTCCGCATGTGGGGCTGCACTGCCCGGCAACCCGGTGTCCACTCATGGTAGCAGCCCCCCGCCTCTGGGCTCCAGCCCCTGCCCACCCAGCGCAGGCTGACACCTCACAGAGCCCAAGGGGAGGGCCTCTCCCTGCATCTGCGGGACAGCCGGGCTGGCCCCCGACGACCCTCACTCCCCACCAAGGCTGCAGCGTGGCTGGCTGTGAGCAGGCCCAACCCCATAGCCCTTCCCGCAGCTGCTGCGTTCAGGGCCCCCTCCCGCTTGCCCACCCTCCTGGGCCCTCTCTGGCCCCCTGCTCCTCCCCCCAACCTCTGGCCTGCCCTACACTCGGCGCCCCGTGTGTCCAGCAGAGGCCATCTCTGAGAAGGCAGTCACAGCACAGGGACAAAATTGCTTCTGTCGGGCAGATCCCGAGCGTCATCTCTCCTCACAGGCCCAAGCCCTCCGTTCGCAGGAGGGTCCGTGATGGTACAGAGGAAGACTCTGCAGGTGCAGGGCGCCCAGTGGGCACCGCTGCTGCCAGACTGGAGGGGGCGTGAGCACAGCAGCACCAGGAACTGAGGCATCCCAAGGCCACCGGACCAGTGGAGAGAGGGGGCACGCCCTGCCCGCAGCCTCTCCTCGGAGCTGCCTGGTGACCGGCCGCCTCTGCCGTGGGACGGCAATCCACGCCGGAAAGACCGCCTGTGCAAAGCGCCTGGGGCCACACGCGTGATGTCAGCACACTCACCTTTCTCCTTGGAGAGGGCGTGAGGTCAACTTCCATGGACTCTGTCCTGTCACACAGACAGCGAGACAGTCGCGGGCTGCCTGCACTAAAGTGACAGACACGCACACGTGGCCCTGCGGGCCTCTCCCTACAGCTGCTCCGCACTCCCAGAGCTGCCATCGCAGCCCGGCCCAGGCCAGCAAGGCCCGTAAAGCAGACACACCTGCCCACGGACATGGACACGCCCGCCGTGCAGCACCAACGAGCCTCCCGTCTCCCGCCCCCGATCCGTCCAGGGAAGGCCCCTCGGCTCCTCCACCTCCTGCTGGATGTCCGCGGAGGGAACCCCCACCTCTGTCCACCCTACCGCCCGGCCCCCGTGTTTCATGCGTGCAGTGTTCGGCCACACCAGCTCCCTAATTAGCCTGCTCCAGGCTGGCGGGGACAGGGCCGGGCCTCCCCTCAGGTGCACAGGGCGGCTGGGAGGAGGGCCCTGCTCCCTACTCTCTGAAGAGCTGGGGACGGGGATGCGGCCTGCCTGGCACAGCCAGCGCACCCCCATCAGCCTTGCTGCCCACGGGCCCCACTGCAACCTTCCAAGAAAGACTCCACCGGGGGGTCTAGGTCCCAGAGGCTGCCCCCGGCCCGCCCCTCACCCCAGTCGCGTGGCCACCCCACCCACCCCTCTGGCTGGGGATGGGAGCGAGGGGCAAGCGGGGGCGCCTGTACAGCTCAGTGCCTGCGCGGGGGGCGGGGGCTGAGGGCGCAGACCTTTCAGAGGCTGATGCGTCATGGGGCTGGAACAGAGGCCCGTTCGGCTTTGCTGAAGGCGCTGCGGCGAGACACCCGGTGTTGGGGCCCCGAGCACGCCCACACCTCCGCCACCCTCCTCTTCCAGGCACCACTTCACTTACTTGAAGCTGGAGTTTTTACTGGGCCGAAAGCTGCTTGTTGTGACGACCTCACCCTGATAAATGGAGAAAAGGCATTAACTGAGTCGCAAACATTTACATCCAGCTAATTCCTTCCAACCTGAAGTAAGGAAAATAGAAATGACCCATTTCTCCATGACACGCCCTGGCCCCTCGTCACCTCGGGAACCTGTATGGGCCTGGCCCACCCTGGCGGGGCTCCCGAGTCCCCAGAACCCACAGCAGGCAGTGCTGAGAACTCAGCGGGCGCTCCATGGAAGCCTGCTGAGCATGACTGGCTGCTGGGCCCAGCTCCAAAGGGCACTCGTGCCTGCGTCCAGGTGACCTTGTGAAATAAGTCGGGTGCTGGTGTGTGGGGTGGACGAGCATCCACAGTCCCCGAGACAGAGCCAGAAACAGAGACACCACCAGGGCAGGGTGGGGAGACCCGGGCACGTGTCATCTGGGGTGAGGGTGCCAGCTGCGGGGCAGGGGGCACAGGTCCCCCCTGGAGGGAGACGCAAGCCACACAAGTGCAAGCAGAATGGAGTGTCGGCGGGGGGCCTGGCCCAGAACCCCCACCCCAGAAACACTCCACCCGGAAACCAAGGAAAACAGGCGGAGCTGAACCTGGAGATCCCAGGCCCGGGAAACAAAGTGCCGGGCGCCTTCCCACTCGCCAGGTGCCCCCTCCCGCCGTGCCCCCAGGACTCACCTCTGCAGCTGCTCCACCCGCAGCGTCGACTTCCTGAGGGACTCCTCCAACTGAGAAACCTAAACACAGTTGAATAACTTCCGACTACCACATGGGCCGGGTGACAGTTTGGAGGGAACAAGTGAACCCTCAAGCTCTTAAACCAGGGATCAGAATGTCAGTGACGTGGCCGCGGCCCTCGCACGTTTCGTGAGAATTTGTACGAAGTCCAGGTCACCAGGTGTGTCGGAAACCAGCTCCCGGAATCTCCGGGAGGCGCGGAGTCCCGCTCAGCACCGCCCCGCCTCGCACAGCACCCTTCAGGCAGAGCGCCCCCGACACCCGGGCCCTGCTCCTCTCCACCCAAACAGCCCAGCAGGAGGCTTCAGCCCAAGTCACAGCTGGAGCTACGTATTTGTTTTCACTAAAGCTTTATTTTCCTTCTTTTGAGTTTCAAAACCAAGAGGGGGATATTTTGGGGATAAGCAAATGGGCATTAAACCTCCTTTCGTGAAGATCAGCCACAGCAACGTTATGCTCACATTTATGGAAAATGGGGTTTACCATTTATGGGGTTTACCACACAAACTGTGGGGTGAACAGGGTCTGTACTGATGTCCAGTACAGAGGTGCAGACCATGGCTGGGTCCCCAGGTGGCTGCATGGCTGACCTCAGACAGGAATTGTGCAGTGGGCTGAGTATCTGCAGGCAGACACCACCCAGCGGCCCATGCCAGGAGGGGGTAATGCAGCCACCTTGCTCCCTGTGGCCTGCTGACTGAAGTTACCTTTTCTCCGTAGAAGGCTAACAGTCTCCTCCTGTGCTTTTCTTGAAATTCTGAGATCTGAGAAGACAACAGGTGTCAGCTGCTGCAGAGGCAAGATGGGGGGCTCCCGAAGCCCCTGGCTCCTCCCCAGACATGGCCCCCCTGGGCCCAGCAGCCAAAGTGGAAGCCGGCAGATCCCAGGCTCACTGGACAGCCCTGGCCGGGCGAGCTCCACCCAGAGGTGGTGAGTGCCGCGGATTTCCTGTGACGACCACGTGGGCGTTGACGGCCACTCGCCTCCCTCCCACGTGGCTTCAGGACACAGGACAGGACACAACCCACACGGGGCGGTGACCATGTGCTGTCCGTCAGGTAGCAGCCACTGGGTCACAGGAAGCCCCCAGCCAGGACTTCGGTGGGTGAGCGTGCCACCAGGCAGGCTGGCAGGGCCACACTGCTCCAGAAGCCCAGTGACCTTCACTAGCCGGTCAAGGCCAGCAGTGCCTGAAACCAGTGCCATCCGTGGTCTCCAGTTACGAGCTCCAACCTCCACGTCTATGGAGCAGAGCCTGGACTGTTCCTGGAGGTGATGACGGACATTAGGAGAGAATGACTGACTCACTTGTGGGAAGGGAGAGCTGTTCATTTACGCACTCCTCTGGCTGTGCTGAGTCCTAGCTGTGGCACACAGGGTTTTCCATCTTCTTTACAGGATGCAGAATCCGCAGTGACAGCGTACGGGATCTAGCTCCCTGGCCAGGGACTGAACCCGGGCCCTTGCACTGGGATCGTAGAGTCTTAGCCACTGGACCACCAGGGAAGGCTCCAGAGAGAGCTATTTTGCAACCTTGCAGTTTTCAGATGCCCCCCACCCTACTGAAA
Organism: Antilocapra americana; assembly: GCA_007570785.1. Classification (NCBI taxonomy): domain Eukaryota; kingdom Metazoa; phylum Chordata; class Mammalia; order Artiodactyla; family Antilocapridae; genus Antilocapra; species Antilocapra americana. Next base: position 416,483 of record ML660766.1, read on the forward strand.
CACTGAATTGAACTGTTCAGGCCTAATTCTTGCTGTCATCTACGCAGAGCTGAGACACGGTGGAGCCAGTGCTGGGCCAGCTGGCTGGGGCAGCATCATGTAAACGCCCGCCAGTCGCGCCCTGCCCCCAGGGCTCTGCCCACAGGCGTGCAGACAGCAGGGCACTCCCAGGGCTCACTGGTCTGGTCCAGATGGAGGGTGCAAAAGAGGCTGGCCACCTCGGGGCAGGGGGAGCCACAGGCGGAGGGCAAACCCTCCCAGAGCCCCTGCCAGCCTGGCTGCTGCCTCGTCAGAGGCGTTCAGAGCCCTTGCTGTCGAGGACCTGCCCCACGAGACTAGGGACGTGGGTCTCCACCCACAGGGTCGGACACAAGCTCTGCCTGGAGCGCCCGACTGTGGAGGGGGTGATGCGAGGGCACCCAGGGCCACCCCTGGGGAAGTCCTCACAGCTCCCGACACCCCGTCCCAGAAAGGCTCCAGATCACACCTACGGTTCTCACTCCCGCTGCCCACTCCAGGGCCCTTGCAGGCAGGCACTCGGTACTCACTCACCAGCCTGGGATTGTTCCTGCCTCTCCCTCTACCTTCCCCGGGCAGGACCGGAGGTGAGGGCCGTGCCCCCAGGAAGAGTCTGAACAGGTCTAAAGCTGCCTTCTCGTCACCCCAGCAAGGCAAGAGTCACCTCTCTCAGCTCACTCCTCCGAGGGCCCCACACTCAGGGCAAGAGAGACTGAGGTCTGAGGCTGGCCCGTGAACGCATGCCTTGGAGCAGGGCCGGAACTGAGGGGCAGCACCGCCTCTGGGTATGGTCCCGGGCTCCTGCTCAGCAGCACCTGGGAGCCGGTCACAGGGAACCCCACCTCTGAGGCGCTGGGCCCAGCAAGGCCCGTGGACAGGCCACTTCCAAGGGGCACCTTGGTGAGGACAAGCATGCAGGCCTCTGTGACTCAGATGCAGCAGGACAGGTGAGGCCACATCAGGACTAGGGCCATGGGCAAAGCTGGCCGTGGGTGGGCACGAGGCCAGGATGGGGTGGTCCCTGAGAGGCAGGGGGAGCAGCCCCACTGAGGGCAAGCACTTCGGGTGTGCTCGGGCGCAGCCACGCGCCACCTGCCCTGGGTGGGGGCCAGCCTGGCCTGACAGAAACAAAACAAAAAAGGGCTTGAGTCCCCACCCAGGTTGAGACAGAGGTGAGACTTGATGACACTCACACAAAGTCTGCAGGGTGTGCCTGACAGCAGCCCAGCCTGGGTCTCCTGGGAGGCTGAGAAGGAGCTGACCATGGCCATGCTGCCCTGGAGCCCAGGCCAGAGGGAAGACGCATGTCCTTGGGCCGGGTTACAGTCTGGGAGCGGCACAGGCCGAGGGCATCTGTGCCGAGGGGTCAGGAGACTGCCCAGCCCAGTGCCCTGCTTCCTTTCGCCGCGTTGCGGGGAGAGGCTGGCGGGTGAGCGCATCAGAGGTGGGGAGGACTCAGGGGCGGAACTCAGGCAGCTCTGCAGGAGCCGGCTGGGAGCTCTGGCAGGTCCAGGCCCCGCGCAGGAACTCGCAGCCTCCATCCCGGCTGGCTTAGCTCTCTTTGAGTCACGGAGGGCCCCACCTCCTACAAGTTGCAGGTAAAACAGGTAGGTTTTACCTGCAAACATTGCCCCGTGAGAAACAAATGCTGTGAGAATTAACTTCACCGAAAGTAACAGCAAACTCAACACGCCAGCGTACACAGTAAGCGGCCATGTTCTCGGCTGTGGGCCACTCTGCACGAGGCGGGCCCTTGACTGCCACCAGCGGCCCAACCACGCCTGGTGGCGCACCTGTGGCCAGAGGTGGGCAGCAGCCGCTCTGCCTCCCAGGGACCCAGGCTCTGTGCTGCGCCGTCCCTGGGGAAACTCCTCCAGGCACAGGGCTCCCGCAGACCCCCACAGATCACCAACACGGGCAGCTCTGGCCCTGGGGCCTGGCCTGAGTGAGGGCCTCGACTCTGACTGAGATGTCCTGCCCAGTGCTCACCGTGTGTCGAAGCTGGGCCCTAGGGAGTACCTGTGTCCCCTGGCCACCCCAGCACGAGGGGAAACTGGGCCCTAGGGAGTACCTGTGTCCCCTGGCCACCCCAGCACGAGGGGGCAGCCTTGGTCCCGCTGGTGCTCTCAGCCACGTCAGAGCCGGACGGCAGCCTCCCAGGGAAGGGACGGTCTCCCCAGGCTGGCTGACCATGGCCTCCAGGCCCACAAGCCAACACTCCTGCGAGCAGTGATGCCCAGTATGGGCCTCGGTCACAGACGTCCCCTGCTACTGCCCTACTCACCCTCCCTGCCAAGGGCAAGTGGTAGGATGCCAACGCGCAGGCTGAACCTTTAACAGAAGGACAGCCCAGGGGACTGCTGTCCAGTGACATCCAGTGAGGAATGCCCAGTATTAACGCTGGGGATAGAGCAAGTGCAAAAAGAGCAAAGAGGGGATGTGCAGGCACAAGGCGTCAGGAGAGGACGTGCAAGCACGAGGCAGGGTCAGGAGAGGACGAGTGGGCACAGAGGGGCGTCAGGAGAGGACGTGCGGGCACCAGGGGTCAGGAGAGGACGTGCGGGCACCAGGGGTCAGGAGGGGACGTGCGGGCACCAGGGGTCAGGAGGGGACGTGCGGGCACCAGGGGTCAGGAGGGGACGTGCGGGCACGCAGGGGTCAGGAGGGGATCAGGAGACACAGCGTGAAGAGGCAACCCACCGCCCGGTGTCTGGACGCCCCAGGCCCACCTCCAGATCCAGAGGTGCGCCCAGCCCTCAAAGCCCAAGGCTGCGTGGGCTTCCTGACCGAGCAGCCGCTGCGTCTCCGGCCCTCAGACCCAGAGCTGGAGCCCGGCCTCCCCACCGCGTGGGCGGGCGCTCACCTGGGAGGTCTCCTTGGCGTACTTCCTGCACAGGCTGTCCACGCCCGCAAAGAGCGCCCGGATGTCGGGGTCTGTCTGGAAGAGCGAAGGCTGCTGCCACCGGGGCCGCAGGCCCGGGCGCTTCAGGGCCGAGACCCAGCCAGTACGCCGTCACACGGCGTCCAGGGGCTCCGAGCACACCGTGGTGCGGGTGAGGGGCAGCACCACCTCCCGGAGACCAAGGCTGGGCTGGGGCAGCCGGGTGCAGAGGAGACGGCGGAATCCGAAGCAGGAAGAGCCACCGGCACAACCTCTAACTCTCAGAAGCGCGTGCTGAGTGACTCCAGCGTAAATGTGACAAAAGAGGGTCTATGAGCCGGCAGCTGCCCACCGGCACGCCTGCCTCTCCTGCCCCCTCGTCAGCCCCAGAGACCCAGAGGGGTGCAGACAAGGACACGCACAGGCCCGTCCCCGCTGAGGTGGCAGTCACGCTGCGCTCAGGGAAGGAGAGGTCCACAGAAGAAACCAGGAAACACTCAAAGGGCCAGGGCCCCAGGAGCTGCTGGAGGACCATGTGGCCGGGAAGGGGCAGCTGCTTTGAGGGTGGGGCAGCTACAGGGGAAGTGGCTCCAGGCTCCGCTCAGAGGAGGGGCTGGGAAGGGTGCCGGCAGCGCAGGGGCCTGCTGCAGGCACTCCTAGTACACGCGAGCCCCACACTTGGATCTCCACCCAAGGCCCCAGACAGCACCTGACACCCCGAGCCCCGCACTTCAAAGGAAACAGGACAGAAGCCTGCCCCCACCTCCAAGGGCCCCGTGAGCCCTACACACAGCAGGCAGGGACCCCAATGATGAAGACCGGGCTGACACCCACTGAGGACCAGGTCCCACAAGGAGACCTTCTCAGGCCCTGGGGTAGGCATAAGGGTGTGGCTGCTGACCTGCCAGGGCCCAGGGCTTCCCTGAGAGGAAACAGGGATGGGGACCCCCGATGGCACAGAAGGGGCCTGCACTCCCTACACGTGGAGTAAATGTTAATAGAAAAATTCTGAGTGTCATTTCATTTAATCTTTTCAACAATGCAGTAAGGGCCCCAGAAGAGATGAGAAAGAGACTTTTCCAGGAGCCCACAGCTAGAATGAGCATCTGTTCTGGGTCTGCCAGACTCCAGAGCTGGGCTCATGCTAAGACACGCTGGTTATCCCCTGGAAGCTTATATGGGAGAACAGTTCCTCCAAGTGTGGACTGTGGGATATTAACGTGTGTTCCTTGAAAAAGGGTTCTGTTGCAAACGCATCTGAGAAGCGCTCGCTGGGTGCAGGAGGTTTAACACAGTGACGCGCTCTTCCTATTGCGCAGGCAATGCGGCAGCTAAGGCAATCTGGCTTTGGAATCAGACTTGGGTCCTCAGCGCCTGCCTCTCTCTTTTTGTTCGCGATGATTAGGAAGACGTTTTGTGCCACCACTCTACCCTCCCACCCTGCCAGCCCTCACTTTTCCCCACTTCTAGGAATATGCTCCAGAAATAGTCTTACAAGTATGCAAAATTATGGTAAAAAAAAAATGTTAAGACTGAAATAGTAAAGACCTGAAAAAAGGCAAAGGATTTTTCCTCTCGTGCCAGGAAGTCACTTTCAGAGAACGTGGGTGTATCCGCTTTAGAACATGTAGTGTCAATGGGGTGACGCCACTTTGTGAAAACCCCACTGACACCCCGAGCAGGGCCCGCACTCCTGGCCGTTCTTGGGAAGCAGGAGCTGGGCACTTCCACACTCTGTTATGGTTCTCTGTTATGTTTGAGGTAATTTTGTGTTTGTAATCAAAAAAAAAACTTCTACAGATTGAACACCAGATTAACTACACATCTTGGGACCTAAACTTGAAAGGATCAACTTTACTCCCTCGACCCTCTTTACTAGAATGGACCCCAGGGAGACCAACCCCACCACCGTGAGGAGCTGCAGGAGCCAGCGCCCCACGCCCATCCCCAGCCGGCTCAAGCTCCGGTGAGGAGACAGCTGTGTGAGGTGTTTAGAACCTCTGGTGGACTTGACACGGAAAGTCTGCACCATCTCCTAGCCCCACAAGCAAACCAACAAAAGTTGTAGACACCACAAATGAGTGAGAATTGAAAGCCACACTTGAGAAGAACCACTGATGAGTATTAACACACGACAGACTTCAACTTACATGTTTTGAAAGTAGAACTGTACGACATGCCACTTTACAAATCAAGCATTCATCCATTTTACCTACAAAAGGAAGCAAACTATTATGGTGAATAGTGCTTTTAAGCACATATGAATGCAGACCTCAAACTACAGTACTTCCGGTAAAAGTATACAGGATCACAGCACTCACGTGGACAAGCCTGCAGACATGCACACAGATGAAAAGACTTACACAGTAGCAACCCGCTTTTTCTTCTTTTCCAAATATGCTCCAAAACAGTGGCCATACAGATCAACAACACTTAAACTTAGGTCAGCCCAGATTATTTCCCACAAGCATATTTTATAGGAATAAAATGGGGGTAATTTTGTTGAAAATTTTAAACACTATGAAATGAAAATGCCTCCCACCCAACGGACATCTCCAGGGTTTTGTTCTGCCACTCGGCCTTGGCAGCAGGGCTCCTGCGAGGGCCAGGCCACACCGGGAGCTGAGAGCCGAGGTGGTTCATCCCCTGGCCACCTCGCCTGTTGCTCGGCCTCCTCCCACCCACTCCCATCTGCCCCTCCTCCGCCGCCTGGCCCTGGACCCCGCAAGGCTCCCCCTACTCAGCCCCCTTGCTTCCAGCTCCTCGGCTGGCCCTGCCCAGTCCTCACAGCCTCTGATCTCGGCTTCTCCACTAAGCAGCTCGGAGTCCAGGCGTCCCCACCTGACTGCCCCAGGTCCTTCTAGGCAGCATCAATGGCCCAGTCCCAGGGCTGTCCCCTCCACAGTAATCCCCTGAGAAAGAGGTCCCATTAGGCGTGCCTCTCTTCCCCTGCTCACACCAGGGCTGATGGGCTCGGCCCCCTTCCTGTGTCTTGGGGGGACGCCTCCCCTTCCCCACCCCAGGCCTAGTCTTCCAAAGGAGGGCTCACCTCCTCTCCCACCCACTGCCTTCGAGAGGGCTCCTGTTCTCCCACAGACCCCTAAGCTCCGCCCCAGCCCTCCCTCTCTCCTCCCAGCACCCAGCCAGCCCCTCTCTCCTCTCTGCAGGGCACTTAGGCAGGTAACCCTCACACTAAGGCAGGTGCCCCGACTGCCCTGGGAGGCCTGGTTTGACATTTCTGCAGTCTCTCCCGACCCCAGCCTCCTCCTGCCCTCACGCAGCTTCTTTAGGAAATACTCTTTCCCAGGTGAGAACAGGCTTGTGTGTCTCCTGCCTCCCACCCTCCCCTCACTCCAGCCCCTCCCCACTGCACTCCACTGTCTGGACCACCAGAGCCTTGTGTGCTCACAACCCTTTGGAGTCTCCCTGCATGGCTGTTCCCAGCACCTCTGTTCCAAACATGAGGTCCTGAGCCTCAGCTCAAACCTGCCGTCTCCCCCAGCACTCTGTATGTCCAGGGGAGCCCCACCCCCAATCCGGCCAGCTGCTACCCAGACTCAAAGTCTGCCCAACATGAGCCCTGCTTCTGTCCAGCCCCCGTGGCTGTCCTGCTCAGACACATCTCCCTGTGCTGGGCTCCACTTCCTTCCAGAGTGCTGCCTCCCACCCCCCACCTGTCCCACTTCCTCCGGGATCCAGACTCAGCCAACCCACGTGGGCACCACACGCCTCTGCCTCCCCAGTCCCAGAATCTATGACCCAGCACCAGCCTGCCTGTGGCACCACCATGACAGAGCCTGGAGGAGCCCGAGGGTCAGCGGTGAGCTGGGAAACATGTCAGGCTGGAGCAGGCATGGTGGAGAAGGGGCGCGAGGGGCAAGTGTGCACCCAGGGTCCTGAAGGGAGAGGTCCAAACACGGGCCCATGCGGGGCGGAGTGTGGGATGAGCCCGGCACCGGCTGGATCCCTTGCTCAGGGCTGCCCAAGGTGAAGGCTCTGGGAGTGGTGGTGATGTTCTGATTCTTCATCTGTGAGCTGGTACCACAGGTCAGTCACTCTGTGAGAACTCACTGCGCTTTCATCTGGGCTTTTCCCCTGCCTGAGCTCTCTAGGTCAACAAAAACACTCTAGAAACAAAATAATCTGCCAAGGTGGTGCCACAGGCGCGGGGGTGCTGGGCCCGCAGCTCGGATCACCCGCAGCCCGCAGGCAGCCCGCGCCCCCTTCCCTCGCGCCAGGCCCTCACACCCACCGCCTCCTCTGGGGACCGCTCCGCGCCGGGCTCCAGGCGCGGGAGGGGTGAGGTGCGGCCGCGCCGCCCACTGCGCCGGCGGCCCGCTGGCCCAGCCCAGAGGCGTCCGCGAGCCGCGCCGGCCCGGCGCCAGCGCTCGCCCGAGAAGCCCGCCCGCCGGGGCCTGGCTGCGGCCGCCCTGACCTTTGCGCAGGCAGGCGTCGCAGTACACGTGGCCGCAGTTGGTCAGGCTGAAGCACGACGTCGCCTGGGGCGGCTGGAAGCAGCGGTTACAGAACACCCAGCCGGCCATGCCTGGCCCGGGCGAGCCGCCGCCGCCCGAGGGCCGCGCGAGACCTGCCTGCGCGAGACCTGCCCGCGCGAGAGCCCGCGAGACCTGCCCGCGAGACCTGCCCGCGCGAGACCTGCCCGCGGGATCGGTGCCTGGCCAGAGGGCGTGACGCCGCGACTGCGCGTCAGAGCGGCGCCGCTCCTGCCAAAACGCGCCCGGAAGGTACCAAGGCAGGAAGGCGGGCGGTGAGGGTTACACCTTGCGGTCAGGGAGGAGGGACGTGCGGGTGAGGACCCGGCCGCACTCACTCCAGCGCCGCAGTCCCCAGTGACCCTCCTGAGGGCCGCGCGCGGTGCTCCGGACCCGTGTGGACCCCCGGGCGGCGCTGAGGTGGGTGCGCCGAGGCCGCCGAGTCTCAGGGACCCCCCGGGGGGCCGCGGCCCCCAGGAGGCAGTGCCTGGGCGAAGCGTGGAGGTGGCCGCAGGGAGGCGGACGTGTGCCGGCCTCGAGCGCGCTGCGCCGGGCTGACCCACCGCTGTGGGGGCGGTGGGGAAGCGTGAGGGGCCTAGAGGGCTGCAGACTGGCGGTGGGAGGGGAAGGGGCCTGGGCCACGAGGGGCCGGTGGGGGCAGAGGAGCAGGAGGTGGGGTGCGAGAAGCCCTGTGGTGGGGTTCTGGGAGGCTCGGGGGATCAGGGTGGGCTGTGACTGGGGCGCAGGACCAGCTGACGGGGTCACGTGGTGAAGGTGGGCCGGGCAGAGCCAGGGCCTTGCTTGCCTCTGCCTTGGGCATATGAAAAGTCTTGACCTAGAGGAGATTGTTTCCCATTTCCAAAGAGATAGGCGAGCTGGTGGAAAGGACTGTTCTATTTTGTGTAGCTTCCAAGGAACTTGTAATTAATTTAGAATTTAGAGAAGGACTTCCCTCAACCATCTAATGGTTGAGACTCTGGACTTCCAGTGCAGGTGATGTGGGTTCCATGCCCAGTTGGGGAACCAAGATTCCACATGCTGTGCAGTCCAAAAGAGAAAATTAGAGAAAATGAAGGAAAGCTACCTTCATATTATTTCACACCTCATGGAATGCCCTGCACTCTCTGTGGAAGAGCCATTTCCATCGCCCTGATCCAGGTGGAGGGGAATCACGTGGGACCTGCGGAGCAAACTTGCACAGAGGAAGTCTCTGTGCCAATGGAGAAAAGCGGCCTTCTTTCAGGGAAACAGGAAGACTCAGAGATTCAGGATGACTCTGACGGGAGTGCATGAAGGAAAACATGTACCCCTCTGTCCCAGGCTGCAGCTGGGCGCCTCCTGTGGCCATTGGACCTTGAAATGGGACTGGGTCCAAGCTGAGATGTGCTTTGATTGCAAAATACACCTGAGTATCCAAGACTTCTTATCAAGAAAGAAAGGTAAACTATCTCATTAGTAGTTTTGTATTGATTACATGTTAAAATGGTAATGTATTTGATGTATCAGGTTAAGTATATGTCACTAGGGTTACTTTTAGTCTTTAAAAAACCTTGTTTAATGTGGTAACCAGAAAAATTTAAATTTACATATATGGCTCACATTTTATTTCTATTGGACAGGGCTGATCTCTTCCAACTTTAAGAACAGGATCATATGTTTATTCTGTCAAACTCAGAAGCTGTGTTGTTGAAATGACATTTTATCAGTGTTGTTGTTTAGTATGTCGGCCATGTCTGGAATCTGTGACCCCATGGACTGCAGCACACCAGGCTTCCCTGACCCTCACCAACTCCCAGAACTTGCTCAGACTCATGTCCATTGAATCACTGATGCAATCCAACTATCTCATCTGCTGTTGTCCCCTTCTCCTGCCTTCAATCTTTCCCAGAGTTAGAGTCTTCCAATGAGTCGGCTCTTTGCTTCAGGTGGCCAAAGTAGTGGAGTTTCAGCATCAGTCCTTCCACTGAATATTCAGGGTTGATTTCCTTTAGGATTGGCTGGTTTGACCTCCTTGCTGTCCAAAGGACTCTCAAGAGTCTTCTCCAACACCACGACTCGAAAGCATCAATTCTTCAGCACTCACCCTTTGTAGTCCAACTCTCACATTTGTACATGACTATTGGACATTTTATCAGCGTTACAATGCTGTAACATCAATTCCAACCCTAGATGTCTTTGAAACCAGAAAATAATGCACACTTACGAATGTATTTTATTAACTCAAACATTATGCAAGGTAGAAGGTAATTATTTGCCTTTATTTTTTATTTATTTTTATACAAGTTTCTTAGCTATGAAGAAGTCTTTAAGGGACTTCATTTGGAAAATTCCAACTGAGATAAAGATTAATGTTTGTGTAAATGCCCACCATAAGACGTTGCTATTTGTATCTTCACTGGTCATTCTAAATTTTTCTTCCCGGTCCTACATAGAAGAGAAATATGCTGGTTAGGTTTCTTAAGGTGCTTCATGCATGAATTTGAGGGGAAGGTGCTGTATATATTCAAAGTACTTAATGTCACCCAGGTAATATCTTATGCCAAAGAGCAGTATCTGATTTTTCTAAGCTAAGGTGTGTTTTTTTTTTAATTGTTTTTGCCATACAATGTCATGATATCACCATGGGTTTACATATGCTTCCCCTCCAGAACCCCCCTCCCTCCTCCCTCCCCCCTGGGAAATCTCGCTGCACCAGCCCCGAGCATCAATCCTGGGCTGGTGATTGATTAGACATTTGATAATTTACTTGTTTCAATGCCCTTCTCCCATATCATCCCACCCTTACCCTCATCCACAAAGTCCACGAGTCTATTCTATACATCTGCGTTCCTTTTGCTGTCTCGCATGTTGGGTTCTCATTACCGTCTTTCTAAATTCCATATATAAGGTGTGTTTTTTGCCAAAGATAAGGAGGAGGCATCAAACTTATAAAACATACTTTCATATTTTGGTGTAAAATATCAAGTATTTAAATGATCTGTTACTTTATATGTTTTATTTGTTAGCATCAAAGTGTATGTTACCTAATTGACACTTTTTTTTATCATTCCAGTTCTTACTTTACTTTAAGCTGGGCACTGTGCTCGTTTTATTTTCCAGATAAGGAAGCTGAAGCTTAGGGACAACAGGAAGTTAGTGAGTTGGGGCATATTTCAGGCCCACATCCAACCAGGGACCACTGAACACAGTGACCTGGGAAACACATAATGTCGCAGGAGCGAAATAATGCTGTGGAAAGTGGGCACCCTAGACTGCAGATGCCCAGGGTGTGTTGGAGCCCTGATTTGTTCATCTCTGAGCTCACACCCCTGAGGCAAGCGAGCCACAGCCCCTTTCCTAGGGGAGCTCACAGTCCAGCAGACCGCAGAAGGAGCACCCCCACCAACCCTGCACATTGACACAGTCCTGGAGAAACCCAGGAAATAGGCAGTTTACTCTTTCCCTGGTTTGGAGGCTTAGTCAAGAATTATGTTCCTGGCAGGAAGAGGGGCTGTAAGCTGATTAGGCAGACTGACCCTTTGATAGTTCTGTTCTTTGACTATTTGCTCAATTTGCTCGATTAGATGTTCAAGCTTGAAGCTAACTTCATTAACTTTGTCCTTTGCTTGAGTAATGGCTGCATCAAGGTCATGTTCTCCGACTCGAATATCTAAGTGGATCCGCTGCACAAACGGTAAAAGGGAAGAAACATGTTTTCCTGTGGCTTGCTCATTTTCCTTGCTTTTCCCTCATTGTGTCCTGCCAGTCCTCCCTTTCTCTCCAGCCCCCCAACCTCCGCCACCTTTCTGAGAGTAAACACTCCTGAATTCTCTTTTGCCTAGCCGCCACTCCATTCCACGTTATACTTAGGATCTTTCATTGTCACAATAATGCATTAAAGGGTACCTGCTGCCCTGAAGGAGCAACTACACCTTCCTGAGCTATGTCTGCTAGATTTCTGGGCACATGCCTTTGGCCCTGAGACAATTTGATTACTCTCAGGAAAAGGTTCTCCACGTATAACTAAATTTCTGATGCTCACATACAAATTCTCTTCATCGGTTCTCAGAACCTTTAGAAAATATCCAATCACCATCTACCGTGTAAGAGTTTCATTTATTGGAATTCCATTATTAATTCACCCTTCAGCCTTCAATTGTTTTCAAGCCTGAATAATCACAGTTCTCTCAACCTTCCCTCCCAGTTCTCATTTTTCAAACTCTTTAATCAACTTCGTGACTCCGCTTTGAACCCCTTCCAAGCTCTCCAGCTCCCTCTTTAGTTGCTGTGCTGAGATCTGGGTGCAGGACTTTAATACGGCCTGGGCGTAATGATTATGCATATCATTGTCATGCCCGAGTAATGCTGACGCTGTTCATCCGCAAGGACACGGGGGCATTTACTTACCAGCTTACTCCCTCCGAATGATACAAGCCTTGTAGAATTAGATTGTAAGCAAATGATGTGTTCACCAGGTGAATGTGAAGTGAAATAGAATGTTCCTTGTGGGCCGTATAACTTTGATAATAATACCTAGGATTAAGGATTTCCATAGTTTAAGTTTATTATTCTCTATATTCCATTAAAAAAAACAAACCATCCCTATGTAATCTAGTGAAATTTGTGCAATTCTTAAAGAAGAAATCAAATTACCGATAACATGAAAAATTCAGTCTTGCTGCCAATCAATAAAGTACAAACCACAGTTAGATATTCCTTGTTAGTTATCAGATTGGCAAAGACTTAAAAGTACCTGGGACGGGGCTAGTATTGAGAAATGCTATCTCTTAACACTGTTTTAAGAATGTATATTGAACAGCCATTTCAGAGAATGGTTTGGTAGTACATATGAAAAGTTAGAGTATATCTAACCATTGGCCCAGCAGAGCTACCTGTAGAAGTTTTATTCTATGGAAATGATCCAGTAGACAAAGCTACATGTAAAAGCCATTCAGTGTAATGGTATTTATTTTAAAGTTTGCATTTCTGAAATAACTAATGTATTTCAGTAGGGATTGATTAAGTTTAGGTGAAGACAAATGGAAAACTGAGAGACTGTTACTACACCCATATCTGTCCACGATATTAGGGGTAGGCCGTATAGGATCTTATTTTTGTGAAACATTACTTTTAAAAGTACATGTGCTTAGAAGAAGATTCTAAAGGTTCCAAATATTCTAAAGATTCCAAGCTATTAGGCAGTTGTTTGCTGGGGACTTTGACTTTTCTGCTTAGTATGTTTCTATATTGTTTGACATTTTAAAAACAGTATAGGACTTCCAGTCTCGTAGATAAGGAGATTGGAAGTTGTTACTCTGTCTTAACAAGTAAGAAGCTGCGTGAAAAGAAAGTCAGTTCTTAGATCTGTCAGAGAATTGAGGTCCCTGGGCAGGCTACTTCCCTCAAAACCGGAGACACAGACACATACAGAGAGTCACGACACACCGGAGCAGAAGCTTGTGGGGACCGGTCCCGGGTTCCTTTACCCAGCATGTCACGTCGCGCTTCCAACAGCAGCAGAAAAATAGCAAGGCATACGAAAAAGGCGAAAAACATAGTTTGAAGAGACAGAATAAGTCTCAAAACTAGATTCAGATATGGCAGGGATACTGGAATGATCATGTCAGGAATTTAGAAAAACCGTGATTAATATTCTGTGGTCTCTAATGGAAAAAGTAGACAACATGCAAGAACAAATGTGAGGAGAAAGAAAGTCTGTGAAAAAAGAGTGAAAAAGAAATGCCAGCAATGAGAGACACTAACAGATGAAGAGTGCCTTTGACGGGCTCAGCGGCCTGGACGGGGCTGAGGGAGAACGGGGGTGCGTCCACAGAGACGTTTGAAGCTGCAAAGCGGAAAAGGACTGGGCATGAAGAGGAACGGTATCCAGGACCACAGGATGACAGTCAAAGATGTGATGCATGCATGGGGAGCGCCAGAAGGTGAAGAAAGAAAGTGACAGAAAAGATGCTTAATAATAGCAGAAGTTCGAGTTAGTGTCACACACCAAGCTACAGAGCTGGGAAGCTCAGAGAGCACTAAGCAGGAGAAATGCCAATAAAACTACACCAAGGTGAATCACTAAACAGACGTCAAAGATAAAGTCTTGAAAGAAGCCGGAAAAGGACCTTATTTATAGGGGGGATGAGAGTCATACACAAGTTCTCCTCAGAAACCATGCAAGCAAGAGAAAAGACACTTTGGAAGGTGCTGAGAAAAAACCCCCATCAATCTAGACATTCTGTATCCTGCAAAACTCCTTCCAAAGTAATAGAGAAAGCATTTGTCACACAAAAGATGAGGGAACTTGTCACCAATAGACTTGTCTCACAAGGCATGTTAAAGTTTTTCAGACATAAGTATAATGATATTGGTCAGAAACTTGGATCTACGTGAAAGTTGTAAATGCATTAGAGAAGGAATAAGTGAGGTAAAATTAAAACTTTTATTTTTTTTATTGTTAACTGAGTTAATAGATACTTCCCTCAAAATCATAGCAATGTATTTGATGTTTACAGTTTATGTATAAATGAAATTAGTAACAGCAAAGATGCAAGGGGTGGGAGATAGGAGTTAGGACTGTTTTGTCGTTGTAAGGCACTTGGGCTACCTGTGAAGTGAAATGGTCTTCTCCAGAAGTAGACTTGGGTTGGTTGTGAATGTGTATTGCCACTATTGACAGGAAGTTAAAAGAAGTGTAGTTGATGACCAAGAGGAGAGATAAAATGAATCATAAAATAATTAAAACCACAAAAGACAGAAAAAGAGTGGAAAACAAAAATAGGAGCAGATGACAAGGTGGCAGCTGGGAAACGAACGAGCGAGGCGGTGTCAGCACGGCTGCGCAGCGGTCACTGCGCGCCGACGGTCTCAACGCAGCCGGGGAATGGGCTGCCACGGTGGGCTGAAGCAAGCAAGCAAGCCATTTCGGGTTGTCTCTAAGAACCCCCACTTGAAGTGTAAAGACACATATAGATTAAAGGACAGGGAAAAATGTATGTGTTAACTTTTAGCCAACCTTAATAGAAAGACAGCTGGAGTCATTATTAACTTCAGACAGAGTAGACTTCAAGGAAAATTACCAGGAATGATTACATAATGGCATTACGTAATAATAAAGAGGTCAGCTCTCCAAGAAGATGAACCTTAATATGTATGCATCTAATAACAGAGTGTCAAAATATATGAAGCAAAAACTGACAGAACTGCAAGGATAAATGGAGGAGCTCGGTGTTATAGTTGGAGACATTGGTCCCCCCATCAGAGGGGGACAGGTCCTGCAGCAGATGAGTAAGGACACAGTTGAGCTCAGCAGCACCGTCAACCAGCGGATTATCAGTATCCATGGGCTGCTTCATCCAACAAAGCAGAGTACACATTCTTCTCAAGCTCACATGGAACACTCACCAAGACAGTTCACATCCTGGGCCACGAGGCACACCTTAACACATTCAAAATCAAAGAAACCATACAATATATGCTCTTAGACCACATAATGGAATTAAAGTAGAAATCAACAACTAAAAGACAGCCAGAAAGTCCTCAGATATTTAGAGATTAAACAGCACACTTTTAAATAGCACATGAGTCAAAGAAGATGTCTCAAGAGAAAAAGTATTTTGAATTATCGACATGAAGATTCTGGGAAGGTGGTGGTCCAGGAGGCAACAGGAATCTGTGTTGAGACAACAGTTATCCTGGGTGGATCTGTCTGATGGAACTATGTTGGAGCTCTGGAGTCTGTTGAAGTCCTGCCACTTCCAGGGGAAAGACTTGGATGGTAAACTGGTTGATTTTCGTCTATTTCAGTTCTCAGAACAGTAGCAGCCACTCCCCACAACCCCTCGCCCCAACCCCCACTGCATGGCTGGCAGCTGAGCAGGTGTTCCTGGGGCAGCCTGCACACAGCCTTACCCTGTCCTCCAAACATCAGGGACTTTTGAGGTCATTATATAGAAAGGATCCTCAATAAAATTACCAGCAGATTTCTCATCAGAACTTTGGAGAACAGAGGCAGTGGGCAGATACATTCAAAGTACTTTAAAAAAAAAATAGAAAAAGCCAATAAGCACATGAAAAAAAAGCTCAGCTTTACTGGCCCTTAAGGGAAGCAAATCAGAACTATGAGCCTTCCTCACACACAGTAGAGTGGCTGCTATGAAAGAAAATCAGTACTGGCCAGATGTGGAGAAAGTGCAACCCTTGTGCATTGCTGGTGAGAATGTACACTGGTGCAGCCACTGGAAAAGAGTGTGGTGCTCCTCAAAAATGTGAAAGTAGGATTTCTGTATGATCCAGTAATTCCACTTCTGGATATATACCCAAAAGAATTCAAGAATACCCAAAGAGATATCTGTACACTCCTGTTCACAGCAGCATTATTCACAATAGCTAAAATGTGGAAGCAACTCAAGTGTCCATTGACAGATGAATGAATAAGCAAAGTGTGGTATATGCATACAGTGAAATATTATTCAGCCTTAAAAAGGAAGGAAATTCCCGCATGTGCTACAACATGGATGAATCTTGAATGCATTATGATAAATGAAGTCTACCATAAGACAAACACTATGTGGGTCAACTTTATGAGATACTTAGAGTAGTTAAAAATCATGGAATTACTGTTTAATGGGTGTAGAGTTTCACTTCAAATATTAAAGAGTTATGAGGGTGATGATTATACAACATTATGAATATATTTAATACCACTGAACCATGTACTTAGTAATTATTAAGGTGAATTTTATGTATTTTAAAAATCTCAAAAAATATTTGAAAATGAAAATACAACATAATCAAAATTTGGGAGTCACAGTGATAGAAGTATTCAAAGGGGAATTTATAATATTGAATGCATGTATAAACAAGAAAGTTCTAAGATTTATTATCATCTAAGCCTAGGAAACCAGAAAAAAAGAGGAGCAAGCTAAATCCAAAATAGGCATAAGAGGAGAAATAAGATCCATGCTAATAAAAGCTAATGCAGAAATCAATGACAACAGGAAACAAAGCACAGAAAACCAATCCAACCAAAGCTAGTTCTTTGACAGTATCAGTACAATCAATAAACCTCCAGCTCAGCTAATGAAGAAAAAAAGAGACCTAAGTTAACAATATCAGAAATGAAAGAAGAGTGTTACTACAGGTCTCATAGGTATCAGTAGGGTCGTTGAGGACTACTAGGGGATGAGGTCGTAGAGGGATGCTATGAACCAGCTGTGCCCACAGACTTGGTAATCTAGGTGAAACAGACCGATTCTTTGGAAGGCGCAATTTGTCACCAGTCACACAAAAAGACATAGACAGGCTACATCTAGTAAAGAAATTGAATTGATAATAACTTCCAAGCAGGAAGCACCAGGCCAGGGTGGGTTCACTGGTGAATTTCACCAAAGATTTAAGTAAGAAATTCGACATATTCTCTGCAATCTCTTCCAGAAGACAGGTGTAGAGAGAATACTTTTTGCACCTTTTTCTGAGACCAGTGCTAGCCTAATACCAAAGCCTGAGGAAGACACGAGAAAACCATGGACCATTATCTCTCATGGACATAGATACAAATATGCTCAACAAAATATCAGCAAACTGAACCCAGAAATGTATAAAAAGAATTATACACCATGACCAAGTCAGATTTGTTCCAGATATGCAAGGCTAGTTCGACATTTTAAAATCAATTAATGTAATTTATCACAGCAGCAGCTTAAAGAACATGATGTGATCATACCAACAGATGCAGAAAAGGTATTTGACAAAATCCAACATCCATCATGGTAAAACCTGTCAGCAAACTAAGAATAGGGGAACTTTGTCAATTTGATGTAAAAATCTACAAAAACCTTACAACTAACATACCTAATAGTGAACAACTAGAGGCTTTCCCACTAACATCAGAAATATGACTAGCATTTCCCCACTCGCTATTCCTTTTCAATATCACAGTTCAATTCCTAGCTAATTCAGTAAGAGAAGAAAAGAAAAAAAATGGTATATACGTTGGGAAGGAAGAAATGAAGCTGTGTTTGTTCACAGATGACCGGATTGTCTATGTAGAAAATTCAAAATAATAAACTTACCAGAACTAATAAATGATTATAGCAAGGTTGTAGGCTACAAAGTTACTATGTTAAGTGAATCAGTTTCTATGTATCTGCAAGGAACAAATAGAATGTGAAATCAAGAACAATCCCTTTCACTTTAGCATCCACCCAAGTGAAATACTTGGATATAAGCAAGATATGTGTAAGATACATGAGGAAAATTTAAGAACTGATGACAGATATCAAAGAAGGCAGAACACAAGGAGAGAGATTATGTGTTCATGCCGAAGACTGGATGCTGTGAAGACCTCAGTTGTTCCCGACTTGATCCATAGATTCAACAATCGCAGCTAAAGTGTCAGCAAGTAGTTCTGTGAATACCTACAAGCCGATTCTATTCCATGGAAAGGCCAAAGATCCAACACAGCCAACACAGTACTGAAGCAGAAGAATAGAGTCAGGGGCTTGACACTCTTGGTTTCAAGACTTACTGTAAAGCTACAATAACAAAGATGGGGTGTTGTTGGTGGAAAACAAGACCAATGAACCAGAACAGGGAACCCAGAAACAGACCAACACAAAAGCGATCAACTGATCTTTGACAAGGAACAAAGGCAATCCAGTGGAAAAAGGCAGTCTTTCCAACAAATGGTGCTGAAACAATTGGACATCCACAGGCAAAGAAATGAATGTAGATGAAGACCTTACACCTTTTACAAAAATTAACTCAAAATGGAGCACATATCTAAATGCAAAATGCAAAACTAAACTATTTAGAAGGAAACATAGGAGCAAATCTAGATGACCTTGGGTTTGGTTATGACTTTTTAGGTTCAACACCAAAGGCACAATACATGAAAGAATAGAGAAGCTGGACTTCATTGAAATTAAATTTTATTAGACATTTAACATTAGTGTTTAATATTAAACATTGAATTTCATTAAAATTAAAGAGTTCTGCAAAAGAGAGAGCTGTCTCTCTGTCAAGAGAGGGAATAGACGAGCCACAGACTGGGAGAAACTATTTGTAAAAGACAGATCTGATGATGTACTGCTGTCTAAACCTACAAAGAATTCTGAAAACAGCAAGAAAATGAATGAGTTAGTCAAAGAATGGGCTAGAGATCTGAATAGACAACACACCAAAGAAGACATAGAGATGGCAAATAAGCACAAGCGTCATATGTTACTAGGGACTTGCCAATTAAAAACAACGAGATGCTTCACAGCTGTACAGTTCAGTTCAGTCACTCAGTCATGTCCGACTCTTTGCGACCCCATGAACTGCAGCACGCCAGACCTCCCTGTCAATCACCAACTCCCGGAGTCCACCCAAACCCATGTCCATCGAGTTGGTGATGCCATCCAGCCATCTCATCCTCTACCATCCCCTTCTCCTCCTGCCCCTAATCTTTCCCAGCATCGGAGTCTTTTCCAATGAGTCAACTCTTCGCATGAGGTGGCCAAAGTATTGGAGTTTCAGTTTCAACATCAGTCCTTCCAGTGAACACCCAGGACTGATCTCCTTTAGGATGGACTGGTTGGATCTCCTTGCAGTCCAAGGGACTCTAAGCAGTCTTCTCCAACACCACAGTTCAAAAGTATCAATTCTTCAGCGCTCAGTCTTTTTCACTGTCCAACTCTCACATCCATACATGACTACTGGAAAAACCATAGCCTTGACGAGACGAACCTTTGTTGGCAAAGCAGTGT
This sequence comes from Antilocapra americana, assembly GCA_007570785.1. NCBI lineage: Eukaryota > Metazoa > Chordata > Mammalia > Artiodactyla > Antilocapridae > Antilocapra > Antilocapra americana. Next base: position 435,607 of record ML660766.1, read on the forward strand.
CTCCACTTTTCAATATGCTATCCAGGTTGGCCATAACTTTCCTTCCAAGGAGTGGGTGTCTTTTGATTTCATGGCTGCAATCACCATCTGCAGTGATTTTGGAGCCCCCCAAAATAAAGCCAGCCACTATTGTCACTGTTTCCCCATCTATCTGCCATGAAGTGATGGGACCAGATGCCATGATCTTAGTTTTCTTAATGTTGAGCTTTAAGCCAACTTTTTCACTCTCCTCTTTCACTTGCAGCAAGAGGCTTTTTAGGTTCCCTTCACTTTCTGCCATAAGGGTGGTGTTGTCTGCATATCTGAGGTTATTGATATTTCTTCCAGCCATCTTGATTCCAGCTTGTGCTTCCTCCAGCTCAGTGTTTCTCATGATGCATTCTGCATATAAGCTAAATTAGCAGGGTGACAAGACACAGCCTTGATGTACTCCTTTTCCTATTTGGAACCAGTCTGTTGTTCCATGTCCAGTTCTAACTGTTGCTTCTTGACCTGCATACAGGTTTCTCAGGAGACAGGTCAGATGGTCTGGTATTCACATCTCTTTCAGAATTTTCCACAGTTTATTGTGATCCACACAGTCAAAGGCTTTGGCATAGTCAATAAAGCAGAAGTAGATGTTTTTCTGGAATTCTCTCTTGCTTTTTCAATGATCCAACTGATGTTGGCAATTTGATCTCTGGTTCCTCTGCCTTTTCCAAATCCAGCTTGAACATCTGGAAGTTCACGGTTCACATACTGTTGAAGCCTGGCTTGGAGAACTTTGAGCATTACTTTGGTAGCATGTGAGGTGAGTGCAACTGTGCGGTAGTTTGAGCATTCTGTGGCATTGCCTTTCTTTGGGATTGGAATGAAAACTGACCTTTTCCAGTCCTATGGCCACTGCTGAGTTTTCCATATTTGCTGGCATATTGAGTGCAGCACTTTCACAGCATCATCTTTTAGGGGGTGCTAGCATGTGAGAAATACTAAAGCCAGAGCTGTGTCTTGTCCTCATACTGCCTGATAGAGAGAACCTTCTTGACCACCAGGGCTTTGCAGTGAGGGTTTTCTGTCCTACGCCATACCAAACGTGGAGACACTGCTGGCACTAGTGATAAAGAACCCGCCTGCCATTGCAGGACAGGCAGGATACTCAGGTTTGATCCTTGGGTTAGGAAGATTCTCTGGTGAAGGGAATGGCAACCCACTCCAGTATTCTTGCCAGGAAAACCCCATGGGCAGAGGAACCTGGTGGGCTATAGTCTGTGCAGTTGCAAAGAGTCGGATATGACTGAGCATCTGAGCAGCATGAAAGATGACAGGAAAGGACAGCAGAGATGTGTGTTTTGGTTTAACTGGGCAGGAATTTAAGGAGGGGGTACCAAGTAGAGAAGGCAGCTGTGCTAGAACTGGGAGAATGGACCCAGGGGAACTCTTGTCAGAGAGGGCCCAGGGCACCAGCAGAAGGCTGCTACCACCAGCAGGAGTTGGGTGTCTAGTGGTTCCGCTGGACTGGACCTCCCTGTCCCTATGTGTGTGGGGGCATCGTAGGCCTGGCTTGAGCACCGCTCTCCTGAGGACTGGAGCCTGGGCCCGTCCGTGTCGAGGACCCTCCTCTTCTTGCCTGTCTGTTCTGCAAGGCTCTGCTCCACCACCAGCCTGCCACCCTGTGAGCGCATTCCCAGGACAAGTCCAAGGGGAAGTGGTTCCTACAGTCCCGTGGGAATTATTGGAAGGGCAGGTTACAGTACTATATGTACCTTGAGCCGGCCTGGTGGGGAACAGCGTCCGCTACGACGTCGGACGAGGAGAAAACTGAGGTTTAAAGCAGTTAGGCAACTCCTCAAGAGTCGGCCTGTAGATGGCAGTCTACAGTGACACTCGGCTCTGACTCCAAAGTCCACGTTCTTCCCTCTTGACCGTGGTGCCTTTTCTCCCCTGCCAACTCCCAACAAGGAAGCGCCCTAGGGGGCCAGACAGACGCAGAGGCTGCCGCGTCCCCACAGCAAGCCCGTCAGATGCGAGGAGGGAGGGTGGGCTGAATGGCCTTCGTGTCTGGGTAAGGTGGCAGCTCCTGTGAGACGAGGGGCACGTCGGCCTGCGGGCTCCTTCTGCTGCAAGAGCAGCAGAGCCTCAGGCGACGAACGTGGGGCTGCCCTCGGTGTTGTTTTGAGCCTTCACTCTGAGTAGTCCCTGCTACTCAGCTGGACTGTGGGCACTCCCCACGTCTGGTGTGGTGCTTTGTCAGGATCACACTCATTAAATAAGAAATGCTGGATGGTAAGCACTTGTGTAGAGATTTACAGAGTCTGTGGGCATACATGACACATGACTTTTTAAGAGAATAATTTCAGTAACAAGACAAAAAGTGTGTTTTACCTCATCGCTGTAAGTTGTAACAGTCACAAACATCCCCAGACCAGGAGCAGATTCAAGGAAGTCGTGTCTGCCTAAGTCCCATTGTTGTATCTTGAAACGCCCTGTTTCAAAGATATGGCATTTATTATAAAATAAATAGTTATACATGATTACTGAGAAATGAAGTTTTCAAATTATCCAAATCAGAAAAATCCTGCTATTTTGAACAGCTTAGTCATGTCCAGATGTGAGAGTTGGACCATTAAGAAGGCTGAGTGCCAAAGAATTGATGCTTTTGAACTGTGGTGCTGCAGAAGACTCTTGAGAGTCCCTTGGACTGCAAGGAGATCCAAGTAGTCCATCCTAAAGGAGATCAGTCCTGAATGTTCATTGGAAAGACTGATGCTGAAGCTGAAACTCCAATACTTTGGCCACCTGATGTGAAGAGCTGACTCTTTGGAAAAGACCCTGATGCTGGGAGAGATTGAAGGCAGGAGGAGAAGGGGGTGGCAGAGGTTGAGATGGTTGGAGGGCATCACTGACTCAGTGGACATGTGTTTGAGTAAGCTCCGGGAGATAGTGAAGGACAGGGAGGCCTGGTGTGCTGAAGTCCACGGGGTCACAAAGAGTCAGACACGACTGAGTGACTGAACAACTTATTTTGGTGATCAGCTCCTATACTGGCATCGGAAGATTCTGGAATGTAGAGTTTTGGGTGCAGTTCTCATCATTGTTTACCAGTCACTTCACCACTATAGACCTCAGCATTGCATCTCTCTGAGGTCTGCTGAGAATAATGAGCCCACGGAAGCTTTGCCCCTGAAGGGTAAGCGTCCTGTGGCAGGACCGCCCCTTGCCCACGGGCCTCCTGCCTCTGCACTCCCATAGCTTCGCCTACCTGCTTCTGGCACAGTGTCAGAGAAGCCTTGCCTGACTTCCCCACAGAATCTGTTCACGTCCCCCACACTCCTGCCCTGTCACTTGCTTCCTCTTACAGCATGTTTAGCATCTTTGGCATTTTATGTTGCTTGTTGTCTGTTCTCTGTGAGAACGAAGACACTGTTCGTGTTGTTCGTCTGTCCTCACCTCCTCCAACTGCTGTCGCCCCCTTGAAGGGAGGTGCTCATCATGCACCTATCAGATGACCCACTGGCTCTAAAGGACAGCTGACCCCCAGCAGCACAGGGTTGAACTGGGCAGGTCAGCTTGTGTTCTATGTGGGGTCTCTTCAGTATAGCAAAGACTGCACTACTGCACAGTCACGGCTGCTTGAACCTGGGGATGCGGACCCGCAGACGTGGAGGGCCACCTGCAAGTTACACGTCGATCTCTAACTGTCCGGAGGGTCGGCGCCCCACCTGTTGTGTAAAGGGCTGGAGTCGGGGGACGAGCTGCATCCTCTTTTAAGGGGAGGATTACAGAGAGTCAGGAGCAGGAGAAAGCAGTCTTTAAATCTGTGCGTGGGGTGTTACAGGCACCCCTCTGAGCAGCCTGTGCTCGCCGCAACCCAGAACAAGCACAGCTAAACCTTTGCAAACCCACCCATGGTGTGGAAGATGCCCGGGTTTCCGACGGGCCTCTGGGTAGCACACGAGCAGGGTAGGCCAGGATGGCGGTGCCGAGCCTCAGGAGCATGACAGTCGGCGCGTCATCCAAATGGTTGTGCCTTTTCAGTCACGCGGCATGCCCAGCTCTCTGTGACCTTTTGGGCTGTAACCCACCAGCCTCCTCTGCCCATGTGCTTCCATCTTCTCCAGGCAAGAATACTGGAGCGGATTGCCATTTCCTTCTCCAGGGGATGTTCGCAGCCTAAGGATTGAACCCCTGTCTCTTACATCTCCTTCACTGGGAGGCAGGTTCTTTACCACTAGCGCCACTTGGAAAGCCATAAATGGGTTGACTACTTGCTAAAATAAAATGTTTAAATAGGAACCAATGTCATAACATAATACTCAAAATGTCCAGAATACATTACAAAATTATACACCATCCAAAGAACTAGGAAAACTTCAACTTGAATGAGAAAAGACAACTAATAGACTCCAGTATCAAAATGACATAGAGTTGAAATTATCTGACAAGAATTTTTAAGTCACTATAAAAATACATCAGTGAGTTTGAACATCCTTAAATGGAAAAGTAGGAGGTCTCAGAAAAAGAGTAGAGACATAAAAGGGGAAAGGACACATTAGAACAGGAAAAGTAGTGTCGGAAACTGAGTGGACTCAATAAAAGTGAGAGGAGAGAGGAAAGACTTGGTGAGCCTGAAACTAGACCAGCAGAGCAATGAAATCTGGCCAGTGGACAGAAAAGAGATGGGGACAGGGAAGACCCTCAAACAGCCCCATGAGCCCATGGGCAATAACCAGAGGTCTAGGATGTGTGTGTCTGGAGGAGAGGAGCGCGTGAGGGGCTGAGAAAACACGCAAGAAGTGAGGGTCAGTGACTCCCTCACTCGCTGGGAGGGACACCCACAGACTCAGGGAGGCTATGCAGACCCTACGAGGCCAGACTTCGCAGATTCACCACCAGACTTGGCATGATTAAACTTCTCAGGACCAAAGACAAAAAAAAAAACTATGGAAAACAGCCTGAGAGAAACTTCATTGCTGAGGAGGGAAAACAACCTGAGTAGCAGGGACCTGTCAGAACGTGGGAGCGAGAAGGAGAGTGCTGAAAGCAGAAGAGACCATCATGCAATTCTAGCCCTCCAAAGAACCCCCTGAGGGTGGGGGCGGGGCGTTCAGGGTCACACGCCCTCCAAAGACCCCCTTCAGGGTGGGGGCGGAGTATTCAGGGTCAAGGAGAAGTAGGAAGACTTTTCACTAGAGCACTGCTGTAAAAAGATAACTAAAGGGGCTTCCTAAAACAGAACCAAAGTGGAATAGCAGGAATGAGGAAAAATGGGAAGGTCAACCCTGGGTAAGGGAAACCACAACAGAATTTTCTCTTCCATTAAAAAAAAAAAAGTTGCTGGACAGTTGAAGGGAGGTAGTGAAGTGAAAGTCGCTCGGTTGTGTCCAACTCTGCGACCCATGGACTGTATAGTCTCCAGTCAGAATACTGGAATGGGTAGCCTTTCCCTTCTCCAGGGGATCTTCCCAGCCCAGGGATCGAACCCAGGTCTGCTGCATTGCTGGCAGATTCTTTACCGGCTGAGCCACAAGGGAAGCCCTGAAGGGAGGGAGGTTAAAAGTAAAAGGATGAAAAACGTTTATCATTGCAACAATCAAAAGAAAGCTCATGTGGTTCCATAAATACCAGATAAAGAAGACTCCACAGCAATGGAGATTGCCAAGGACACAGAAGGGCCTCATGCGATGACAAAGGGGTCAGTTCAGTATGAAGACGTAACCATCCTGAAAGCATCAAAACAACCTGAAGTGAAACTGCTGAAAGAGATGTGGACGAGTCTACCACAACCTGAGGGCTGCCCGCACTGCTCGGCGTGGTGGGGCTGCTGGCCATCGAGGAGCTGACTCTCACCATCCCCGAGTGCCTGCTTGCCATTCTCAGGTGTCTCCCCGGACAGCAGGGTACATGTTGCTTTCAAGTGTGCGTGGATGTCTCTCCAAGTTGGGCAACAAAGCCCCGAGCCTGCCCGGCACCTTTGCTGAAGCTGCTGAGTGTCCCTGGAGGAGCACAGGGCCAGGCAGATGGCTTTCCAGGCCCGTGGGCACTTGGAAACATCTGCCTCGTGACTCCTGTCCTCTCAGAGGACTGGGGCACCTGGGTCTCCCAGGGACCTCCTTCCGTTCCTCCCACCTCACCCACATGGACCTGCTCGGCGTCTCCTGCTTTCACCACGAGCACCCTGGCCCCTGGCCGCCTGCTGCCCCGGCCTGCCCCCTGGCCTGTCAGCAGCTGCCCTCCCACCCCCAGGGCCCCGCTGTGGTCACCGTCCCCACACTAACCACCCACGTTTGTCCTGTCCGCGAGCTGCCCCCAGCTGGGGCCTGGAGACCTGCCATGTCCTCTTCCGTGGGCCCCCTGCCTGGGGCAGAGGGAGGTCGAAGCTTGGTGAGGATTTGTGGCGTGACTGGAAATCAGTCCTGGGTGTTCACGGGAAGGACTGATGTTGAAGCTGAAGCTCCAGTACTTTGGCCACCTGATGCGAAGAGCTGACTCATTGGAAAAGACCCTGATGCTGGGAGAGATTGAGGGCAGGAGGAGAAGGGGACAACAGAGGATGAGATGGCTGGATGGCATCACTGACTCGACGGACAGGAGTTAGCAAGCTCCGGGAATTGGTGATGGACAGGGAGGCCTGGCGTGCTGCAGTCCATGCGGTCGCAGAGTCAGACGCGACTGAGCGACTGAACTGACCTGAACTGGACGTGTCCCTGGTACGTGTTCAGTGAAGGACTTTGAACGGCCGTGCCCATGGCCGGGGTTCCTGGCCCCGGGAGCCGTTATGCCCCGGGCCGCCACCAGGGGGCAGGAGAGCAGCACTGCTGGTGGGCGGGTGGGCGGGGCAGGACGGTCCCCGAGCGGGCAGGACGGTCCCCGTGGGGGGGCACGCAGAGCTGCCGTGCGATGGCGTGTATCCCCTGGGGTGTGGCGACCCGGTGACCATTCGCATACGGCTTAATGCAGAGCGTAGCTCATGGTGAGCCTGATGCAAGCACGCGACGGACTATCCCTTAGCGGTCACTGGGCTTTTCACATGCGGGGTTTTCTGTCAGCTCCCATTAGGTCTTACCACCCTGCGAAGTCGGTATAATGGGCCCACATTTACAGGGGAGGAGCCTGAGCGGGGAGCTTCCTGACTTACCAGCGCTCTCTAGACCGCAGGAGGAGTGTGTGTGCTCAGTCACAGAGTCGTGTCCCACTCCTTGCGACCCCGTGGTCTGTAGCTCACCAGGCTCCTCCGTCCCTGGGATTTACCAGGCAAGAATTCTGGAGTGGGTTGTAATGCCCTCCTCCAGGGGTTTTCCTGACCCAGGGATCAAGCTTGACTCTCCTGTATTGGCCTGTGGCTTCTTTACCACTGAGCCTCCAGGGAAGCCCTAAAGCGAGATGGCCCGGGGTGAAAACGAGTGACCTCAGCCCGGGTCACATGCCACCTGGCCCCGGTGGCGTGCGGGTGAGCTAACCCCTCCTGCAGAGCTTCTGCACTGACCTTGCCCTCCAGACACCCCTCCTCCTGGGGCTCTACTCAGCTGCCCTGGCGGGGAGCCAGGCTGCCCCTCAGAAACCCCCAACCCCTACTGTGCGGCTATGCAGACTCTCAGCTCTCAGCTTTCCCTGACCCGAGGCAGCTCTGTCTTCTGCTCCAGACTTGAGTCCTGGGCTGGAGCCGAGGGCTGTTTGAGCTGAAACTGGATAAGTGAGACGCAGCCATGGCGGGAATTTTGGAAAGTAAAAGCCCCCACCAGAGGCTTCTGGTGCTCAGTGTTACCCTTCTAGGCTTTCCCCATGGGGGCACACAGTATATTTTATAAAAAATGAGGTCATACGGCACAACTCTGATTTGCTTTTTCCACCAGCTTTTTTCAGCCATCCTTGTATGTCCTTAAATGCTCTTCTGTAACTTGACTGAGGTCTGTTCAGAGAGCTGAAGAGAGAACCACATCATGTCCAGCGCTGAGCTGGGAGCTCTGCAGACACAAACTGGCCCCACGTGTCAGAGGAGCCAGGGAAGGAACCGGGATGGCCACTGTGTGGGGGTCGCTCAGACCAGCTGTCCAGGCGGCCCGGGAGCAGCCTGGCACAGAAGGCAGGTGCTTTCAAGGCCATCGTGGATGCAGAGCGGCCCCTTCCAGGTGCCCCAGGCTCCCAGGCGCCTTGGCTTCCTTAGGTTCTGTCTGTGCGGAGGGAGGGAGGGAGCCCCGGGCTGCTGACACCGAGCAGAGGCGCTGACAGCACCCTCCCTTCCTACGCCGCATGCCGTGGGGCCCAGCGAACAGGCCGCCGCCACCAAGTCTGCAGCCAAATCGTAGCCAACCTCCCGAGCGCCCTGGTGCCCCTCAGCACCCACCCCAGCCCCCCAGCCCTCCGACCTGTGAAGACGCAGCCCGACGTGTCTGTGCTCTGTTCGGGCGTGTCCTGTGAGCGCGCTCCGCCTGCGTGCGAGGTTCTCCCGTGCGGCCCAGGCGCCAACCGTGCGCCCTGTTGCTGCCGCGCAGTGTCCTGTCCCATGGATGGATGACCGGCTGTCCTCCCTGCCGGCCTGGGCTCTGCAGGCTCCTGCGTGGGCCCTTTCGGGTGGCGCTGCTCTGAAGGGTCTCCTGAGCTCGTGTGCGTGTTTCCGGTGGGCGAGTCCTGTGTGTGCCTGGATCCAGGCTGAGTGTGTGTCCATCTCCCAGGGGCACCATGGGAGTCCGGGTGAGGGCTAGGCCTGGAGCCGGAGGGCTACACCTGCCAGCCTGCATTCTGTTTTCTGACCCGTGGGTATGCAGCCGCGTCTCTGGGCTGGGCTTTGTGTCGCCTGCCAGGCGTGGAGTCAGTACCCTTCCACCCACCCCTGGCTATTCCAGTGTCTCCTCTCCTATGGGGCTGTGGCTGCTCCCCGGCCAGGCCTCCTCCCTGACCACAGGACAGTCCTCCGTGCTGGCCCCTTGGGTGCAGAGGCGTGCATCTTGCTCGCACACTCGGTCTGCTGTCAGAATCATGGTGTCACCAGGAGAGGGCAGAAGAGCAGACGATTCTCTGGGACCTGGGTCCTCGGAGCCCTGGCATCTGCAGGGGGGCCTGAGGCAGGTGGGCACTGCAGCCAACACAGGGCACGAAACCCTTGCCCCGGAGATTTGTTTGGAAACTTCAGTCAAATCTCTCGTGTACCTTTATTCTGCTTCTCTTAGTCCTTCTTAGCAATGCTCTTTAACAACAGACTCCGAGGGAGGAGGGACTCCGGGGAGCGTCAGCTCAGTGACCACCCGATGGGCAGTGCAGCCACCCGCTTGCTGGTCCCTGGCGACACTTTAAACCGGGTTGTGAGTTCCTACAAAGGCAGGCGCCGGGCGAGGGGAGCGGTGCCATGCAGCGCAGTGACCACATGTGGGGGACTGTTCATTAAAAGGAAAGTAATGAGGGAATTCCCTGGAGGTCAGCCCTTAGGCCTCCGCTTCCACTGCTGGGGGCAGTCCTTGGTGGAGGAACAAAGACCCTGCATGCCCTGTGGCATGGCCAAGAAAAGAAAAGAATTAGAACCCAGAAGCAGTGAAGTCTCACTCCTGGTCGCTCCCTTTTGAAATGTCCCTGGACATGACTCTGGCGCTGGGCCAGCTCCCGGGGTTCTGTAGCTTCTTTGCTTCAAGCACAAACCTTCCCGGAGACCAGGAGGTGGAGGAGGAGGAAGTCACGGAGGAAGAGGACTGTCACTCCTCACCACACGGGAGCTTGAGGCCTGGGCGCCTCTGAAGCCTCGCCCCTGCCTAGCCAAGGATTCAGGTGCAGGTGATTCATTGCAGGATGCCCACCCAGGAGTGGGAGGGAGAGGGGCCAGGTGAGGGGAGCCTCCAGGTGAGGCCCCTGCTCGGAGCTCAGAAACCTGAGCCAGAGCGCCCACCCCTGAGAGGGCACCAGTGAGCCGAGTGGGGCTCAGACCCTGCACCTGCCGGGCTGTGGCCTCAGCCCCTTGCCCTCTTAACCTGCAACACAGGAATTCCGGGCTCTTCTCAGAAATTTCCTCCTTTTCAGGGAGGGTTGGAGTCGAGGCCACCCCGCTTCACAGGAAGCTTCAGACAGACCATGGGGGGCCAAGCTGGCCAGGTTGGAGACAGTCCAGGAGGGCAGGGGGAAGCCCGCACGCACACCCGTGGCTGTCAGGGCCCCACTGCTGCAGCTCACGGGCGAGGAGACGGGGCTCAGAGTCAGCGAACATCAACGATAGTCACAGCCGGCACACCGCTGCCCGCCTGCGGTGCCCTCAGCGGCCTCCCCTGGGCACCGGGCAGCTGCCTGCTCAGATGCCCTGCCGCCTGTGTTTAGCCCCCAGGAGCAAAGACACTTTCAGGTCTAGATTTGACCAAATGGCTCTGAGGTCATCTCCCTTCAGAGTTCTGAAAGGTGTGTTTCCCTGGACTCTTTTGGAACTCCAAGCTGGAAGGAGAGAAGGCGGAGCTGCCGTGGGCTCTTCCTGGACACAGGGTGTCTGATGTGATCTCATCCCCACAGATGCCTAGAAGGTTTTCACATCTGTTTGCCCACTTTGGTGATCTAAACATCAAATATAGCGTGTTCTTGATTGCCACTTCTTAACCAGGTAGGATCTGACCTGTGCTCTTATGATCAAGTGTCACCAAGCCAAAGTCAGGATGTGACAGGCAGCAAAGGTTTAGCGCACGTTCAGTGAGGCGGCGAGTGGAAACAGTCGTTTGTGGGGCAAGCAGCCTCCCCACGCTGAGCCCGCTGCAGCCGGGAATGAATACACACTGCTGGCAGACAGCGGCTGAGGTGTAGACAAAGGGGCTTGCAGCGCACAGTGAGCAAAGGCACGGTAAAAGTGCAGCGAAGTCTGTTGTAAAAGGGATTTTTAAAGGAAATGTTTTAAGAATTGTATTTGGAGGTATGCTGTTATAATATTTAGCACATCAAAGTAGTGGGCCGATGATTAAAGATCTGATCATAATTCAAGGAAAAATAATGACAAGAATAGAGACTTCGGTGATGGTCCATCATGGTTAAAATTCTTTTAAAAGAAGTTCATAAAAGTAAGAAACACCTCCAGAACATCTATTACTAAACCTGGCCTTGGTGATTTTTGTATCTCTTCAACTCTTGTAATACTTATTTTCTTAAAATCTCCTTTGACTACACCAACTTTGGTTTGGTTTATATTTGCAAGGTATGTCTTTTCCCACTAGCTTACTTTCAACCTTTCCATATACTTAAAGTGGCTTGTTTACAAACAGCATATAGTTGGGTTTTTAAAGGAAGTAGAGAGGTTGTCTTGTCTGTCGTTGGCCATGCCGGGTCTTTGTTGCTGCACACGGGCCCTTAGGCTGGGGCTCAGCAGCCGCAGCTCTAGCGCTTCAGTGGCTCCAGGGCCTGTGGGATCTTCCCAGACCAGGGATCGGACCCATGTCCCCAGCATTGGCGGCAGATTCTTCCTCACGTGCCCTGAGGGGAGTCCCAGATGTGTTTTTTTTTTTCAAATTTAGTATAACAGTCCTTGTCTTTTCACTGGAGAATGTTGCCCATTTACACTTGAAAGTGAAAGTCGCTCAGTCGTGTCTGACGCCTTGTAATCCCATGGACTACACAGTGCGTGGGGTGCTCCAGGCCAGAATACTGGAGTGGGCAGCCTCTCCCTTCTCCAGGGGCTCTTCCCGACCCAGGGATCCAGCCGGGGCTCCCTGCGCTGCAGGCGGGCTCCTTACCAGCTGGGCCGTCCATAATGTGATGTGAAGTGTCGCTGGGTCAGGCCACCGTATTGCTGTTTGCTTTCCATTTCTCCTATTTGTTCTTTGTTCCTTTTCCCCTTCTTTCTTGCCTTTTTTAAAAAACTGAGTATTTTTTCCATTGTTCTCCTTTAGCATATTATATATTCTGAGACTCTAGGACCCTATTTTCTTTTAGAGAAATATTGAAACATATGTCCTGACATGATTCCACATTTTCCCTGTAGTCTCAGCAGACACTGAGTAGCTGAGTCTAACTCTGTGTGACTGCTGGGGGGGTGGCTGAGGGGACCTCAGGGAGCGGGACAGAGACCGAGGCCCTGTGGGTGGGGGGCAGGGAGCAGGGCAGGACAAGGGGTGCGAGCAGCTGTGTCCGTGGGGATGGGTCCTCGGGAGTCCCTGACTCAGGGCCTGTGCCCACACAGCCGCCAGACTCATCCTGCCGCCCCTGCCTTCCTGCCTCAGACCCTCCCCTGGGCCAGCTGTTTGTTGGGCTGGGGTCGTGAGCATGTCCAGGCCAAGTCCGCACAACTGGTGGCCCACCAGCAGGCAGGTGGATAGGCCTCTCCTGTCCCTCTCCTCCTCTGCCGCTGTGAGCGCAGGTTGGAAACCCCCCAGGTTACTAGGAGAATGACCCGCTGCCAGAGAGCCAGGGGCTTGGAGCGTTACTGGGGCGAGAGAGTCAGGGCCAGGGAGCAGCCGCAAACACAGCGCCTTCTGCGTGTCTGCCAGGTTTCCAGGAGCCCTACAAGTATTAGTTCCATTGTGATGAAGACGGGGCTAGGAATAGGTGTTATTATTTTTTATCCCACTTTGCAAACGCGGCAGAGAGGCTAGGAGCCCGCCCAGGGAAGATGGCAATTCCCAGCAGCTCTGGGGCTACATCCGGGCGGTCGTGTTGACTCTCTGCAGCCATGGCCTCAGGAGAGGTCTTCACCTGCCTTCTCCCCATCCCTCACCCTAGGCTCTCACACTGCAGTCTCTCTCTTTGCATCCACACTTGCTGCATCTCCTGGGGTTTTTGCAGGATGAGTTATGACACTTTGCAACAGAACACATGTGATGGCCAAGATGAACTGAGAGGAGAATTCAACCCCGTTCAATGTCAGGTTGAGTTGTATGTAAAAATACATGATCAGCACTTGTGAAAAATGCTGCTAGGCTGAGCTCCTGCTTCTCTTTTTATGTCATAAAATCAGCCTCCCGACCTTATGAGGCTGAAGTTCAGAAGACACCCTGACCTCTGCTGCTCTGTCTTGTGTTACTGAAGCACTCTAGAGACCCTGGTCATCTTTCAAGAATTCAACCACAATCAGCATGATTCATGGCATCACAGATTGTTTAACTGAAGGAAACTTGACAACCGGAAAAACAAATCAGGCTTGGGTTCTGTGCTCTTGTGTCTGGCTTTCCTGTTTTATGAATTACGCAATTCACTCTTAAGCCTATTTTCAAGTCAGTTTTGCATAACTTGATATGCAAGAAACATCTCAAGAGAAAACTGTACAGGTGATGCTCTCTGCCAAATAACGTATACATCAAGAAGTTGGCATAATAACCTTACTAGCCATGAAACAGCATCCTGAGTCCAACGTTCAGCAGCTCATTTAACCCACCTGTTATCAGGGTGTCGCTCGGAATATCTTCTATTATGCATTTCTCCTCTCGTTCCCCTACGTGGAAGTAAAAAGCAGTTGAAAGTGAAAAACAAAAACTCAAAAGGAACATGAACAGGTGCATTCCTGTTGCTTCAGCCCCCCTTGAACTCCTCCTTTAGAAACGGATCGACTGAAGGGGACACTGCTTGCAGAGTGCTGTATTTCATCAGGTTGTTTTCTTTGTCAATTGATTTTTGTGAGAAGTGACACATGGTGGCTGCGCCTGGCCAGGTGATCGCAGGTCCCAGGGAGCAGGGTCAGAGTCATCTGGACCCTGGGGCCTCGCTGAGTGAGACGTCAGAATTCCTGGGGACCTAGTGCTTGGAGAGAATGAAAGACAAAGTGAGGCCAAGGGACAAGCCGAGGGGGACTCCCCAGAGCGCCACACCCAGCACATGCCCAGTGACGGCCTGAGCCGTGCAACAGTGACCAAGTCGAAATGGTTCTCGGGTCGTTTCCGCTCAGCGGGCAGAAGGGGAGGGAGGCTGGTGAGGACGCAGGGAGGAGCAGAGTGCAGGAGGGAGGCTGGTGAGGACGCAGGGAGGAGCAGAGCGCAGGAGGGAGGCTGGTGAGGACGCAGGGAGCAGGAGGATGCAGGTGCTGAAGTGAAAGCTTCCCGCCTGGGACGGGGTGAACGCCCACCTGTGACCCCAGTCCTCGCCCTGAACAACTCTCCAAACAGTTACAGTCACCTGGCGTGATTTGCTACATTTCAGCTCTGGCAGCCAATGTTTTTCCTTTTCTTTTTTTAAACAGAAGTTTATTCCCAGGTGGCTCTAGTGGTAACGAACCCGCCTGCCGATGCAAGAGACAAGAGAGGCAGGAGATGTGGGTTCGTTCAATCCCTGAGTTGGGAAGATCTGGAGGAGGATATGGCAACCCAGCCCAGTATTCTTGCCTGGAGAATCCCATGGACAGAGGAGCCTCGCAGGCCACAGTCAATGGGATTGCAAGGAGTTGGACATGACTGAGTGACTTAGCACAACACATTCTTAAATGTACACTAGGTTCCAAGACGACACTTCACTGTGGCTATAGGTGGCAACAGATGTTATGGCAGGGAGTCCAGACATCTAAACAGGCGCGGACCTGAGGGCCATCAGCACCAGGGTCGGCTCCCTCCGCCAGGTCTCTGAACTCCGCCTGGGCCTCCTTTCCCTGCCGCCCGTGCTGTCAGCTCTGAGTCTCTCTGGTGCCTGCTTCCTTCCGCCTCGCCTTCCTCATCCGTCTCCCTGGCTTGCTTCTTGGGCTGCTCCTGGCCACCCTTGCGGCCCGACGTAGCGCCTGCCACTCTTCCTCAGACCCCGCCCAGTGTTCTCTCTTTATGTCTTTGGTTTTGAAGGTTTATGGACAGAAACAGTCCCATCTCCCACGCCCTCCGCGGTGACCTCTTCCTTCACCAGAGGATGGCACCACCCCCGAGGAGATGGCATTCTGGCCTTGGTGGAGTGCGCTGAACTATGACTATGGACTTATGTGGATTTCACCTGCTTCTGCACACACATTGTTTTTTTAAAAATGCAAGTATACCATTAAAAGAATACATTAACAACTGCTTATGAGCACTTGAAACAAGCAGAAAAGTGGGAGGAAACGTAGCATCACTTCTGGATGAGAGACAGAGTTGTTTCTCTGACTGGCCTTCAGCCGTGAGAACGCCAGCTGGCAGCAGACCCAGGCTTGCCTTGTCGGGCGGGGCATGG
The DNA here is from genome assembly GCA_007570785.1 of Antilocapra americana. Classification (NCBI taxonomy): domain Eukaryota; kingdom Metazoa; phylum Chordata; class Mammalia; order Artiodactyla; family Antilocapridae; genus Antilocapra; species Antilocapra americana. The sequence continues at coordinate 450,652 of ML660766.1, forward strand.
CGGCTCTCTCCGCAGCGTGGAGCGCAGGTGAGGTCCTGGCTCGGCGCCAGGCATGCACAGGGCCTCCAGGACGAGGGGTGTGGCAGGAAGGGCTGCTGCTGGCCGCGGGCCTGGTGCCCGGCCAGGCCACTGAGCATGGGTCCTCTGCAGCTGTCTCCACTGTGACCCAGCCCAGCTCTCCTGGCCCTGGGACCTGGCCTCGGAAGTGGCCAGGGCCCGCGCTGAGTCCCCCTGCCGGGCCCCACAGTGCCTCAGCCCCTCCCTGAGCGATTTCTCGGTCTCTTTGGGCCGTTACAGCCGGACTCTACACACACTCATTTCTCACGGTCCTGGAGGCTGGCTGTGTCTGGGAAGGGCCGGCCTCCGTCTGCAGATGGCCACCCTTGCACTGGGTCCTCACACGGAATGAGGGGCGAGGGAGCTCTGAGGGGCGTGCTATGAGGGCATAGCCCCGGCCACGACCTCGTCACCTCCCAGGACCCGTCCTGACGGTGTCACAGGGGGGTGTCGGGATTCCAGCATACAGGTTCAGACCACAGCAGCCACCAAGCTGTCCTTCGGAAAAGGGCTACAGGGGTGTCCAGGGTCTAAACACGGGCCTGTGAGCAGTGTTACAGGGGTGTCCAGGGTCTAAACACGGGCCTGTGAGCAGGGCTACAGGGGTGTCCACGGTCTAAACACGGGCCTGTGAGCAGTGCTACAGGGGTGTCCACGGTCTAAGCACGGGCCTGTGAGCAGTGCTACAGGGGTGTCCACGGTCTAAACACGGGCCTGGGAGCAGTGCTACAGGGGTGTCCACGGTCTAAACACGGGCCTGTGAGC
>ML660766.1:471473-503609 GCA_007570785.1 Antilocapra americana
GGTGTCCACAGTCTGACACGGGCCTGTGAGCAGTGCTACAGGGGTGTGCACAGCTTGAACCCCAGCCTGTCCGAGCTGCCCCATCCACACATGCCTTTTCCAAGAGCTTAGGCAGCTCAGTCTCCTCACCCGCAGGACTGGGGTGCTCACAGTCTCTGCTCACAGGGCTTTGGAATGCCCTCAGGATCCATGTATGACATGCTCAGAGTAGGACCCCTGGCTCTTGGGGAGCCTTCAGAATGGCTGCTTGCTGCTGTGTCAGAACCTGACCTCTGGAAGACCTGTCCTGATGAGGCATCTCCACCCCAACTCCACGCACTTCCGCTGAACTTTCATTATGGAATTTCAAGCACTTAAATCCGGGCAATTTTGCAATGAGCCCCGATCTTATTTCATTTAACCAACATACATGCGCTCACACTTCCTGGAGTATTTGAAAGCAAATTCCAGGCCAGAGGTTGTTTCCCCTCGTCAGTTTTCAATGTGCATCTTTGGCCAGTGGGATGCTGCTGCCCTGTGGGCCAGTTCTGAGGGCAAGGGCTGACTCTCTCTAGGGGCTCCACTCGATTTGGGCCGAGAACCTCACTGGGAGGAGCAGGCGTCGGCGTCCTGTCACCTAGCCACACAGGCCGAGCTGTCGGTGGTCCTGCTCTGGTCGTGGTGTTCGAGCCTTTTCATATACGGTTGGGTTCAGTTGGCAAATACTCTGTTGCTGATTTTTGCATCAGTGCTCATAGAAAGTATCTGTAGTTTTCTTGTAGTGTCTGTGTCTTGTTTTGTTCAGGGTAATGCCTCAAATAATGAGTTAGGAAGTTTCCCCGCTGCTTAAGCTTTTGTGAAAAGTTTGAGAAGGGTTGATACTAGTTCCTCATTAAATGTTTCGTGGAATTCACCAGTGAAGTGATTAGGTCCAGTTTCTTTATTTAGAGATATTCTTGTTATTACTGATGCAATTTTCTTACTAGTTATATTTCTATTCTTATTTTCTATTTCTGCATGATCCAGTCCTGGTAGTTTTTGTATTTCCAGAAATTTGCCGATTTCAACTAAATTATCTAATTTATTTGTGTACAGTTGCTCATAGAACTCTTGTAATCCTTTTTATTCTGCAGTATGGATTTTAATGTCCCTACTTTCATTTCTGACTTTGGTAAGTTCAATCTCCACTCATTTTTTCTTAGTCCATCTGGGTAAAAGTTTGTCAGTTTTGCTGATATTTTCAAAAAGCAAGCTTTTGGTTTCATTGATTTTCTTTACTGTTTTATTGTTCTCGATTTCGTTTATCTCTGACCTAATCTTTATTATTTCCTTCCTTCTGCTAGCTTTGGGTGTAGCTCTTTCTTCTCCTTCTAGTTCCTTAGATTTTAAAGATAGGTTGTTGGCTTGACATCTTTCCTATTTTTAATGTGTTTATAGCTGTGTGTGTGTGTGTGTGCGCGCGCACTCAGTCATGTCCAACTCTTTTGTGACCCCGTGGCTGTAGCCCACCAGGCTCCTCTCTTCATGGAATTGTCCAGGTAGGAAATACTGGCGTGGTTTGCCACTTCCTTCTCCAAGGGATCTTTCCAACGCAGGGGCTGAAGCCACATCTCTTGCATCTTCCGCACTGGCAGGCAGGTGCTCTACCCCTTGATCCCCCGAGAAGCCCTGATCACCCCTTGACCCCCCGAGAAGCCCTGATCACCCCTTGTCCCCCCCAAGAAGCCCTGATCACCCCTTGACCCCCCAAGAAGCCCTGTCCACCCCTTGACCCCCTGAGAAGCCCTGTCCACCCCTTGACCCCCCGAGAAGCCCTGTCTACCCCTTGACTCCCCGAGAAGCCCTGATCACCCCTTGACCACCCGAGAAGCCCTGTGTATAGCTGCAGTTCCCCCGTTAGCGCTGCTTTCACTGCATTCCATATCTTTTGGTACGTTGTATTTTCATTTTCAACTTCCCTGGTGGCTCAGTGGTAAAGAATCTGCCTGCAATGCAGGAGATGTGGATTCAATTCCTGGGTCAGGAAGCTCCCCTGGAGGAGGGCATAGCCCTCCAGTGTTCTTGCCTGGAGAATCCCATGGACAGAGGGGCCTGGCGGCATGCATAAATTTTCATTTGTTTCTAAGCGTTTTCTAATTTCCTTGTGAGTCCTTCTTTAGGCCACTGGTTTAAGAGTGTGTTGTTTGATTTCTACAAAGTTGTGAATGTTCTAGTTTCACCTCTGTTGTTGATTTCTAACTTCATCCTGTTGCGGCTGCAGAAGATACTTTGTATGATATCACCTTTTAAAATCGATTGAGACTTGATATGTGGGCTGGGCTTTGCTGGTGGCTCTGTAAAGACTCTGCCTGCAATGCAGGAGATCTGGGTTCAAACCCTGGGTCAGGAAGATCCCCTGGAGAAAGGAATGGCAGCCCACTCCAGTGTTCTTGTCTGGAGAATCCCATGGACAGAGGAGCCTGGCGGGCTGACGTCCATAAGATTGCAAAGGGTGGCACGCACACTTGCGTGGCCTCATGTAGGGTCTAGTCTGTAACGTGCCTTGTGTGCGTCTGAGAAGACTGTGTGTGTTGTTGCTGGCAGAGTGTCCTGGGCACCTCCCTTAGGTCTAGTCAGTGTGCTGTGTTGGTTAAGTCCTCTGTTTCCTTGGTTGCTTTCTGACTGGTTGTTCTGTCCATTATTGTGAGTGGGGTATTGAAGTCTCCATATATTATTGTCAAGCTATTTCTTCCTTCAATTTTGTCAGTTTTTGCTTCATATATTTTTGATGTTTTATCATTAGGCACGTAAATATTTATAACTTATATTTTCATGCTGTATTGAAAGCTTTATTAATATTTAATGCCCTTAGTTTCTTGTAACTATTTTTGATTTAAGGCCTATTTTGTATGATACTTGTATAGCCACCCTTGCTCTCTCTTGGTTCCAGTTTGCAGGAGTGTCTTTTTCTGTCCTTTCAGTTTCAATTTCTCTGAGTCCTTGGATTTAAAGTGAGTTTCTTGCAGACAAAATATAGTTGGGTCATGTGTTTTTATCTATTCTGGAAGTGTCTGTCTTTTGATTAGAAAATTTAATCCATTTCCACATAAAATAATGGCTGATAGGAAGGGACTTCCATCATTTTGCTGAGCAGACTTTCCAAGGACCCAGAGCAGGAGGAGAGATTGCCTTTACAGGAGTGTTTATGGGAAAGACAGCAATTTCTCAACAGGAGCCAAGGGAGTCAGAAGGCAGCCCAATAGAGCTTCTAACATGCTGAGAGCAACAAGCTGGCAACCCAGAGTCGTGACCTCAGTACTGTCAAGAATGAGGGCTTAGATACATTTTCAGATCAACAAAAACTGAAAAACTCTAACACCAAGGGACTTTAAAAGACGTGTTTCAGCACAAAAGTATCTCCTAGCTCTGTCCTCTGAAAAAGCTTAAAGGCAATGGCAGCCCAGTAGAAAACACTTTTTACATCAAGCTTTAGTATGAAGGAACTAACGTTATTCTGCCCAACAGACACAGGAGTTGGAAGACAGGGGGAAATGGCACAGCAGGAAACACTTGTGAGGTGAGAATCTGTCTCCCACCTGGACAACTGCAGGGGCAGACTCCTCTGATGAGACAGCCTGCAATGTCCAGAGTCTTCTGGGGGCCTGCAGCTTCCAGGGGAAGCCTTGAATGGCAAATTGTATTTAATTTTGGTCAATCTGAACTCTCAGTGGGTAGCAGCTACCCACCCCTCAACCCTGAGTCAGTAGATGGGGGACCACACACTGCTACTTGAGTACCCCACACACAGCTCGCAGGGACTGGGGTGGGTACAAAAGACCCTGTGCAGACGCTGGGGCCAGACATCCTGGAGTGTGAAGTCAAGTGGGCCCCAGGAAGCATCACTACGAACAAAGCTAGTGGAAGTGATGGAATTCCAGCTGAGCTATTTCAAATCCTAAAAGATGATGCTGTGAAAGTGCTGCACTCAATATGTCAGCAAATTTGAAACACTCAGCAGTGGCCACAGGACTGGGAAAGGTCAGTTTTCATTCCAGTCCCAAAAAAAGGCAATGCCAAAGAATGTTCAAGCTACCTCACAATTGCACGCATTTCACACACTAGCAAAGTAATGCTCAAAATTCTCCAAGCTAGGCTTCAAAAATAGGTGAACTGAGAACTTCCAGATGTTCAAGCTGGTTTTAGAAAAGGCAGAGGAATCAGAGATCAAATTGCCAACATCTGATGGATCATCGAAAAAGCAAGAGAGCTCCAGAGAAACATCTACTTTTTTATTGACTACACCAAAGCCTTTGACTGTGGATCACAACAAACTGGAAAATTCTTCAAGAGATGGGAATACCTGACCGCCTGACCTGCCTCCTGCGAAATCTGTATGCAGGTCAAAAAGCACCAGTTAAAACCAGACATGGAACAATGGACTGGTTCCAAATTAGGGAAGGAGTACTTCAAGGCTGTATATTGTCACCCTGCTTATTAAACTTATATGCAGAGTACATCATGCAAAATGCTGGGCTGCTGGATGAAGCACAAGCTGGAATCAAGATTGCAGGGAGAAATATCAATAACCTCAGATACACAGATGACACCACCCTTATGGCAGAAAGTGAAGAACCACTAAAGAGCCTCTTGATGAAAATGAAAGACGAGAGTCAAGAAGCTGGCTTAAAACTCAACATTCAAAAAATGAAGATCATGGCATCTGGCCCGATTATTTCATGGCAAATAGATGGGGAAACAATGGAAACAGTGACAGACTTTCTTTTCTTGGGCTCCCAAATCACTGCAGATGGTGACTGCAGCCATGAAGTTAAAAGATGCTTGCTCCTTGGAAGAAAAGCTATGACCAACCTAGACAGCATATTGAAATGCAGAGACATGACTTTGCTGACAAAGGTCTGTCTGGTCAAAGCTAATAGTTTTTCCAGTGGTCATGTATGGATGGGAGAGCTGGAGCATTAAGAAGGCTGAGCGCCGAAGAATTGATGCTTTTGAACTGTGGTGTTGGTGAAGACTCTTGAGAGTCCCTTGGACTGCAAGGAGATCCAACCAGTCCATCCTAAAGGAGATCAGTCCTGGGTGTTTATTGGAGGGACTGATATTGAGGCTTAAACTCCAATAATTTGGCCACCTGATGTGAAGAACTGACTCACTGGAAAAGACCCTGATGCTGGGAGAGACTGAAGGCAGGAGGAGAAGGAGATGACAGAGGAGGAGGTGGTTGGATGGCATCACCAACTCAATGGACATGAGTTTGAGCAAGCTCCGGGAGTTGGTGATGGACAGGGAGGCCTGGCGTGCTGCAGTCCACGGGGTCGCACAGAGCCAGACACGACTGGGCGACTGAGCTGGACTGAGCGGATACTGGGGACTGTGCACTGACCACCGCTGCTTCTAATAATAGGAGCAGACAAACAGGTGGGTGGCCATGGTTGCTGTGCGTCCCTCATTGTTGCGAGACCCTCCCCCTCCAGCTGAAGTGACTTCTAGGGATTTAAAAGAGCAGCAGCCTCCCCCACCCCTCCACTTTTTGCTTTTTATTCCTATTGAACATAGATTGCTTTCATCTGTTTGTCATCTTTGAGATATGGTGTGCTTTCTTTTTCTGAAGATACCTTTTTATTTCAGTCAGTTCTACAACTTTCAAACGCTTTTTTCTCTAAGTATCATCTCTTCCCCATTATCCCTATTATGTCTTTCAGAGTTTGTTTTAAAACATTTTATAACTTGTCATTTATATCCCCTATCTTTTGAATATTTCCCTTTGTGTTTTCATGCTGCATTCTAGGTGATGTATCTTCCAGTTCACAAATTCTTTCTCCAGCTATGCCAAGCTCAGCTGTTCAACCCACTGAGGACCGTCATTCCACACAATTTTTCTTTTCCAGATTTATCTGTTTGTTTCTAATTATCCCTTGTTGACTGGTCATTTTTCAGTTGTTGTTCTGTATTTTATTTCTGACAACTTCATTATCTGTGATCTTGGTTGGTTGTTTTTTTTTTTTCCTGCTGACTTTCCATTTTAATGACTTGTTTTCTTGTTTAATTGGTGGTTTTTGTACTGCACTCACAGCTTGGTTTTGATTAGGGAAGCGTTGTACAGATTAGTTTCTCCTCTCCCCTTATTCAAGGGCCACTGCTTCACAGTTCAGCTCGGCGCAGGAGGCGCAGTTGTCTTCCTGACTCCTTTGCTGACCCAAGCTGAGCCGCAGCCCTGTGGGACTCACACGCTTACTCCATCGGGCCCAACCGCAGCCCCCTCTGCTCCAGGCCCAGGTCCCTTTTTTGTGTGCTTATTTTGGAAGTGGGGAAGGAGGTGAGGGTACACCCCACCTCTTATGAAAAAGTCAGTGTCTCAAGTGGTGTGTCCGGCCAGAGTTAGGGGTCTGACTGCACGGCGGGAATGAGAGAAGTCCCACCAGCGTGAGGGCAGACCTGGCACCCAAGGCAGGCGTCTGGGTTTTGCCGTCCAAACACCATTCTCCGTAGTTTTGGTGGGAACAGAGTTGGATGTGTTCAGTCCATCGGCTCTGGAGGAAGACCCCCCTCCCCCGTCACTTCTGCGTGTCCCACCCTCGGCCCATCCCCCCAGAGCCCCCATTGCCCACCCCACCCACACCACCTGCTTGCTGTCTCATGACACCCTCCCCAGCAGTGGGCATTCTGACCACTGCTGCCTCCTCACTGGGCTGGCCCTGGGTCCTGCCACCCACTGGGCCGGCCAGCAGCTCCCTGTCATGCGCCTGCAAAGCAGAGGAGGCGAGTCAAGCTCCCTGTTCACCCCAAGGTGACCCTGCGCCTGCCCTGTGCCTCAACGCCGGCTGGGAGCCTGCTGCCCACGGGCGGAACGCCGTGTCCCTGGCCTCCCGAGGAGCCTGGCCCGCTGGGCGCTGCGCAGAGTGCAGGGAGGCAGCCCATGGGGCGGCCTGTGCCTGGCCGAGTTCTTCCTGAGCCTGGGGGTGTGGGCGGCACCCCCGCGGGGAGCGCCTCTGCCTTGGGCACGCGAGTCTCCTCCTGGAACTTGCGGCCTGTCGGCAGGCCACCCAGGAGCTGGCTCACGAGGGCTTCCGTCCTGGAGCGGGGTGAGTGGGGGGGAACGGGTCACAGGCTGCTGCTTTCACGCCTTCCTCCCTGAGATCAGGGGTGATGCTGGGGACAGAAATCTGTTGCGCAGACGATGGTGAGGGGGTCTGAGGTCGAGCTCATGGGAAGAGACGTCAGAGAGGAGAGGTGCTGCCACCAGGGGAGACGGGTGAGGGGGTGTGAGGGCGGGAACTTGGGGTCACAGGTCAGAGGGTGTGAGGGTGGGGCCTGGGGTCACAGGTCAGAGGGTGTGAGGGTGGGGCCTGGGGGTCACAGGTCAGAGGGTGTCAGGGCAATGCCTGACCTCAGATGAGGGCTGGGACAGGTCAACCGGTAAGGCCTCAGGGCCCTGATGCGAGTTCAGGAGCCTCAGTGGTCAGAGGCCTGGGGGTGCCGTGGATCTCATGCTGCTGGTCCTTCAAGCTCCGCGTGTGTGTCCTGTGTGTGCTGTGTGTGCGCCATGTGTTGTATGTGTGTGTAACCTGTGTGTGTGTCCTATGTGTGCGTGCCTGGTGTGTGGTGTGTGTGCAGCGTGTGTCCCGTGTGTGTGTGCCATGTGTGGTGTGTATGTGTGTGTGACCTGTGTGTATGTTCAGTGTGTGTGCCTGTGCGGGCGGTGGTACCCGGCTCATCCCCGCAGGGTGACACCTGCTCCTGGGGAGAGTCCGGGGGCGCGTGTGCCCCTGCCCGCCCGCCCCGCCGGGGACACACGAGCTCGGCTGCGGTGTGGGAGACACCGGTCTTTATTCTGGAGCTGGGACGGGACCCTGACGAGGCCGGTGACCCGGCCCGGGTCTGAGGTGTTTCGCTGCCGGCCGGGGCCCAGTCTCCGCGCGGGCGGGGCGCCGGTGTCAGACGCAGTTGTCGGGGCCGCACGGGGCCTCCTCCTCCAGGGGCGGGCAGGGCGCCCCGTGGTTGGCCGGCCGCACGCGGACGTATCGCGTCCTGCTCTTGGCCCCCGGCTCCCCGCAGGGGCCGGCGCACAGCCCCCAGGACGACCACAGCGAGACCTCGCAGTCCAGCGGCGTTTCTGGGTCTGGGGGCGACAGCGGGGCAGTGAGCGCTGCGGGGCCGCAGGCGGGAGGGGTCCCCGCCCCGGACCCGCGTCCAGAGGTGCTGGACGCAGGCGCTTTCCTCGGCGCGCTGTGGAGCAGGCCCCAGGGCGCCGCCAGCAAGCAGCCCTCCTAAGAGCCGCCGGGCGAGTGGCGAGGGTTTCCACCTGAGACCCCCGACCCGCGCTGCGGGCAGGAGGAGGGGCGGGGAACCGCGCGCCGACAGTCACAGACCCCAGGTTCTCCACCGCCCGCTCTGCCGTTCGGCCGCCCACCCTTGGAGAAGCCGACCGCCGGGGGTGTGCGGGCCCCACCTCCGCGGGCAGCGCCGCCCCCAGCGTCCGGCCGCCGGGAAGACCCAGAGGGGCCCCTGGGCACGTCCTCCCGGTCAGCAGGGACACGGTGGGGGGCACTGTGACCTGGAAACGCTGCGCGGGTCTGCTTCCCAGCGTGGAGCTGAACCCACGTCCGCTGCCCAGCGCTGGCTCCCACCTTCCCCTGAAGTCACATGCCCCCAGGGCCTGGGCGTCTGAGACCAGCAGCTTCTCCCGGTGGGTGTGACCTGTCCTCCTGCCCCACGTGGCCCCCCAGAAGCCTGGCTCAGAATGGACGGATCACCTCTCCAGGCTATGTGGCCTGGTGATAGGTACTCGAGTCTGGTGGCCAGTGGTGCCTGAGGAAAGTGTGCCCCTGGGGGTGCACCTGGAGGCCCGGCGCCTCCGTGACTGCGGCGGCTGTCACGTCACAGGGATCCCCTGGGGTGCGTCTGCGGAACACACACCGACTTTCAAGGCTCTCCAAGGGTGAGAGGTCAGAGCTGGAGGCCCAGGGCCAGGTGGTGTCCGAGCATCTGCCCGAATGACGCCCCTCCCGAGAGCCGCCCCTGTCCGCTCGGAGCCCCAGCGCCTGGCCCCGGGGTCACGCATGTGAAGGGTGGGGTGGGAACCACGCTCACCTGGAAGGCTGTCCACAATCTCGTTGCCCCCGCCCCCTAGGCCCAGGGCGGGTGGGACGAAGGCCCTGGGGCTCTGCCGGAGCCGCACCAGGGTGACTCTGGCGATGGGGGGCAGGACCTTCAGCCGTGGGTAGTAGAAGGAGTTGGCGGGGTGGCTGGGAGAGGAGGCCGTGATCTGCAGGGGAGGGGGCGAGTCTGAGCCTGGGGTGGGCCGAGGGGCTGACCCCGCTGCGGGCTTCTGCGACTTCCACCAGAGCCCTCCCAGGGCCCAGAGAGCCGCCAGCCCTCACCTCTGTCACCGTATCCTGCGGGACGGTGGCGAAATTGGGGGACGAGAAAGTGAAGCCGCTGTCAGTCCCGGCATCGTAGGGGTACAGGTCCACGGCCACCTGCTCCCGCCAGCGGCCGCCGTCACACAGGTCCAGGCTGTCGACACCCACGAACCAGTCGGGGCTGGGCACGATGCGGACCACGAAGGACACCTGGGGGCCAAGTGCTCAGCAGGGGTCCCTGAGCCCCCTGCCCGCCCGCCCGCCACGCTGCCCCCTCACCAGCGAGTGCCTGGAGTGGGCCTCGAGCTCCGCGGATGTCTGCCCGGTGCCGCTGGGCACTGCAGGCGCAGAGAACACACCGTGCACGCTCTGCAGCCGCTCCCCTGCCGCCTCCATCTCCCGCATCAGCGCCCAGGCCTCGCCCCTCTCCGCGAACTCCCGCAGCCCGTTGCTCACATACTGGTCCTTCCGCCACAGGCTGTAGTCCGAGCTATGTGCGGCCCCTGGTGGGGTGTGCCACCAGCCTGGGTGAGTGCCATCCTGGGGACGACTTCCAGCCCCCCACCCTGGCACTGCGGGGGTGCCTCTAGCCCACATGAGTGAGCAGCACCTGGGGACACTGTCTGGACCCTAAACCCAGCACCCTGGGGGGCATCACCTGCCCGAGTAAGTGAGGAGCACCCCGTGGACGCTGTCCAGCCCCCCACCCCAGCACCCCGGGAGGTGCCACCCACCAGCCTAAGTGAACACCACCCCGGGGACACTGTCTGGACCCCCCCACCCTGGCACCTTGCTGTGTGACCTGCCCCTCCCACATCCCTGAAGGCTGCCAGCACACGGAAGACCTTATCAAATATATCTCGCACTGAAGTGAGGGATGAGGGTGCCCCCCGAACTGTGAAGTGTGGGGCCTCTGCTGGGTAATCAGCCCCTCCCATCCCCACAGGGCACCCTGGGGACGGGGTGGGGGTTGCACTCACCCAGCAGGGAAGACCACTGTGCGGGTGGGCGGAACAGCGGGTACTGCTTGGGGAAGGATGCCTGGCTCCACTTGCCCGTGAAGGTGACGCTGTACCTGGCCAGGGGCTGCGCCGTGCACATGGGCCCTGCCCCCAGCGGTTGGCCGGCCGTGCCGCCCAGCGAGGCCAGGAGGACGGCCCAGAGGGCGGCCGCCCAGGGGAGTGTCAGACGCAGGGCTCCCATCACCTACAAGAAGGGGCCATGTGCTGCACCCCGGCCCCCGACGCCCTGGGCACGGCCCCCAGCGTGGGGCCCCCAGGACGCCAGGCACTTCCCTCCGAGATCCCTCTCTGGCTTGGGCTGGGCCAGACCCCATGGCTGGAGTCCCAGGCTGTGTCGGGTTACAGGAGCCCAGGGTGCTGGCAGGTCACCCCTGGCACGGGGCTTGTGGCAGGCTCAGTGCCCTGGGGCTTTCCCCAGCACCACGCCTCTGGCGCTGCCGTCCCAGGGAACCCCGGGAACAGGAGGGTCTCAGCCTGGCCTTGATGGAGGGGCCTCCCTCAGGGGAGGTATTGCTGGTTTGTGGGGGGCAGCGCCAGGCGGCCCTGGGGGCCGGGGGCCGGGAGGGTGTGCATACTCACCCAGCAGGAGGCGAGAGGGCTGGCTCTGGGCTGTGGGCAGCTGAAGTGCCAGCAGGAGCCCAGGGCTCCAATTTATGCCACAGACGGCCCCCGGCCGGCCAATGAGGCCCCAAGCCCTGCACCACGGCAGACGGGACGCGGGGAGAGAGCCGGACCTCCGTGCTGGCCTGGCCGCCCTCCGGCTCTGACGCGGAGCAGATGCTGCTCCAGCGCTGAACTCACTCCTCCCCTGGCGCCCGCCCGCCCCGCGCCGCACCCCTTCCTTTGTCTTCCCGCCCCCCGCCCCCCCCCCAGTTCCCATCAGGCCTTCCCTGGTGTGTCCCCGCGGGAGGGGGGGCGGCCTGCCAAAGTCAGCGCCGGAGGAGGGCTGGGCCAGGGCCACTGGCGTGTGCTGCCCTCGGGACAGGGTGGAACATGGGGAGCTGGGATCAGGCCTGACGTCACGCCCAGCGCTGGGGACACTCTTGGGACAGGGGTGGGGGGCTCCAGGCTCAGTAGACACAGCTCCTTCCTGTGCACAGAGCTGCAGGGAGCGGCCGAGCCGTCCACACTGCGACCAGGCCTCTGGACGCCATCCCTCCGGGGCTGTGAGAGCCACGCGGCGCCCTTCCCTAAGGGCCGGGAGGCGGCCCCGGGGTCCCTCACTTTCCCCCAGGGGCTAGGACTCCCCGCATGCCTGGCAGGAGGGAACCGCCAACGGATCCTGGAGTTTGTCTCTGCTCAGCGTCAGGAAGACATTTCCAGAGCCAGGAAGACATTTCCTCGTCATGGGGGCTGAACCGGAGGGCAGTCGGGGGGTCTCCCTCTTAGGAACCATCCAGCAAGCTTCAAAGCTCAAAAGAAAATGTTCTGGTTTTTGAAATCATGTTAATGTTTTACATACTCAAAAAAAGAGAGAGAGAGAAATAAACAAAACCAACAAGAACACAACGCAAATAAAAACAAGTCTCCAATCTGTATCTCAAGTAAACGACCCCCTTGCGGGAGCCCTGTGAGCCCCACCTTCAAACGCGTCCTCAGGCTCGATAGCATCCAGGGCGGTGGCCCACCACCCCCTCGGCCTGGGGGCCCCTTACACTCATAAAAGTCACCGAGACCCCCCCCCCCCCATGACAGCCATGGAGCTCACCGTGTTTGAGATGCTCGTGGAAAAGCTCAAAAGACTTACAACTCGCTGAAAAACAAACCGATTGCACGCTAACATAGCAGTGCTTTATGAAAACGACTCTTTTTCAAAAAGAAAACAGCCGGACGTATAGATGTTTTTCTGCCTGGCTTCCTGGGACACTGAGCCCATCCGGGGGTGCGTTGTGCTGGCTGACGTCCTGGCAGAAAAGCCAGCCATGCATGGACTCAGCTTGTCCCGTGGATGGGATGTCCCCACACCTTTCCGAACTCCAGTGGAATGGCAGAGGTGTCTCTGCTCACGCCCTGCCTTCGGGGAGGTGGCTGGCTTGGGTTTGAGGAGGGAGGTGGCCGGGGTGCCAGGCCATCTCATGCGGGAAGTGAGGATGCACCCAGGCAACCCCAGCCTGCTGCCGTCCAGCGGATGCGAGTCAAGAGGCTTGCCCCCCTTTGCAGGAGGCTCCTCTCCTAGCCCCCGTCCACTTGGACAGGCTCTGCCCCTGGGGTGGCCTCTGACTTACAGGAGTGGACCCTGGTCTCAGTGTCCACCAAAGAACCAAGCAGTCAAGGGAAAACAGAGTGCTCCCATCTGCCAAGTGCTCCAGGGCCGCGCCCCCGCCTCGATGGGCGGCCAATGGGGGACTAACGTCTGGAGCCTGTTTGCTCAGGGCTCCCCCAGGGAGGGCCAAGGGAGGGCGAGGGGGACATCCTTCCTTCAGTGGTGGAGAGAACCCGAGAGTGCCTGGCCCCCCCCCCCCCAGGGCCTGGGGCCAGTCCTTGGCCCTGTTCTCAGGGGCCCAGCTTAACCCTGTGGGTCCTGGGTGCACAGCAGCCACGCTGACCCTCGGGCTCCTCCTGCGACCTCCCCTGGGGCCAGGCCTGGGGTCACGTGGCAGCCGCTCAGACACAGGGTCATCTGCACACAGCCCCGCTGCCCCAGTGCAGTCACCTGCCCATTGGCACGTGCCCAGTCCCCCCTGGCCCCGGTCTCGGTATACCCCGCCAGCCTCCCCTCCCGCCAGGTCTCAGCATCAGCATCACAGGAGTGACCACATCCATCAGACAGGGGCACTGGCCCCATGACGGGGGGCAGAACGCGGGGCCTGGACCACTTGGCAGGTGGGAGCACTCCGGAGCATTCCGTTATCCCATGACTGTTTGGTTCTTGGTGGACACTGAGCCCAGGGTCCACTCCTGCAAGTCAGTCTGTGTTGTCAGTCACTCCTGAGGTGGCTTCGGGGTCCGAAGCTCAAGGCTGTGCTGTGGCCGGGCCTCTGCAGACCCCAGGCTCCCTGACCACCCCACCCTCGCCCCAGCAGCAGAGCACTGTCTGCGCCCCGATCCCCAGGCCTGTCTGCACCCCCTTCCCACAGCGGGCGCCCCGACCCCAGACCCCCACCCCAGCGCCGCCGTAGCTCACATGGTACTCAGCACTGGATGAGCCGTTGGCGGCCGGTCCCCCAGGCACCGCCTTTAGGAGATGTCGCCCAGTCGAGTGCTGCTCGTGGTGGACGTGGGGCTGAGTGTGTACTGCCCTCAGTGGGGCTTGCAGTTCTCAGGAGTGTGAGCTGCCAAGGGTGGGCAAGGCACACAGGGACACCACGGTCACATCTGTGCCCGGGCTGGGCCCTGCCACGGCCTGGAACCTGGGAGGCCCCGGGGGCCAGGATAACAAGGGCTCCTTCAGGCAGGGCCCTGGGGGTGGACAGGCCCCCAGGCTGGCTCGGCCTGGCCGCCTGTCTCCTCGGGAGCGCACGGGCGCGCATGGAGTCTGACTCCCAGGGCCTGGCCGGCTGACAGGCGCACGTTTGTTTGCTGAGTGGCCAACTCACCAGACGTTGACCAAGGGCTGTGTTCCTGCCAGAGGCCACAGCCAGAGGCCACATGGGCTTTGCGCCCCTGAGGCCGAGCGCTCCCAGGGGCCCCTCGCGGCCCTCCTGTCCCAGCACGTGCGCACACACACACACACACACACGTACAGGGATCCGCCACGGGGTCCTGCAGCTAGCCACTGCCTTCCCCTGGGACCTGCCCCATTGACTCCACCCTAGGTGCAGACTTCTCGGCACTTCTGGTTGGTGGGCTGTGCTGGGTCAGGGAGCGCTGGGTCCAGGGTATAACTTCATGACCTCTGTGGACACAGAGGGGCACTAGAATGGGTGCTGGGCGAGCTGAGCCCCTGAGAGCAGCCGGCTCCCCTCGCTCCTGCAGGGAGGCCTCGTGGGGGCCTTGCCACTGCTCAGCCTCTGGGGGTGTCACCCCTGTGAGCAAGCACGCCTTGCAGGAGGGCCTCACCTCGGGGGAGGCCATGCGGCTGCCCGCAGGCCCCGGGGGACCTCCGCCTCTGTCTGGCTGGAAACACGGACCTTCTCTACTTGTGCGGCAGCCCAGCCCCTGAACACAGGCCTGTCTGTCCAGCGGAGTTTGCCATGTGTCTTCAACCTGGTTCAGATGCCAGGACCGTGGCAAGAAAGGCAGAACGAGCAGTGAGAGATCGGGCAAGGTGGTCCGAACTGGCCTCCTCAGACCCTGGAAATCAACCAAAGGCTTGTAGCAGTCTTTGGAGAGCTGCTTTTTGTTTTTCAATCGAGAAAGCTTACTGAATCTCGTTGAGAACAGCTGTGAGGTTTCGTTATTTACCATCTTAGCCAGTTCCCAGTGACAGCACTGGCGCTCACTACATTCACGTGGCTGAGCCACGGCCGCCGCCATCCACGCCAGAACCTTTGCGTCTCTGCGTCTGAAGCCCGGCCCTTCCGGCAGTACTCCCCGCCCGCCTCCCTCAGCCCCGTCTGTCGTCCTGACGGCTCCTGGAACGTGATCTGTGCGGAATCACGCAGGGCTTGCCACTCCATCTCTGGCTTATTTGCTGAGGATGATGTTCACGGCTTCACCCACCTTGTGGCAGGTGTCAGAGTCTCCTTCCTTTTTTTTTCTCGTGTCCCTATAATGTATGTTTTTCCTTGTAAGTAAATATTTGCAACATGCAATGTACATAAAGAAAATCACATTTTCCCTTGCATCTGGCTCAGTGGATTTTCAGAAATGGAAGGCATTCATGTCAGTAATTGGATCAAGGAATAAAAATTTAAGCACGTGTAAGACCTAGTCACTACCATCCCCAAAGTGAACACCATCCAGTTCCCAAATGTATCCATTATTTTTGCCTCTTTTTATACTTGATACAACTAGTCACATAATGTACTGTTGGTGTTTGGCTTGCTTCATAGAATTTCCTTCCTTTTTATGGCTGAATAATATATTCCACTGTATGGAGACCACATTTTCCTTATTCATGCATCTGACAGTGGATACAGGTTTGCTTCTACGGTTGGCTGTTGGCATTGTCAGTTCAATGGACGTGAGTCTGAGCAAACTCCAGGAGATGTGAAGGACAGGGAAGCCTGGTGTGCTGCCCTCTGTGGGGTCACAAAGAGCCACACACGACTTAGTGGCTGAGCAGCAACGTTGTGAGCAACGGCCACTGTGAACATGGGTCTACAGAGATCTCCTTAGGACCTGCTTTCAATCCTTTTGGGTACCACTGGAATTGCTGAATCATATGAAAGTTCTTTTTTTTTTTTTTCCATTTTTCTGTTGAAGTATAGTTGGCAGTTCTATTTTTAATATTTTGAGGAACTGCCACACTGTTCTCTACAGCTGCTGTACCAATTCACATTCCTGTTAACAGTGCACGGTTTCTCCACATCTTCTCCAAGCCGTGAGGTGTTTAAGTTACCCCAGACCCATCCCCCACCTGCCAGCTCCATAGCCTTGAAAGCTGACACCCCTGATTCCTGGTGCAAACCAGTAGCCTGTCCTCCGCCCTGGAGAGAACAGGGTGGAGCCCGGGGCCTCAGAGCAACATGCCCTGCAACGACAGCACCCAACCGTCTCATCCTCTGTCGTCCCCTTTTCCCGCCTTCAACCTTTCCCAGCATCAGGGTCTTTTCCAAGGAGTCTGTTCTTCGCATCAGGTGGCCAAAGTGTTGAAGTTTCAGCTTCAGCATCAGTCCTTCCGATCAGTATTCAGGGCTGATTTCCTTTAGGGTGGACTGGTTTGTTTGAGCTGCTGGTGGTCTCCTGGAAGACCCCACTTGCAAGGCCGTCTGCAATGGACTCGATCCAGAGCCCGCCCAGGAATGCAAAGCCCTTTCCCAGGTGATTTCTGAAAATGTCTCCAGGCCACTAGTGAACTGTGCAGTGGCGATGGAGAACATGGGGGTGAGCAAGAGGCGAGCCGGTGGGAGGGCTGAGAGGGGCAGCCTGAGGAACGCCAGCCGCCTGGCTGAGGGGTGACCGCGGGGTCCCGCGACAGAGACAGGGAGGCTTGCGGGTTCCAGGCGTTTAGGGAGCATCTCTGTGCAGCCATGAACTGACCACTAAGCTGATGGGGCAAGACTTAGTGACCATATGGCAAAGAATACCAATTCTACAGAATTAATTCAGAAGTGCCACTAAACAAACTACAGCAGGCAGCAGCAGCAACAAACCCCAGGGAAACCACTAAGAAAATAACTTAAAAAACATACTGGACTGGCCAAGAAGTTCCTTCAGTTTTAAGTAAAATGACACATTTTTCATTTTCTCTGTTTTCAGTTTATTTTCATTCATTTATTTGGCTGTACCAGGTCTTAGCTGTGGCACGCAGGATCTTTAGTTGAGGCATGAAGGATCCCCGACCAGGGGTAAACCCAGCCCCCTGCACTGAGAGTGCAGACACCAAGGAAGTCCCCATTTTTTCATTTTTACCAAGAACTTTACTGAACAACGTATTCACCGTTTTGTCCCACTACCTTCTGCCATTTTCCAGGCAACTTCATAATTCCATCTTTCCAAAACCTTTTATCAGTTTAAGCAAAGAACTATTCCAGGTGTCTTTTATAGTCTTCCATGGAATGGAAAAATTTTCCATTAAGAGAATTTTGTAAAAACCAAAATAAACAGACATCCCAAGGTGCAACGTCTGATGAACAGAGTGGATGAATCAGAACTTCCCAGCCGAGCTGTAACCGTTTTTGCCTGGTCATCAAAGAAACACACTGTCTTGCATTATCCTAATGGAAGATTATGCGTTTTCTGTTGATAAATTCCAGATGCTTTTTGCTGAGTGCTTTCAGTTGATCTAATTGGGAGCAGTACTTGTTGGCATTGTTTGGTTTTCCAGAAGAAGCTCATAATACAGGATTCCCTTACAATCCCATCATATACACAACATCACTTTCTTCAGATGAAGACTGGCTTGGGTATGGTTGGTGGTAGTTCATTTTACTTGCCCCACGATCTCTCCCATAACACAGACAGTGTATTAGAAAGCAGAGACGTCATTTTGCTGACAAATGTCCATATAGTCAAAGCTATGGTTTTTTCAGTAGTCATATACAGATGTGAGAGTTGGGCCATAGAGAAAGCTGAGCTCTGAAGAATTGATGCTTTCAAACTGTGGTGCTGGAGAAGACTCTTGAGAGTCCCTTGGACTGCAAGGAGATCAAACCAGTCCATCCTAAAGGAGATCAGTCCTGAATATTCATTGGAATGACTGATGCTGAAGCTTAAATTCCAATACTTTGGCCACCTGATGCAAAGAACTGACTCACTGGAAAAGATCCTGATGCTGGGAAAGATTGACAGTGGGAGAAGGGGATGAGAGAGGATGAGATGGTTGGATGGCATCACCGACTCGATGGACATGAGTTTGAGCAAATTCCAGGAGATGGTGAAGGACAGGGAGGCCTGGTGTGCTGCAGTCCATGGGTCACAAAGAGTCAGACACGACTGAGCGACTCAACAACGCAAAGGGAGGCAGCACAGAGAAACAGAGGAACAAAAAAGGTACAATCCATGTGGAAGACAGATAGCAAATGGCAGATCTAAATCCTACCTGACAGTTAAAGATTCAATATGAATTAAATATCAATTAATTACCAGCAAATGGCAGAGTAGACAAAAATAAAACCTGATCTTATTATATGCTGCCTGCAAAGACCAATATCAAAGACCCAACCAGGTGGAAGTAAAAGGGTGGAACCAGGTAACCCAAGCAGTAAACAGAACAGAGTGGGAGCGACTCTACCAATAAGGAAAGTAGGCCTCAGGGCAACACTGTTACTAGACACGGAGCAATAGTGAGGGCAGGCAAACCCCTCAGGAAGATGGAACTGTGACAAGCGAATAGAGCATCCTACAGTAGCATCCCAAAGCGTATGAAGCACAAATGGACAAATAAAGGGGGATGTGGACAATCCAAGAATAACCACTGGGGCTGGTCAGCATTCAATAGCCTGTCTTCAAGGATGGATGAAGAACAAGACAGCAGATCAAAAGCAGACGGGGAACATGCACCACACTGTCGATGGACGTGGCCCAGCAGGGTCTGAGAACCTCTACCTGACAGCTGTGTCCTCCAGCACAGGGAGACTCTCCAAAGCAGACCGCATGGTAAAATGTCTCAATAAACTTAAAATGATCGAAATCCCATTTCCAAATAAAAATATAAAAATGAAAAAAAAAGATTGAAATCCTGCAAAATATGCTCTCTCACCACAATGGAGTGAGATTAAAAATCAATAACAGGGGATGTCCCTGGTGGGTGGGTGGCTGAGACTCTGCACTCCCAGTGCAGGAGGTCCAGGTTCAAACCCTGCTCAGGGAACTAGACCCCACGTGTCACAACTGGAACGACCCAGCAAGCCGTACGGAGGATGAGAGCCCTCGGCCACGGCCAAGACCCGGCACAGCCAGGTCAGTACAGAAGGTAAAGGTTTGTTTAAAAAGGCAACAGAAAGAAGAAATTTGGGAAATAAAAAAATATGTTAAAATTAAACGTTATACTCCTTAGTGACCAATGGATCAAAGAAGAAAACGCATTATAAGTTAGAAACGACTTTGAGATAAATGGAAACACGACATATGGAAATTCATGGAATAAAGCAAAGCAGTACTTAGAAGGAAATAAATAAGATCTCAAATCAGTAACCTAACCATTCACCTAAAGAATCCAGAAAAAGGAGAGCAAACTAAATCCAAATCACACAGGAAATAGTAAATATCAGAGCAGAAATACACGAAATGAAAATTGAGAAAAGTCAGTGAAAGTAAAAGTTGGTTCTCTGAAAAGATCAAGAAAATTGACCAGCTAGACAAAAAAAAAAAAAAAAAGAGTTAAATGGGAGATATTACTAACTACGTTATAGAGGGAAAAAAGAATTATGAGAGAATTCTATCAATAATGGTGTGCCAACAAATTAGGTAACTTACATGAAATGGACAAATCCTTAGGAATACACAAACTGCCAATACTGATTCAAGAAGAAATAGAAAATCTGAATAGAACTATATAATAAGGAGATTTAATTAAAAATTTAAAAAACTTACCGTAAAGAAAAGCCCAGGATCATCTGGCTTCACCAGTGAATTGCATGAAATATTTAAAGGAAAAGTAACACCAGTCCTTCTCTAAATCTTCCAAAACCAAAAGAAGAAAGACTACTTCCCAGCTCATTCTATAAGGCTAGTTTTACCCCAATACTGAAACTAGACGAAGTCATTGCGGAAAAAGGAGACAACAGAAAGCTTTCACCTTAAAATTAGGAACAAGAATGCCCACTGCTGTTCCTTCTATTCAATGCTGGACGTTCTAGCCAGGAAAATCCTGCAAGAAGATGAAACAAAAGGCAGCCAGCTGACAAAGACGGAGTGAAGTTATCTCTGTTGGCAGATGACATGACCGTGTGTACAAAATCCTAAGAAATCTGCAGAAAAATATTGGAGCTACTAAATGAGCTGGCAAAATTGCAGATGTAAGGTCAGTACACAAAAATCAGCTGTATTTCTATACACTGTGTGTTAATTGCTCAGTCATGTCCAACTCTTTGCAACCCTGTGAACTGTAGCCTGGAAGTCCCCTCTGTTCATGGAATTTTCCAGGCATGAATACTGGAGTGGGTTGCCATTACCTTCTCTGGGGGATCTTCCCAACCCAGGGATCAAACCTGGGTCTCCTGCATTATGGGCAGAGTCTTCACCATCTGAGTCACCAGGGAAGCCCTTCTATACACTAGCAATGAATAATCTGAGAATAAAATTAAGAAAACAGTTCCATTCACAAATAGCATCAAAAAAGGACAAAATACTTAGGAATCAATTTAAGCAAAGAAGTGGGAAAGTGGTACACTGAAAACTACGAAACACTGTTGGGAATTACAGAAGATGTAAGTAAGTGGAAAGACGTGTTCACTGGCTGGGAGTCAGTGGTGCTGAGATGCAGACACTCCCCAAACCGACCTACAGACTTGTTACGGGCAGGAGAGCTCAGCGGCTTCAGTAGTGTCGACTCTTTGTGACACTGTGGCCTGTAGCTGCCAGGCTCCTCTGTCCTTGCGATTCTTCAGGCAAGAATACTGGAGTGGGTTTGCCCTCCTCCAGGGGATCTTCCTGAACCAGGGATGAAACCTACATTTCTTGAGTCTCCCGAATTGGCAAGTGGGTTCTTTACTTCTAGCAATACCTGGGAAGCCCACAGATTCATTACAGTCCCTTCAAAATTTCAACTGCTGTTTTTTCCCTCCAGAAATGGAAAGGCTGATCCTGAAATTCACATGGAATTGCAAGGGCCCAGATAACCAAAATAGCCTCATAAAAGAGCCACTAAGTGGGAGAACTCCCACTTCTCAATTTCAAAAAATATTGCAAAGCTACAGGCATCAAGTCGGTGCAGCACTGTCGTGAGATGAGACCGACGGAGCGCGCCTGATAGCTCAGAAATGAACCCTTACATTGAGGTCCGTTGAGTTTTGACGCGTGTGGCAAAACCAGCACTAGAAGAGAGGACAGCGCCTTCACAGATGCGCCCAGACAAGCAGACTGCACATGCAGAACTTGCTCCCACCTCTCACCGAGCCAAAAACCCAAACGCAGAAGCTAAAACTCTGAAACTCTGAAAGGGGTCTTAGGTGTAACTTCTGTGACCGTGGATTTGGCAACGATCTCTTAGATTTGACACCTGAAGCTCAAACTAAAGGAAAGATAGATAAATTATGCTTCATCAAAATGAGAAATGCTTGTGCTTCAGAGGACACCACTGAGAGGGAAAGACAGCACAGTGGCTCCCATGTGTCAGAGGCCCCAGGACCTGACGGGCCAGAGGGCAAATCCTGGTCCTCAAGACGAGATGAGAGGAGAGACAGCAGAGAGGAAGCCGGACAGGCCCAGGGGTTCCGCACGTGCTGCTGGTGGTTGCAGAGAGAATAAGACAGGGGAAGACAGCGTGAAAGGCCTGCTCCTCCGTGGAGGAAGCTCCGGTCCGCAGGTGTGCACAGTGCTGCCAGCGAGAGTAACCGAGAACATGGGTGTCTCGGGGGCGGAGGAAGCAGGAGGTATGTGGGCTCCGAAGAGAAAGAACCCGACAGACTCGTGGGCAACCATTCTGGAGGAGCGCTGACTGCCCACATGCTCCCCTGCAGAATGTTCTGGAAGACACTCCACCTGGGGCTTTGGATTCCAGGCAAGAAGCCTTCTCAGGCCCCCAAGAGCCCTCAGACCCCCAGTGCTGTGGGGATGGCTCGGGCCCCTGAGGGTCCAGAAGGAGCCTTGGCCACGAGCAGGGAGCCCCCAGGGCCTCACTAGGGTTGGCTCTGGTTACTGGCTGGGGCATGACCAGACACCGGGGACCTGGTACCCGGGACCTACCCGTTGTCTGCTCTGGCCACACACCTGCACACGGGCAGGCCTCGGCGGGCAGCGGGTCTCATTCCTCACGGGGCCACTGGGCAGTGGGAAGGCCACGGCTGGAGTCATCCGGAGGCCGCTTGGCTCATGGCCGGGGTTTCACGCTGGGCTGGGGCCTTGGCAAGGCCTGGAGCCCTTGCCCATGGCCTCTGCCTGGCCTGCGCTTCCTCTTGGATGGCGGCCGGCGCCTGGGCATGCATCCTGAGAACAGGAGCAGGGGAGGCTGCACGGGCGAAGGGACCTGCCCTCCTGAGACACAGAGCTGCAGCCCTGGTCTCGGGGAGGAGAGCAGACCCCACCTCTCACGGGGGTGGTGTGGTCCTGGACGACACGAGGCTGGGGGGCTGGCAGCCCCTGGGGGACATGGGGTTGCTCCTGGGCCTTTGCTGCCACCCAGGCCTCCAGGCCCCACAGGGACAGGCCGGCTCTGGGGTCACCACGCTCAGGGCCAAAGCGTGGCCTGCTGAAGGGGCTCCAGTGCCCAGGTTTGTTTGCAGCCCCCAGGCCCAGGGCAACCTGCCAGTCAGAGGTGGGTTCCCAGGGCGACTCCAGGTAAGCAGCTGACGTGCTGGGAGGGAGTTTCAGAGCAGGCAGGGGGCTGGGAGGAAGTTCAGCCGCAGGACGAGCCCTCACCGCGCCCCTCCACGCCCAGCCCAGGACAAGCGTGCTGGGGTGGAGTCCCCCGGGTGTGAGCTGCCCCTGGCCTCCTCCTGGCTCCCTCCAGCAGGACGCGGGAGGGTCGAGGCTACGCTTTCCTGTCTGCTCGGGGTTTTGGCCATGCCCGGGAAAGACCCAGCACCTCTCCCTGGGATCACTGGCCCCGAGGGCTTCTTCTCGGGCCGTGCACTCTGCCACCTCCTACACCCTCCCTGGGACCCTGTGCAGCAGAGCTCAGCCTCGGGAAGGGCTCTGAGATGGACAGGGAAGGCCTGGGAGCCGCGGGGAGGGGGGCAGAGTGTGGGCTGGGGTGGAGACGGGGGCTGATGACTGCCATGGATGCAGAGCCCAGAGGGACCGCCAAGCCCCCCTGTGGGGCTTCCCCACACACGTGGTGGGGTTTGTACCAGGGCAGAAGGAGGGGGCCGGGCACCCGGGGCAGTTGCCCCTGCCATCCGGGCCTGGCCGCCCAGCACCAGGCTTCTGGACTCTGACAGGGCAGTGGACACTCAGCACCACAGTGGGCTGGCCTGAGGGGTCCCTGAGCTTGAGTCGCCTCAGAGCCTGCTGCGTGTGGGATGTGACTGCTCCCCGATGGCCCTCCAGGCCCCCTGGCTGCCCCACCACGCTTCCCCACAGGGATGGCCCCCCATGACCCCACAGGCCAGCCCAGCAGCCGTGCGGGAAGGGAGCTCCATCCAAGCCCTGGCTCAGTAGCTCCCTAGCGGCCAGGATGGCTGCAGATCACCGGGAGCGGTTTGGGATTTGAGGATTTATGCTTTAATTTTCACATTTGCTTCCTCCCCTTGGATTTCCTCTTGCTCTCCATGGGGCTGTGGAGTCATCAGCTGTATCTGAACTTGGAGGCTGTCATGATGCACTCAGGGAGCCCCCTTTCCAAAGGACACATGGTGGGCAGGGGGGCAGCATGGGGAGAGCTATCAGAGGGAGTGCTCCCAGGAGAGGGAGCTCCCGGGAGAGGAAGTGCTCCCAGAATAGGTGCTCCCAGAAGAAGGTGCTCCCCAGAGAGGGGTGCCTTCAGGCAAACCTGGGGTCCTGGGGCAGAGAGCACCTCTGTCCATGCTTCCCCCGGCCCCCGGTCAGTTCACAGGACTGGCAGACTGGGTTGCAGGGCAGGGCGAGGTGGGCACAGCCTGTCCTGCTAAGAGCCTGGACGTTTCTTTGCCATCCAGGGGCCTCGGCCTAGACTTGTCTCATCTCTCCCTGGTCCAGCAGGCGCCCAGGGGCTGCACCACACACTCATCCTGTCAACAGGGAGACTGAGCCCTGGGGAAGAAGCTGGCCAGGGCTGCAGACCAGGGGCAACAGCTGGATCTGAACCCCAGACTGGGCTTTTCTGGGGCCCAGAGCTGGTCCAGCACCAGAAGAGGGAGGTGCTGGACCAGGTTTTAGGGTGGCGAACCTGTGGGTCACGGACCTCAGTGTCTGGGGGGCCGGGGTCCCGGGGCCTCCACTCTCACTGTGCCAGGGTCCAGGATGGCACATGTGTGCACATGCCCCTCACATGTCTGCCAGGTGCTCCCCATTGTAGACCAAGTCCCAGGCTGACCCCACAGCTGCCTTTGAGGACACATCTGCTCGGGAGGTCTGGCTCTGGACTGACTCTGTGGGCCTGCATGCCCTGCCCAGGCCGGCCCCACTCCACTAGCCCCATGCCCCTTGCTCCTTGTTACTCTGCTGGGTAGCTGTCCTGAGATGTGTCCACCTGTCTGTCCAGGGGAAGGGGCTGCCCTGCAGCTCAGGAACCCAGCCCTTCTCCCGGAGCCCCCGCCATCTCCCCGGCCCGCCCTTGGGGCTGATGAGTGAGGCTGTGACATCCCTGCTGGCCTCATGCACTGTGGCCCTGAGCACTGCGGGGGGTGGGAGGTGGGTGTCTGCCGCAGCCTCCTTGGGCATCCTGGGGCAAAGGGCAGCTGGGGACAGTGTGTCGAGGGGTAGACACACAGCCTGGGCTTTGGGCAAGGCTGCCAAAGAACAAGGAGCCTTCCCCAAGCCGTGGCCCTGGTCGCCATCCACCTCTCCCCCAGAATGGCCAATGGCCCCATATCTGCAGTCTGGGGTGTCGTATCCAGGCCTGTTCTGTCCAGTCAGGGTGGCAGGTTCAACCGAAAGGGCCCCTGTTGAGGGGGTGTTTTCAGACCCGTGGGCAGCGCCAGATGGGGGTTCCTGGACAGCCACAGTGGGGAGGGGCTGCCGGGTGGTGGGGGTACTGGAAGGAGCACAGGGCTCTGCCCGCCCCCAGTCAGGCAAGGCCTCCCTCCCCCAGGGACCCACTTCCCAGCCTGGAAATTCTGAGTCCACAGCCTTGCGGCCGGACACCCCGGCTCCAGCCTCACAGTGGCCTGCTTTCCACTGGGCGCGGTGGAAATGTGGGTCAGCGTCTGTTCAGCTGGCCGGAGGCCAGAGCCACTGGTAGGAAAATCACTGGCGCAGCCCGCGGCCGGCCAGCAGGGTCCCCGTCCCCAGCAGCTGTCCCACCTGTACACTGACCCCTACCCCCAGACTGGCGCTGCCTGTCCCGGGGGACACCTGCTGCCCGGCACCTGCACCCCTGTGGGGGTCTGCCCCTGGGGCCCCACCCCCCAGACAGCTCTGCTGCTGGGAGGGCGCCCCGGCATGGTGCCCGCTGCAGCCCCTGCAGACCGCAGAGCAGAGCAGGTGGGTGGCGGGAGGCCGAGAGTACACTGTGAAATGCCCCCTTCCCCCCGGGACTTCCTGAAGGGATCTGACAGACGTGGGGAGTGAGTCTTATTCGTGATTTAAGCCGCCCCTCCCCCCAGCAGCCCCTCGTCTGCCGGTGAGGGGTGAGCACAGAGCCCGCCTGGGGGTCCTGGGGCCTGTGTCTGACGAGGAGGGGCTGGAGCAAACACCCACCCTCCGGGGAGCCAAGGGGCCCCAGGTGGCCTCTGGGGGGAAGCAGGGGTGGCCAGCGGGACGTGGGTGACAGGGTCCCGCAGGCGTATCACAAACCTCACCCCCACTGACCCTACCACAGGGACACTTGTTTAAAAAAGGCTGCTTCTGAGATAATCTTAGGTTTACAGAAAAGTTGCAGAAACAGTCCAGTTGCCTGTCCCCCCCCCCCCACCATCCGCCCCACACAGCGGTAGGAACCAGGGTGCTCATGCCCGCTCCTGTCGCTAGCCCAGCCAGGGACCCGCCCAGACACCAGCAGCTTTCTGCTGGGTCCCTCTGTGCAGGACCCCCAGGGGGACCCCACGCTGCCTGGAGAGCTCATGAGTCCTGGGAAGTTTGAAGGGTGTGACCAGGCACAGGGCACGGTGTCCAAGTCCAGGTGTGTCGGTGGACCCAGCTGTGAGGCTGGCGTGGGTGAGGATCCCAGAGGAGCGGCTGAGGTGGCCATCGCTCTCAGCGGGCAGGCTAATGTGTGGACCTCTGCATTAGATCTGGGTGACGTGTCCTCGGGGTTAGCACCTGGGCCTAGAGCTGCAGGGGTGAGAACCCAACGGGCACAGCCCCTGGCGGAGCTGTGAGGGAGATGGTACCTGTGGCCAGGGTTCTCTAGGTCCTCCCCAGGGTGACCCTGTCCTCCCTTCCCTGGGCTCCACCCTGTTTGGGGGTGCTGTCCTCGGTGGGGCAGGGGCTGGCAATCAAGCCCCTGATGTTCTGGATGTCAGGACCACACTGGGCCTGGGAGGGTGACAAGTGATGAGAGCTCTGGGGATGCCCACCCTGGGGAGAGCAGTGAAAGGAAGGGGTATACTCGGGTCCCACCAGGCCGGGTGGGGGCTGCCCTCCACTCCCCTAATAAGGCAGTGCCTTCCCCTTTGCTGTGGTGGTCTGAGTTGGGGTCCTCTGACTAATACAAGAAGGGATCAATTTGGGGGAGTTCCCAGCACTCTTGCCTCTTAGGAGGCCCATGGAGGCCGCCTGGTCTCCCACTGACCCAGCCCCTTCACCCACCCGTCCTCTGCCTGTCCTCTCTGTGGACAGGGAAGGGGCAGCCACAGGGAACCAGGCCTGGGATGCGCCCAGGGAAGAGGGGCCTCGGCTTTCCTACAGGGCCACGCCCACGGGAGGCCACGCCCAGTGGGACCACGCCCAGTAGGACCATACCTAATGGGACTACGCCCACGGGAGGCCACGCCCAGGGGAGGCCACGCCCGATGGGACCAGGCCCACGGAGTCATGCCCACAGAGGTCCCGTGCTCCGGGGCGAGAGATGCAGTACCCCTCGGGCACCAGCTGTGCGCACGCAGGGCGGCTGTCTGCTCTGGGGCCTCCCCTCCCCTGTCTGGACACGGGGTCTGCAAGGCTCTAAGGAGCCCTGGGGGCCCCGTCGCAACCTCTCACCTCCACCACCAGCCTCTGGGCAAACGCGCGATGTCCACTGGGGGTCACTGACCGCGAGAGCGCAGAGGAAGGTGGGGGACCGCCCGGCGGGCACCAGGCAGAGGCCCGCGGAAGCTGCTGGGGGTTCGCCGGCGCCCTCCTCACTCTCACAAACCCTCAGGAGGGAAAATTTTCATGCCTGTCATTGGAACATGTTACTTCAAGATAGAAAATATGAAGAAGCCTGGAGTTCTCATCAGCAACCGGGGAGCTGAGGACAGTGCGATGTCATCCCCGCGGGTCACGGGGGGTGGGGGTGGGGGACGCCGCCCAGGATCCTGGCAAGCCCAGAAGCAGCTGCTGTGAGCTTGGCACCCACGTGGCCCATCCAAGGAGAATTCCAGAAAAAGACCAGCGCTGCCCATGAAGCAGGGCCCAGGCACAAGACGATGTCCAGAAGAGGCTGGGGACAGGACGCAGGTCCAGCAAGGAGGCTGACGTGAGACTGGGCGCCCTAGCACACGCCTTTGTTCCGTGAGCTGGCACACAGCAGGGAGCTGTAAACATGTGTGCCAGGTAACACTTCGGAAAGCCCCCTGAGAGGTAACACAGGGACTGCGGGTGTGGATGCGGGGATTCTCCTGGCCCTCATCATGGCTGGGTCTCGTGGCAGCTGAAAAACCAGCAGAAGTGGGTGTAGAAACTGGTCTTCACGCTCCACAGAGAAAACATTGTACTATGAGGCCGTGATGTCCACTCGCCTGCAAAGGAAACCTCAATGAGCTAAAAAAGTAGGTTAACAAAAATCTTACTATACTCCAACAAAATTTTAAATAAATTTAAACACACCCCCAATCTTGATTACTCAGAAACTAAGACATTTCCAGGGAAACTTAGATAAAGCAGGAAATGAAGTCTGAGCACGCAGTCTCTCTGGAAAACTCAGCATCTCAGCTGAGCCCACGGGCTCTGCCGACCGTCGCTCAGATTCTCTGAGGAAAGAACAACAGTGAGGGATTTCCTGACCGTCTTTGGGAATTAGAATTCAAGTAAGATACCTTTCAAACAGTAGAAAGAGGAAATTATGAAGGTAGAAGCAGAAATCAGTGAAGTAGTGAATAAGTAAAAGAGGGAAATGATAAAGTGTTTCTTCTAAAAGAGAGTAAGTGGAGCCCCTGGTCCCGAGAGCCCCATGCAGGGATGGCGGGCTCGATTTAGACTTTGCGTATGGAATTCAGAAACCCGCCTATAATTAGGAGCAAGGAAGGAGACTCGGGGACAGAGAAGGTGGGGTGATGACACACCGCAGCATGCAGTCTGGGGCAGCTGTCAGAAACCTGAGGCAGACTGGTAATTTTCTGGTGAATGCAAATCACCAAAATAACTTACAGTAAGGAGACCATGAGCAAGCGAACACAGGAACCTGGGAAGGTGATTTAAAGTGAACGAAAGGGAAAAAGCACCAGGGATGATGTTCACAGCTGACTGAGCTGACCTGAAGTTACAAGAAAAACTATTCCAATGTTATTTTAGCTTTTCATAGACACATAAAAAGATGGAAAACTAATTCACCTCATGAAACTGGTAAAATTTAATACAAGAACTTGATGTATTACAGAAAAGAAAACTATAGACAAATATCACTTATAAATGGAGATGAGGAAAAAAATCTAAGTAAGACAGTAGCAGAGAGAACCCAGTAGAGAGTCTGCAGGATTATGTGTTACAATGGGCCTAAGCCAGGTTTCCAAAAGTGGCTCAATGATTCATTTAAATAATTTCATGGACAAATTAGCACAGAAAATTAATAAAACCAAATCAGTAAGTACTGAAAAGAAATATGAAGAAATTTAGCAATTCTATTAATTATGACATTAATTAAAATAGAAAAAAAAAGGTAACAATTTTGCCCACAAGGGGCCAAGATCATGCTACATGGAAAACACAAAACTGTCTCAAAAATGCAGGAGAAAGCACTGAAGCCCCTTTGTCTGTGGTAATTCAACATTTTCGTGGAGGTTCTAGCAAATGCAATAAGAAAAATAAATGACATTAACCTTAGGAAAAATAGATAAAATTTTAATGTTACTATGATTATAAATCTAGAGATTTCCACATATCCTCTAGTTTAAAAAATTAAAAATGAATAATAAAATGATACCAGATAAATATAGAAAAGCCGGTAATGTCTTAAACAATGAGCACCTAGAAGCAAAGGCAGCAGAGATTCCGTTTGCAGCTGTAACCGTGTGGTTGACCAGCCCCAAGCGTAAAGGTGATGGAGCAGGCGAAGGCATTCGCAGCTCTTGCGTCTGATGGCCTCTCTGCTCCCCCAGGCCCAGGAACTGCCCCCGCACCTCCCCCCTGGCCTCGGAGCTGTGTCCTGGGCTGCAGGGTCCAGCCTGCAGGAGGGGAGAGTAGAAGTGGCCGCCACCTCTTCTGAGGCTGCGTCGGAGGTGGCCACACTAGCCCACTGGGGTCTCGTGATCACCGCTCAGTCAGCCCTCACCTGGCTGCCAGGAGCCCTGGCACAGCCCTGCCGTGTGCGCGGCGAGAGCACGATGCCACGGAGGGGCACCAAGTGTGATGAGCGGACTCCCCCCACAGGGGGGACCCACACCTGCTGAGCGCAGAGCAAATGAGACCGGACCGGGGGGAAAGACTCCTGGCTCCTGCAGGTCTGGAAAGCCAACACAGAAGGTGTACACGCTCCGGACAGACCCCAGGTTTTCCCGCCATGGAGCCTACGGTCTCCATGGAGGGCAGGTGTGGAGGGAGGGAGGTGAGGGGCCGGAGCAGTCCAGATCCAGCTGAGTGGCCTTGGGTGCCACTGAGCCCAGAGCCCTGGGCCCCACAGCTGTGGTGGGCAGATCCACGCAAGGCATGGGGACCCACAGCAGCAGGCTACACCTGGCAAGGGCTTGACGAACATCAGCTTATCTTGGAGGCAGTGTTCACGTGACTCAGAACATACCTACAACCACGGAAACCCCATCCGTGTGCCGGTGACACAGAGGCTAAGTCGTCTGGTGCCCAGAATAGATCCCAGGGCAGGATTCTGGGATCTGTGCGCAAAACCTCGGAGAAAGTCAGCACATAAAACAGTGTGAGGTTAAGTCATGAAGACCATCCTTGGAGGAGGGAATGGTGACCCACCCCAGTGTCCTTGCCCGGAGCGTTCTCTGGACAGAGGAGCCCGGTGGGTACGGTCCACAGGGTCACAGAGCTGGACGTGACTGAGCCTGCATGCACGCACACACACACGTGCCCTCCTGCACTGGGAGCTGGCGCAGTCCTCCAGTGGCCGGGACAGGACGCGGATGGGGTGCTGAGGGGCTGGATGATGGGGGTGCCCTGTCCCGGGTGAGGGACTGAGGCTGCCACAAGGTCTTAGAACCACCAGCCCCGGGCACAAGCGAGGACGCCGATCAAAGGAGGAGGTCCTGGGAGGCTCGCCGGCTCAGCACCGCACCGCCAGCTGCCCACAGCGTCGCGGCCGGTGGAGGACGTGCGAACCGTGAGCGAACTGCTTGGGGATGTGGCTCCCGCCGCGCCATCAGGCGGCCCTTCTTCAGCAGGAAGCCTGAGGCCCAGCAGCTGCTGGCCAGGTGTGGGCGCCCCTCCTGCCCCACCCCGGGCAGCTCTCTGGGAGGACTCACGGACAGACAGGGCCCTGGGGGGTGGGGGCAGGGAGGAGGGCCCAGGTCCCCGCTCCCCTCCCCACACCCCTCCCTGGGCTGGAGCTGCTCTGGGGGGGCCTTCTCCCCACCTGGCTGGCTCTCTGCTGGCCTGCAGCACGGGGCTGGCCTTCCCCGCCTGGACGTCCCTCTGGACAGGCCGCAGGTGCTCTGGGGTGCAGGCCTCAGCCCCGCAGTCCACGGGGGAGGACGCAGGCCCTCAGAGAAGAGGCCCCACTGCCCTACCAGCAGATGAGACGGGTCCACACGGCCCCAGCGGCCACCGCCCTCTGCTCAGCCTCCTGCAAGGAGGGCCGCGCTCGGGACCCAGTGCAGCTTCCGCCCTTCTGCAGCCCTATAGGCCCCCGAAGACAGGCAGAGGAAGCACCCCGGCGTCTCTGAGACGCAACTCATGGGACATAGGTCACCGTCTAAGAGTGTGCACTTCACTGACTGGTCTTCAGACTGCCCACAGTGTGATGCAGCTGTCCCCTCCACCCGTTCCCAGAACCTCTGCACTGCCCCCAGAGAGTTCCTGCGCCCACCACACCCTCCAGCTGTCCCCCAACCCCCCTGCGCCGGGGCTGTGCTCTGCCTCATGGGATCTGCCCGTGCGGGGCGTCCACACCCGTGCAACCTGCAGGCGTGGCCTTGGGGACTCATCCTTCACGCCAGGTCGTGTTTCCAAGGTTCCTTCCTCCCTGTTCCTGCAGGCGTCAGGACCGGCCTCCGCTTTGGAGCTGAGTAGTGTTCCTGTGTGGAAGAACCACGTTTTGTTTATCGATTCATCCATCAATACCACCGGGCCATCCCCACCTTCTGGCTGCTGGAGAGCCTGTATGGACACCTGTGCCTCGTGTGGACATCCGTGTGTGGACATCGTGTGAGCACAGGCTGGCGAGGCTGGGGGGCTGCGCCCTGACTTTCCGAAGCACCCCCCTTGACCCCCAGCAGCTGCAGTCCCGGTGGGCCTGGAGCCCTGACCCACTGATCTGCTTTCCCTGATGACTGCAGACAGTGAGGCGTCGTCCACGTGCTTGCTGACCGTGTAAACATCAGGGCCCGTGGGTCCTGTGCACACTCAGCTGCTAAACAAACTGGGGCCCGTGGGTCCTGTGCACACTCAGCTTATAAACCATCAGGGCCCGTGGGTCCTGCGCACACTCAGCTGCTGAACCATCAGGGCCCGTGGGTCCTGTGCACACTCAGCTGCTAAACCAACTGGGGCCCGTGGGTCCTGTGCACACTGAGCTGCTAAACCATCAGGGCCCGTGGGTCCTGTGCACACTCACCTGCTGAACCATCAGGGGCCCATGGGTCCTGTGCACACTCAGCTGCTAAACCATCAGGGGCCGTGGGTCCTGTGCACACTCAGCTGCTAAGCCATCAGGGCCCATGGGTCCTGTGCACACTCAGCTGCTAAACCATCAGGGCCCGTGGGCCCTGTGCACACTCAGCTTATAAACCATCAGGGCCCGTGGGTCCTGTGCACACTATGCTGCTAAACCATCAGGGCCCATGGGTCCTGTGCACACTCAGCTGCTAAACCATCAGGGCCCGTGGGTCCTGTGCACACTCAGCTGCTAAATCATCAGGGGCCCGTGGGTCCTGTGCACACTCAGCTGCTAAATCATCAGGGGCCCGAGAGTCTTGTGCACACTCAGCTGCTAAACCATCAGGGGCCCGTGGGTCCTGTGC
>ML660766.1:508609-525999 GCA_007570785.1 Antilocapra americana
CTAAACCATCAGGGGCCGTGGGTCCTGTGCACACTCAGCTGCTAAACCATCAGGGGCCCGAGAGTCTGGTGCACACTCAGCTGCTAAACCATCAGGGGCCCGTGGGTCCTGTGCACACTCAGCTGCTAAACCATCTGGGGCCCGTGGGTCCTGTGTGCACTCAGATGCTAAATCATCAGGGCCCGTGGGTCCTGTGCACACTCACCTGCTGAACCATCAGGGGCCCATGCCTTCTGTGCACACTCAGCTGCTAACCATCAGGGGCCCGTGGGTCCTGTGCACACTCAGCTCCTAAACCATCAGGGGCCGTGGGTCCTGTGTACACTCAGCTGCTAAACCATCAGGGGCCCATGGGTCCTGTGCACACTCAGCTTATAAACCATCAGGGGCCCGTGGGTCCTGTGCACACTCAGCTCCTAAACCATCAGGGGCCAGTGGGTCCTGTGCACACTCAGCTCCTAAACCATCAGGGGCCCGTGGGTCCTGTGCACACTTTGCTGCTCCTCTGCTGACTTGCAGGAGACGGCTGGTGTCTCGGTTTATAACAGCCTCACAAGTATAGCCTCTGTCCTTGGCCAGAAATAGTCACATGACCTCTTGAACCCTGCTTGAAGGGGGCACAGAGTGTGTTGGAGGGGCATCAGCTGGGTTGGAACCTGGAAGGATGGCCTGCCTCCCGCTGAGGGGAGAAGGCGCCGCCCCCGCCCCCGGGGCGTGTGAGTCCCTTGGGTGTCAGCCCCACCCACCTCTTGGGCGGGCAACCGGCGCTGACGTCTGGTGAAGACAGAGTCCTCAGCGCCCTTGCCCTGCAGGCCCCCCTCAGCTGTTCCCACCTTGCTCTGCTCTAAGAGGCCCGAGTCGCATTTAGACCAGCTCAGGTGTCTGAGTTGTGGGGACTCCTGCCCAGAACAGAGGGCTGCCGGCTGCCTCCTGGGGTTTTTTCTGAGATCTGGCAAGAAGTTTCAGCTCTGACAATTTACAACACGCATCGCTGTCATAAATGTCATATTCTCCTTGTCAGCATTTCTACCTGGGAGTTGCTTTGCTGTCTGAACGTTAGCTTTTTTTACGGATTCCCCCTGAACTCACCTGTGGCTTCTGACTGTTTCTGCAGGTTCCTGGGCTGCACGAGGTTGCAGCGGGGCATGTGTGTGTGTGTCCACATGGTCTGGGGGCACGTGGGCAGTGCACAGAGGGCACTGAAGGCTGGGCCAGGGGAGGCCTGGGTCTGGGCTGGCATCCCCAGGGGAGGGGGCTGCAGGCCAGGGCCGCCTGTCCTCCTCTTCCTCCCTCGTCCTTAGGGGAGCTGCGCTGGGGACGCTCGGCAGGTGTCAGGATTTGGGGTCACATACAGGAGCCTGAGTCTCCCTCGGGGAGCCAGGTCACAGCCTAGCACCCGCCATCCCAGGGCCCCATCAGCACCTGCTGGGTCTGCCCTGCCTGGCCAGCCTCAAAGAGGGTAGGTGGACCCGGGGTGGACATCCCCCTCACCCAACGCCGCTGCCAGAAGCACCCTGGCACCCAGTGTGTGGATCCCCACGTGCTGCCCCCACCATGGGCCCCACCCAGCCCCCTTTCCAAGGCTGGGGGCTCAGACCCAATGGGCAGCCCCGGAGGGGGTGCTGGGGAGCATCTGGCCCTTGGCCACACCTTGAGCCCCCCAGGAAGGGGGCCGGGGTCACAGCAGAGAGCGGGTGCCCTCTGCCAGCCTGGGAACGGCCGCAGCCCAGCACATGGTCCCCTGGAGGACTTCAAAGGCCGGACGCCACCAGTGGGCACAGCCCCGGGGTGTCCTCTGTCCACCACGCGAGCCAGTGGGCCACCCTAGCCTTGGCCAGCTTCCGGTGCCTGAGGGCCGTCCACTGCAGCCTCGGGAACTAAAGGGCCTGGGGCGGGGCAGCACTGCCCGCCCACTCCCCAAGGGTGGCCAGGCTGCAGACCCAGCGCATCCTCCACAGACAAGCCCCGCTACCCTGGGCCGACCACGGCCAAAATCACCTGCTGGCGTGTGATTCCGACTGGCGCATCGTGCGGCCGCCCCACCCTGGACTGCTCAGCGTCCCTGTCTGTCCATTAGCCCTCCCCACCAAGGGTGACCTCGGCAGTGACCACACAGACCCCGTGGGGCAGGGCACTGATGAAAGTCGGCTGATGAGGACGGCTGCAGGCCTGGGGACCACGGCAGGCACACCGGCCCTCGAGCTATGGTCTACCCTGGGGGGCCGTTGGCTCAGCCATGACACAGGGCCCCCGGGGGAGGGGTGCCTGAGGCTGACGGGGGTTCCGGACCAAGAAGGGTCTCCTCCTGAGGACCCCAGGCAGAGGTCACGGCGGCTCAGTCCTGGGCCCAGCTCTGGGGGCGCAGGCCAGCCCGGGGGGGTCTCTGTCACAGGGCAGAAGAGCTGGGGCACCCCAAGAGGTGAGGTTGGAGTTCCTCTGGGGATCTTGGGCACGCCCACCAACGCCCAGCCATGGGCTGGGGGAGAGCTGGTGCCTGGGCCACCAGTGCAGAGTGAGGGGGTGCAGGGGGATGGGGGTGTAGGTGATGGGGGTGCGGGGTGAGGGGTGCAGGGAAAGGGGATGTGAGGTGGAGGGCATGTGGGGTGATGGGAC
Source organism: Antilocapra americana (assembly GCA_007570785.1). NCBI lineage: Eukaryota > Metazoa > Chordata > Mammalia > Artiodactyla > Antilocapridae > Antilocapra > Antilocapra americana. The sequence goes on from ML660766.1 coordinate 511,223, forward strand.
ATGGGACAGTGTGAGGGTGAGGAGGGGCAGCGCTGCCAAAGGTCAGCTTCCTGGGGGCACAGAGGCCACCCTGGTCCGAGTGGAGAAGTGGGGGTCCGGGGGTCCATGTGACTGGCCCGGGGTGGGTGGTCCCGAGCTGGGGGCACAGCTGAGCGGCAGCACAGACTGATTTATCCCAAATTCCCCCATCAGGGGCCTGGAGGCAGTGGGATGAAGGGTGGCCCAGGCTGCAGGGAGTGGCTGGGTGGGCCCAACACCCCTCACTGGCTGGGGGTCCCGGGGGGCTCCAGGGGGCGTGATCGCCAAGCCTAGTAATTCCATTGAAGACACAGCATGGCTGGGGTGGGGGCCAGGCCATCGGACACCCCCCCACGTCCAGCCTGTCCCCCCCTTCCCCTGCGATTCGGGGCACCCAGGGCGGCTGCTCCTCCTGTGATTGCCCCAGGCAAGCCTCATGGGCCCAAGGACAGGTTTTTCCTCAGTAATTTCCAGGATCTTCCATTTGTTAAAAGGCTCATGGCTTTTGCTGGCAGGCTGGTCCCCAGCCCTGACCGGGGGCTGCCACCCCGGCCTGCCCCCGCCCAGTTACAAGGCCCCTAGAGACGGGGCACTGGGCAGCCAGCCGAGGCCGCAGGTGGGGCGCAGATGGGGTTGCTGAGACCTGCAGGAGGTGGGGTAGACACGGGCAGGCGGGTTTGGCTCCAGGAAGCCCTCCACGTTCCCTGAGAGGGATGGATGTAGCCTCTCTCCCATCTCTTGTTCCCAAGGGCCCAGCCTGGCCCCCATCACAGGGACCCCTCTGCCCGCCCCTCCCCGCCCAGCGCCTGGCCTCGTCCCTGTGCTCGGGGGCAGGGGGGCAGGGCTGACTCCAGGTCTGACCCCTGACCACTGCAGCTGCAGCACCGACCCAGGGACCGGCCCAGCTCACGCCAGACGGAGCACATGGGTCAGCCACGGGCGGGGGCAGGCGGGGAGGAGGAGCTGGGAAGGGCTGCCTCCCCCAGCAGGCCATGGCGGGGGGAGCTGCTCTAGCACGATGGGGGGCTGTGTGGGTGGGTTTGTGGGGAATGCCTAGGGGCAGCCAGGAGACACACAGAAGGCAGGTGGGACCACCAGAGTCCTTGAGGTTGGACCTGTGCCCAGGACAATGCGTTTCGCCTTCAAGGACAGGAAAGAGGGGCTTGCCTCGTTGCCCCCTCTGGATGCAAGGTGCTGCGCTCTGGGAGCCGCATGCCAGCCCTGACTTGCTTGTGGGTTGGGGGCTGTTTTCCTCCGTGAGAGATCTTAGTTTCTGGACCTAGGAGGACCATCAGACATCAGCTGCCTTGGACGGAAGCCCCTTGCCTCTAGTGGAGGGGGAGGCAGTCTCTCCTCCCTAGTGCGGGTCTCTTGGGAGGCCCACCCCTGGCCTCCACCCCTGGCAAGCTCCTGGCACGAGGGGAGGAGGGTCTCACCTGAGCCTGGGCCCCAGGCCAGGGTGGGGTCAGCTCCCAGGTGAAGACGCTCAGGCAGGGGCAGCCAGGCCACTCCTCCTCCCTGGGGCCAACCTTCCCGAGGAAAGGCAGTAAAGGTGTTTGCAGTGAGTCGCAAACGCCGACACCGCTCGGTTGCGGCGACTCTTGGCGACCCCATAGACTACACAGTCCGTGGAGTTCTCCAGGCCAGAATATTGGAGTGGGGAGCCTTTCCCTTCTCCAGGGGATCTTCTCAGCCCAGGGACTGAACCTAGGTCTCCCGCATTGCAGGCAGATTCTTTACCAGCTGAGCCACCAGGGAAGTCCAATGTGTTTGTAAATCAACAACAAAAGAAGAAACTATTTACAACTCATGTTGTAGATGTTTACTTCCTTAATATATAAAGAGCTTTTAGAAATCAATGAGAAAAAGACCACCCATAATCTCCTAAATAGGAATGAACAAAGATACACCCCAGGACACGGAGCCATGGGCAGTGCTCAGTCTCACGGGAGACAAGTAACAGAGGGGCTCCATTTCCCGCCGTGACATCACTGTGACCTGGGAAGTTTGGTGACCAGGGTGTCTGTGTGACTGGCCAGTGTGGGCACATCGCCCCAGACTATATGGGTGGGTGCTGCATGAATTACTACACTCCTGGGAATCCCCCAGGACAGGGATCCAAGGACGATGTCCAGGCTGAGCTGCCGTCTGTAACAGTAAGAGGCCAAAGGCATGTAAAGGGGAGTAAACTGTGACTCACCCCCACGCTGCAGTCCCACATGGACGTCACCAGATCCTGGCTATTCAGAAGAAGGAGCAGTGTCAGCTGTGTGGGGGTCTCGGGGAGCGTGAGCTCCCCCCAGGAACTCAGTGTGCCTCAGGTCTGAGGCCAGAAGGTCAGAGACACAGGACGGGAATAGGGTGTCCCTTCCAGGGCTGCATGTGGTGAGCCAGGTGGGCCCGGACACCGTGTGCCAAGGGGCTGGGCTGGTCATGGGGCCTGAGGTCCTCCGCTGGGTGCCAGCCGCCGGCCACCGGCCCAGGGGACCAGATGGTTCTCTTTACGAGGGGAGCACTGGCGGCTGGGGCAGAGAGCCCGGAAGAGCCTGCAGCTGGCCCTGCTCTCCGTGCTTTTCCCTGATGTTGTTTTTTGCTGGAAAATCACTTCTATGAATCCAGCTGGGCCTGGGCCCAGAGCAGTTGGGGGCGGTCCGGCTGGCGCTGCGGCAAACGCAGGCCCCAGGCCTCTCTGGGCCCAGGCGGGAGGGGGCCAGCCGGGGGAGACTCAGAGGCCGCAGGGAGAGAGCCTGCCCCTGCCCGCTGTCCTGCTCAGGCCACCCCAGACCGCTGTCCCCCAGCACCCCGCCCTAAGCCCAGGAAGTCCACAGACCCTGGCTGCGGTCCCCAGGTCGAGGGCAGAGGGCTGAGGCAGCCACCCTGGGCTCCTGAGAGGACCACAGCTGGGGCAGCTTGGTGGAGAGGAGGCCGGGTTCCGCTTGGTGCTGCGGATCGCAGGAGCATCATCGGGCTGTGCCTGGCCCTCGGCTGTCACAGCCCCTCTGAGGCTGAACCGTTGTGGGGGCACGTGGGGCCAGCCGGGCTCCCCGTCGAGCTCTGTGCCTTTGCAGTCCTGTTGTCGGAGAGGCTGCTCTGCCCACACTCTGGCCATCCTGCTCCGTGTGCTGGTGTCCCCGTCTCGGCTCAAGTTTCCACAAACAAGCTCACACGCACACACATGCACACCAGCTCTCTCTGGCTTCCCTTCCATTTGGCCTCCTGTCTGTCTCTGTCGCTATGTCTCCTTTTTGACATAGTCAAAAGTAGCATAGTCCCAAGTTCGCAGACCCCCGTGAGTCCACAGGCATTTGGAGATAAGAATTTACTGACAATAAACAGCTGGTGTTCTGGCCGAGCTGCCCTGAACTTCCGTTTCTGGTGGGGAACACGCTGGGGATTTCGGTGTTAAGCCCCAGCCTTAGCTGCCCGTGAGACCGGGAGAGTATGTCAGACACAGGAGGTTTTACAGAATAAGGTCTCCTGAGCCCATCTCAGGGAGCTACTTCAGCACATGGAGTGAGAAAACCCAAGAGGAAGTCGTGGGGGTGAGAAACGGCCAGCCAGCACAGAGGTCCCAGGCCAACCTGAGCTTCCGGTCTGAGGAAACGCCCGGGTCACTGGGCGGGGGAAAAAACAAAGGGCTGGCCTCCTGAAACTCACACTTTTGCAAAGGCAGTTAAACCAAGAGAAGCTTGAAGTAAAAAACAAAGTTTCAGTTCTGACAGGGGAAGACCTCAGAAGCCACTGTCAACAGAGAGCAATCAACAGGGCTTCCTGGACGCAGAACCAAGGTCAAGGGGCAAAGCACCCCAGCAGTCTCGGGGAGGGCTGAAGGCCGTGTCCAGGCCCGAGCCGCTCCCTGGGAGCCGAGGCCGCGGGAGCAGGCCTGGCGGGATGGACTTGCTGGGGGCTGGTCAGGCAGGAGAGCGGCCGGCTCTGGGAAACAGGCCTCGCTGCCCCTGTCACTGGGCCCAGGGCAGGGCTGGTGGACAGGATGGCCCTGTCCTGATCACTGAGAAGCTGCTGAAGAGTCTCAGCCTGGCATGTCTCAGTTCTGTGGTGACGGGGTGATCACTGGGCATGGCGGGGGATGCTGGGTGGCTCTGCACACGGCTCACGGCATGCGATGCCCTCCCCAGCCCCTGCAAAGCACAGCAGGAACATCACTGGGCCAGGGTGAGAGGGTCCACAGGGACTCGGGGTTCGGGACCTCCCTGCAATACTGTCTTCAGTGGAGTCAGAGGGGCAGCACTTTGGAAACAGGCTCCTGTGTTCAGCGCACCTGCCCTGAGAGCCTCAGGCCAGGGCCCTGCCAGGCACACAGCAGCCAGCGCCCCATGGCTGAGGAGTGAGGCCTGGGCCTGAGGGTGAAGGCACCAGCCTCACCCGGTCACCCTCCAACCCACGGAGGGTCCTGAGGTCAGCTGGTCCCCACATGCGGCCTATATACCGCCTGGGCTCACGGTGTGGGAGTCACCCCCCCCCCCCCCCGGGCTCAGGCTGTAGGAGTCACCCACTTGGCTCACTCCCTAAGATGAGGCTGGACTGTCCGTTTTTCTCCAAGGGTTTGGAAAATAAATCTAAAACAATTGGAAAATGAACCTCACTTTTGTCCTCTCGAGTCAGTTGGAAATCAGTGGGTTTTGTCTACTTTTTAAGTATTTTTTAGAACTAACGGTTGAAGCCATTTGTAATTTTCGTTGAGAAAGTTTTCAAGTCTGATTCCTTGGAAAGTTATAGAGCGATTCAGAGCTTTCACTTTGTGTTGGTTTAGCAAGTGTTCTCTTAAATTCTCACCAGAAAGTTTTTATCACATTCTCTGTGACTTGACTGACATTGGGAACTGTTTAGCAACTTCCTCTTGAGTCCTAATCCTAGTTGTAGCTGTCTCATTCTCTTCCTTTATCTGAAGGTAACAATCTTACTAATTTGAAGAACCAACTGTTGAATTGCTTGATACTGTGTTTGTGTTCTCTTTGATTAATTTCAACTTTGTATTTATTTTGTACACCCATTTACCACTTAAAAACTTTAGCTTTCATTATTTTCTAGTTAAGATACAAATAAACATTTCTTTATTCCAGCCTTTCTATTATTTTCTAAGATTCGTAATAAGTCTCAGTTTTCACCTAAGCCTCTGCTCCAGCGGCTCCCCGTTACGTCAGGTGACCCCCGCTTGTGTACCTTGTACTTCCACTGCGGGTCAGGACCCTCACGAGGAAGGGGGAGGCGCTGAGCACAGAGCAGTGAGGACCCCCAGGCTCCAGTAAGGACACAAGGGGCAAGCGGCTCCGGAAGCAAAAGGAAGCAGAGCCCAGTGTGGACCCCCCAGAGCTGCCCATCCAGCTCCGAGGCCATCCACGCTGGCGGAGAAGAGGAGTGACCCCGCCAGCGTCCCCGAGACAAAGCCGCTCAAACAGAGGCTGGGCCTGCCGGCTCTTTCTGGGACTTTTATTTCTTTAAAATAATTCATACAAATGGTTACGGTCACAAACATGATTTTAACCAAAATATTGCTAGCCTACCACATCAGCAGGATGGCACCGCGCGCGGGCCAGGTGCTGCGCCCGCAGCCGGCCAGAGGCCATGAGCCCCACCCGGCTGCCTCGCGATGCCATCTTTGTTGGAAACAAGGGGTTCATGCCAAAGTTAGGAAAGACAGCCTTGGTTCTGTTTTTCTAAATTATCCTAAAAATAAGACAAGCAGGTAGAAAAAACAATGCACTGTGTGGCGTAAAAAGAAAAACGGGAAGGATTCATTGTCCTGAGAAGTTTGCCAACTGCCTGTCTGGGGCGCTCCACACGCGGGAAGAACCGCCGTGAGCAGCCCGCGGGCGAGCGGGCTCTCCTGCCGACAGCTGAGCAAACACACCTGTGATGTTCTAGAGACTGCACACAGAGGAGGACATTCGGGGAGAGCGAACTACTAACTTCTGCTGCTTAACGAGGACGTGGAGGACGCGGAGGGCTCGGGGCGCAGCCGGCCCTCGGGACGGGACAACTACAGTCAACGCGGGCAGCGGCGCCACTCAGCCCCGGCGCCCGGCCCGTCTCCAGAGACCCGGCCACCGCGGGCACCGCGCCTGCACATGCCCGTCCAGGGCGCGGCCGGCGCCCCGGCTGCGGAGCTCGGCCCCAGCTACAACTGGTCGCTTGCGTGGTCTCTATCCGTCTCGGGCTTGACGGTTTGGCCGGGAGAAGGGGCGTGGGGCGGGTGGGAGACGGGGGGCAGGCCGTGGGACAGGGACATAGCGCTGGGGACAATGCCCTCCACGGTGGCCGGGATGCCGCTGGGCGCCACGCCCACCACGCCCGGGGGGTACCTGCTGGGGGAAGAGGCGGCGCGTGAGCCTGGAGGGTGCCCCGACCCAGCTCTGTGCAGCCGAGACCCAGGACGGCGCCCCGCCCACCGCCCCGAAGGCTGCCGCCCGCTCAGGCGCGAGTGCGCCAGCAGCCCACAGGCACGGGGCCCAGTGAGCACGCGTCCGGCCCAGAGCCCCGCTTACCTGTAGGCAGCCCCGTTGAGCTCGGGGTGCACCACGGCGGGGTCCACACTGGCCCAGTGGGTGGCGGCTGCCAGGTGGTCCTTGTTGACGCAGTTCTTCAGGCTGTCGGGGATCCGGCCTGGGAAAGGCGGGGAGTGAAGGATGGCGCCTGCGACCCACAGCCGCCAGGGCCCCTGGGGGCTCTGACGGGGATGGGGCTGCCCCGTGGGCGCACGGCCCTCACGCAGAGCGGGCCCCGCCTGTCTGGGCAGGGTCCCCCTCGGAGCTCAGGGACCCCCGCCCCGGGCAGGCGACCTCAGCTCACTGGTGCCTGCTCAGACCGGAAGTTTCAGAGAAACAGACAGGCCCGCCCACGAAGCTCACAGACTTCCTCAGAGGTGCGGAGAGAGACATATGAGCCGACACCCCCAGGACAGCGAGGGGGTGTCAGAGACGCGACGCCAGGGTCTGCAGCGCGGGAACATCAGGCCCTGGTGGGTCTTGTCTCCTTCCAAGCCCAACGCCTGTGCCCCCCCACGGCCCCCCGTGCCCCGCCCCCGCGGCCCCGCCCTGTGCCCCACCCCCACAGCCCCGCCCCGCCCCGTGCCCCGCCCCCGCGGCCCCACCCCCGCGCCCCGCCCACAGAGGGCGCCCCCCCCCCCCAGGAGCCTGGCTCCGCCCCACCCACCTGTGATGGCTCTCCGGATTTCTCTGGCCGCCTCCTCCCGCATCTCGATGGAGGCCTGCTCGCTGTACCAGGCCGCATGTGGGGTGCAGATCAGGTTGGGGGCGTCCTTCAAGGGACCCTGGCTAAAGCTGCAGAGGTCAGAGGCTAAAGGTCACAGCCTGACCCTGGCTGGAGCCCACCCCCCACCTGTCAGATCTGCCCAGCTCCTCCCTGACCGCAGCCAGGAGGGGCTCAGCTGGGGGATGCGCCCAGCCCCCTGAGGTGACTGAGCTCTCAGACCTGGGTCCTCAGAACACCCCTGCAGGTCCAGGGGTGAAGATCCCCCGGGCCCTGCTGCCCGACAGCCTCTGGCCAGGACGTCCGCACACGGCCACCTGGCAGCCGGCGGCCTTTGGCACTTGGCAGGGGGCCCTGGTCTCAGCCCTCTCCCTCCCCTAGGTGCAGGACCCAGGGCTGTCCTGGCTCGCACAGCTGAGCTCCCCTCCAGCTGAGACCTGGCCCGGCCCTGAAAGAAGGTCTACCTTAAGCCAACCTCAGGCTGCCCAAAGGCAGGGCCAAAAGCCCGTGTGCGGGCATCGCCCCACCCCCCACCAGGCCAGACTCAGGCTAGCGCAGGGCATGAGTGGGGCGGGCACCACGGGGGCAGGAGCCGGCGGGAGGCACCTGAAGGGCTCCGACTCGTGCACGTCCAGGGCTGCGCCGCGGATCCGCCCCTCCTTCAGGGCCTGGGCCAGCGCCTTCTCGTCCACCAGGCCGCCCCGGGCCGTGTTCACCAGGAAAGCCCCCTGTCTCATCTGGGAGGGACAGACGGTGGGCCTGGAGACGCCCCCTCCCTGGTTCTGGGAGGAGCTCCCCCTGCTCCGAGATGGGGTGCTCCTTGTGACCCCCGATCCCACCCCAGGCAGCCCACCCTGCTGTCAGGCTCAGTGGCCATCCAGGGCGGGGGCTCTTCCCAGGTAGGCTCCCGTCTGTCCAGGTCTCACCTGGTTCTCATGGACGGCCCGGCCTGACCAGCACCTCGACCCCAGAGGCCGCCCCAGCGCATGGGAGCCGTGTCTGGCCTCACCCTCCACAGGGCTAGGGCCTGGGGCAGACATCGTCAGGACTCCACGTGTGCACACACACAAGTATATGTAACCACGTGTGCATGTGTCCGCATACATGTGTAAAGTCGCTCAGTCGTGTCTGACTCTGCGACCCCATGGACTACAGAGGCCATGGAGTTCTCCAGACCAGAATTGGAGTGGGCAGCCTTTCCCTTCTCCAGGGGATCTTCCCAACCCAGGGACCAGGTCTCCCGCATTGCAGGCGGGTTCTTTACCCGCTGAGCCACAAGGGAAGCCCAAACATATGTACGTGTGTATGTGTATACGCGTGTGGACAGACGCAAATGCAAACGGTGACTGCACACGCTTAGAAACACGCATACACACACATCTATGCAGCCCCTGCGCACACATGTGGAGGACCACTGCCATCCAGACTTGCCACACCCAGGTCTGAGCGCTGTGCACGCTCAACCCACAGGCCTGCGCACACAGCGGTGTGAAAGGCCAGGACCCGGGAGGGCGGGGCTGTGCAGGGCTCGGCTGGTCCCGCCCCCGCCCGCCCACCCCGGGAGGCCACCTGCGCAGACCTGCTTGACGGTGAAGTCGTTGATGAGGTGGTGGTTGTGCTCGTTGAGGCCACAGTGCAGGGTCACACAGTCGCTGTGGAAGAGCAGGTCCTGCAGTGTGCTGACCCGCTGCAGCCCCAGTGCCCGCTCCGTGCCATCCGCCAGGTAGGGGTCGTAGAAGAGCACGTTGAAGCCGAAGGCCTTGGCCCGTAGTGCCACCGCCTGCCCCACGCGCCCTGGGGGGAGATGGGGGTCACCGTGGTGCCACCCCTAGAAGCCAGGCAGTGGGCGCGTGGGGAACGAGGTTTCAGGGAGAAGGGCTGGGGCCCAGGGAGCATGGGGGCCCAGCGGTCCTGCCAAGGGCAGCACCTCAGGGGCTGGAGCAGCCACTTGCTCTGCGGGCAGGCAACACGGGCCAGGAGACCCCGCTCGGCCACTTCACTGTGGCACCGGTCCCTCAAACCCAGGGAAGCCCAAAGAGGCCTTCCGTCTCTATGAACAAACGTGAAAAGTGGAATTGTGTATCTGGCAGCCGCCACTGTACAGCCCCTGGGTCCCCGGGAGCCGCGCGCACCGCCTCGGCGTGGAGCCACCGCAGCTGTGACCCTGCCTCTGCAAGCGACACGGGCACCGAGATCCCTGCCTCAGCTCAGGCCACCGTGGCCACCACTATGCCTTCAGGTCAAGGGGACCGGAACACAGGCTCTGGGGCTCCCGAGAGGGGCGCAGGGAGGGCTGTGGGCCCCAGGGCAGCGCAGATGGCCTCCAAGGACGCCTAGGAGCCGGTGAGGATGTGGCCTCCAGGGCCTGACCACCCCACAGTGTCCACACCGACACTGCCTGGACGGGGCGTGGCCCCAACCCCCGCCAGGGACCCCCGCCGCCCCCCCCCCCCACCCCCCCTCCTCCTCGCCAAGTGCACCCACCCACACCACCCTGGCAGGTTCTGGGCACAGGGGCCCCGTTGCTGGGCGCAGGGTGCTTGCGTGGCTATGGGGCTCTGACCAGCCCTGTGTCTGTGTGAGCAGGCCAGCAGGACAGCAAGTCACATCAGTAGTGGGACATCCCCAAGCCCCGAGACGCCTGTGGTCCTGACCTGAGCTAACACAGGTGCATCTCTGCCCTGCAGCTCCCTGTGGCTGCACAGGCGCGGCCTCTGCCGTGGAGAACCCTGGGGACACTGACAGGGGGCACAGGAGCTACGCCCCCAGGCAGGGTGGCCCCTCCGTCCACACTCGCCCTCCCCCACTTCCCCAACCCCCGAGGACTGCTCCACCCCAGCGTCTCTGCCCCCAGCACTTCTCTGCTCCCTGGTTTGCTACCTGAGCCCAGGGCAACAGCCTGCAGGGCACGAGAACGAGTGCGGGGGACAGCAAGCAGCCTCCGTCCACCCTAGGCAGGACTCAGGACAGCCGCCTCACCCCCACCTGACAGCCCTGAGCGTTTGGCAGGGTGAGTCAGCACGAGCGTGGATGCCCACAGGGAACGCATGAACCTGAGGGCACCTCACACCCAGGTGTGCAGGCACCCCGCCTACTGTTCCTGGGGCAGCTAAAAGACCCACTGCCGCTCCCCGGCTGAACAGATGTCCCAGGTGGGGGCCTGCCCACGGCCCGGCCTGCCTGGCCTCTCGGTCCACAGGCCCGAGCGGCGCGGAGGTCAGCACACCTAGCCCGATGACGCCCAGGGTCTCCCCGCGGATCCTGGCGGCTCCGGAGGCCACCTCCCGGATCTGCTCGACGCTCTGGACGCGCGTGCCCTCCCGCAGCGCCTGGTGCAGCCACGTGGTCCTGCGGTACAGGTTGAGGATGTGGCACATGGTGGAGTCAGCGGTCTCCTCCACGGACGCGGCCGGCACGTTGCAGACGGCGATGCCTGGAAATGCAGACACGGGGGCGGTCACCTGGGAAGGCCCAGAGACACGTCCTGGCCTGGAGGCCCCGGAGATCAAGGCAGGGTACCCGCCCCTGCCCTGGGGGAAGGCTGCCCATAGGTCCAGCAGGCAGACGGGGTGGGGACTGGAGAGGCCGCCAGCAGGGAGGGGGGCCGCCTGGACCACCGGCCACTGGGCCTTCCTGGAAAGGGTCTCAGCCAGGCTACTCCTCCCCAAGCAGCGGCCTCCCCACCCCTCAGCACAGTGATGGGGTGGGGGGTGCGTGGGAAACTGAGCGAGAAGAGCTGGAGTCCCCATCAGACTTGGAGACAAGGTGGCTGCCCAGCGGAGACCAGGCCCTGCAGGGCTTTGGAGGGAAGGACCACCCAGCACGGCCCAGGTGTCCCTGGATGGACGGAGCCCCAGTTGGTGAAATTGAGGCAGAGAGGACCAGCTCCGTCAGCAGGCCTGAGGCCCAGGGACACCCTGGCTCAAAAGTACCTGGACTGCCAGGAGACGGCGGGGGGCGGGGAGGGAACACTGCAGGGTATAGTGCCTGGACACCGTGTGGGGAGAGGTGACGGAGGGATGGACAGTGTGGGGAAAGGTGACGGTGGGGTGGACAGTGTGGGGAGAGGTGACGGTGGGGTGGACAGTGTGGGGAGAGGCGACGGTGGGGTGGACATTGTGTAGGGAGAGGCGACGGTGGGGTGGACAGCGTGGGGAGAGGTGACGGTGGGGTGGACAGCGTGGGGAGAGGTGACGGTGGGGTGGACATTGTGTAGGGAGAGGCGACGGTGGGGTGGACAGTGTGGGGAGAGGAGATGGTGGGGTGGAAAGTGTGGGGAGAGGAGACGGTGGGGTGGACATCGTGTGGGGAGAGGAGACGGTGGGGTGGACAGCGTGGGGAGAGGCGACGGTGGGGTGGACATCGTGTGGGGAGAGGAGACGGTGGGGTGGACTCTGCCTGTAGACAGGAGACGGTGGGGTGGACACTGTGTGGGGAGAGGAGACGGTGGTGTGGACACCGTGGTGACAGAGCTCAGCGGGCACAGGCAGAGTGAACCCTAGATGCTTGGCAGCTGACAATGCGAGCGGTTTTCACTCTGCAGTTGCGCTGTTGGTGACTGGGTGCCATGGCTGAGTGAGTCCTAACCTCCAGCAAGGTGGTGACAAACACAAAGGAAAAGGAGAGGCTACACCTGAGAGTCACCGCAGGCAGGAAAGTACCCAATGGAGCACCATTAAGTCTGTTTCCAAAAGTGTGAGTCACACACGTGTGCACGAGGGCACGCACACACGAGCAGAACCCCCACACACACACCAGCGTGTACACTCTCCCGCAGGTCGAGTCACAGCCTCAATTTCCTTTCCCGGCCCGTCTCATGAACAGGGACGTGAGACTCCTGACACAGATGTGCCGGCCGCCCCTGGACGAGGCCCCCTGCCCGGGTCCCTGGGGTGCCGCAGGAGGTGGGCTGCGCTGTCTGAGGGGAGCTGACGCGGGGCCCACACACGGACAGCCATGTGGATGCTGGCTCCCAGGCAGTAAGGATCAATGGACGGGACTGAAAGCAGCAGGGCCATGCCCTGGGCAGCAGGCAGGGTTGCGGAGGGGGGTCCCGAGCGGCCTACCTAGGTCCCCGGCCGACTTGATGTCGATGTTGTCAAAGCCGCTGCCGATGCGCACGATTATCCTCAGGGCCTTGAACTTCTCCAGGTCCTCCCTGGTCAGCGTGATGGTGTGGTACATCAGCGCCCCCACGGCCTCGTTCAGGACCTGCAGTGAGGGCAGCGTGGTGACCAGCGCTGCCCGTAGGCACAGCAGGCTGTCTGGGTGGGAGGCCGCTGGTCCCTGCGTGAGCACCCTGCCGTGACCCAAGGGTGATGGCGACCCAGCAGACACGTCAGGGACAACTGCCGGGTCAACAGAGGGGACGGGGCTTGCCTGACTGACATGGGGGGTGGGGAGGGCGCTGCCCTCTCCCTGGGCACCGGACGCTAACACAGACGGAAAACGAGGGCACTGGGAAGACTCGAGACCCCCAAACCCCCAGTGAGGCAGGGAGCCGTGCCGCCATGCACAACCTGCTCCCTGGACAGGAGCCGGTGAGAGGCAGTGCACGCTGGTCCCCAGCCGGTGGACACGCCGCAGTGAGCACGCACCCTTTCACACCGGGAGAGGCAGACTCGCTGTCACCGTGCAGGTCGCTCCCCCGAGAAGGGTCGGGGAGCGGCTGCAGTCCAAGGCCTCTGTCCTGCGCACTGCGGACCTTCAGGGTGGCCTTCCCTGGCCCCACACCGGGAGGCGCATCGAGGGCAGGCACAGGTTTTGTGTGCTCAGCCAAGAGTCTGGCCTGGCCAGTGCAGACCCCGCGAGGGGCCTGAGAGCTCGGGCTCTGTCCCTGCAGAACGTGGCTGGGTCATCACCCTGCCCGTGGGGGCGCAGGATGCTTGCCGGGCCGGGGTGGCTGCGTCTCAGCGGGGCTGCCCCAGGTGGAACCCATGCAGTCAGACCACTGCCAGGGTCTCCTAGGAGCCTGCTGCACAGATGTCCCCGCCCGCGGGGTCTGCTCGAGGCTGCGCCCACAAAGCCCCGACCTGTGCATGTGCACGGCCCCACCCACCCCACGGCTGGCTGAACCCGCGTCCTGCCGGTGCCAGGCCACCAGTGAGATGTGCCTGGCTGGGGGCAGGGGCCACAGCCCAGGGCCCGAGACGACAGTCCACTCCAGATGTGCTCGGAACAGCCAGGGACCTACGAGCTCCCGTCTCTAGGCCCAAGGGCAGGGCCATGGAGCTGGGCCACCTGGACCCAACGCATCACGGACTCCAGAACCTGCCACAGCGGGGACCCAGTTTATCCCTCCCTAATAGATCAGTTACAATCCACGACGTCTGAGGCCATGGGGAACCCGTGGGACCTGTCGGTTGCCCTCTCCTCTCAGGACCAAGAGTCCCACGCTGGCCGGGGGGTGGAGGCTGCTGGATTCCTGGTGTCGCACGGGGCTGAGGCAGCAGCGGGTGCAGGCACTGAGGGGGGCCCCGGGCAGGAACCAGCAGCCTCTCAGATGGCCAACGGCCCCGGGCTCCTCTCTCCTGTGGTCATGGGGCCTCTGATGCAGCCAGACGCAGAGCCCCCCAGAATGCAGTTTCCGCGAGACTGGCGTGGCCTGCCTTCCTGTCCCACTGGCCGAGGTGGCCCGGAGGACACACCACAGGGGGAGGAAGTCCAAGACAGAGACGGCCGTCAGCAGGCCAGAGGGCCTGGGGCCTGGGGCCTGGGGCCTGGTCCTGCTGGGAGTAGAGGTGCAGCCAGCCTGGCTTGGGCCCTCCCTGCTCAGAAGACCCAGGGATCCCAGCTCCGGGACACAAATGGACCGGCGGGACCGCGCCGAGTCCCGACAGTCGCCCCGGCCTCCTGGGAGGGTGTCAGACGCAGGCCTGGTGCAGGCAGCATGAGGCAGTGGGCGGGCATCAGAGGCAGAGAGGTTACCGGAGCATGTGGGGTGGGCGGGCAAGGGCACAGGGCAGGGCATGTGGCCAGGGAGGGGTAAGGTAACAAGTAGGGAGGGCTCAGCCGGCAGGTCCCTGGGAGGGTCCCTCTGGCCACCCCGCGCCATGTGGCCAGGGCTGTGAGGAGGCCCCCAGGGTTGGGGGCAGGGTGTGTGTAGACAGAGGTCAGCGCCCACTGTGGGCGGGTGGGCGCTGGGACCGGAGAGATGGACAGATAGCTGCCAGTATTGGGAGCGGAGGCCCCGGCGTGAAGCCTGGTCTGGCCTGGACAGCGGGACGCGCATGGCCCACAGCTGAGACAGGCGGGGTGTGTGTCGGGAGGGGAGGCTGAGACAGGCGGGATGGGAAGGGGTCCTCGAGCATCCTGGGCGGCAAGGCAGCAGGCATGGCCCAGGGCTGTCTGGAAAGCTCTAAAGCAGGGAGACCATCTGGCTCCCCACATGTTCGCTGGTCTCCCTGCTGTGACGGGCAGCCCCCAGTGCCCGCTGGTCTCCCTGAGGGGAGTGGGCGGCCCCCAGTGTGTCTGCTGGTCTCCCTGAGGTGACGGGCGGCCCCCAAGGGTGCCCGCTGGTCTCCCTGAGGTGA
>ML660768.1:8399-44055 GCA_007570785.1 Antilocapra americana
CGGCCCGGCCCGGAGCGCGCGGCTGCCGGGCGGGCCTCCGGGAGGGTCCGGGCCGGGAGGGCGCTGCCGGCGGGCTCCACCTCGAGGACGGCTGCCGCGTCCGCCCGGCCCGGCCCCGGCCTGCGGCGCCCTCTGCGCGGCGCCCCTGGGGAAGCGCGCCCACCGCGCGGCGCGGGCGCGGCAGCCGGCCCGCTCCCGGCGCCGACGGCCCAGGGCCGGGCGGACCCCGGCAGCCCAGCCCCGAGCGCGGCCCCTTTAAGGGCTCGCCGCGCCCGCCGCCCCCTCTTCTCCGCGCGCGTCGTCCGCCCCGCCCAGCCTCGACCGGGAGCGCGCCTGCGTCACCGCGCAGGTCTGGGCCCTGACCCCGCCCGCGCGCTCGGGGCACGTGACAGGATATGGGCGGGGCCTGTGCCGGAAGGGGCGGGCCCGACGCGGACGCGGACGCTGCGACCTTCGCCCCGCGCCGCCCGGGCCAGGGCGGGCCAATGACTGTCGCTACCTGAGGCACGTGACGGGGCGGGCCCTTCGCGGAAGGGCGGGCTGCGGCGAGCGCCGGGAGCGCGGCAGGTGGGGCCGCGGGCGGGCGGGCGGGCGAGGGTCGGGGCGCGGCCTCCCTCGGCGCCCCCTCGGCGCGCGCCCCGGGACGCCCCGGCGCCCTCCGCGGGCGGCCGCGCCCCGGGCTCAGGCGGGCCCGGCGGCCCTGGCCGGCCCGCTCCACCCCCGCCTCTGGCGGCTCCCGCGGGCAGGGCCAGGCGCAGCGACTCGCTCCGCGCGTCCAGCGGCCACCCTGCGGCTTCCGAAGGGATGGTCGTGCTGGCGGGTCAGATCCTAGACCTCCAGGGCCCCCGTCTGTTGTTGCCCTTTTCCTCATTACCACCAAAAATGTCCTGTTGGCCCGGCCCGGAGGCTCACCGTGAATTGTTAAGTTTCAGCGTCGGGGGTTGGGTCACAGAGGCCAGGGAGCAAGGACTCCTTAGCGCTGTGCCCACACCCTGTGCCCGACGCCTAGTAGAACCCAGCGAACAGTCGCTAATAAAACCCAGAGCTGTGGAATGCCGGGTGGTCGTTGAGCATCTCTGCGTCCCCTGTTTCTAGATATGGATCAGAAACTTTCAGAGTTGGTGGAAGACCTCACAACTTCAGGAGAGCCCCAACTGAATCCCGAGAAGATGAAGGGACTGAAGAAGATCTGCAAGTATGTCTTAAGGCTTAATGTCTCAGCAAGCCTGTGACAGCCCTAGGAGACTGCGGGGCCACCCTGGGGTCAGCTGTCCCCTACCTGTCCCTGTGATTGCTTCTCTGCTGGGAAAGAACCAACAAAGGAGCACCCCCAGTACCTCTCCCCAGGGCCCTGCCGTGCTTTTTCCTGTTCTGGGGCAGCAGTTCCAGGCAGGGGTGTGCAGCGTTGGGGAGAACATGTCTGTTCCATTCTCCGGGTGTGTGCGTATCCTTGAGTGCATGCGTATGATCTAAGGGTTACTTGGTATTGGAACATGTGTGGGAGGAAGAGTAGAGGTCACACAGTGGACTCTTGCGTTGTGGGGGAGGTCCTGTCTGCCTTTGGACACCGCTCTTAGCCAAGAGCCTTTCAGGTGCTAGCAATAGAAGCGAGGAGACTTACTGGCTATCTTCGTCACAGAACAGAACCTCACTGATCACTTAAACGATAAGAGTTTACATTTTGGTAAAAACGGTGACTCGGTTCAGGTTCTGCTGCATGCCCAGAAAACCCCCAAAGAGCAGGGCATATGGGGTGGGGGTGGTGAGGATAGCTGGGAACAAAACAAAGGGGGTTGCGGTGTGTCTGCTTCCTAGGGTGGCTCCCAGAAGGCCACAGAGCTTTCCAGGGGGGCTGGGGGGTGGCTTCCCCTTGGGGTGGGGTCTGCACCGCTGCCCGCTGGGCGGGCCTGGAGCCCTTCAGGGACCCGCACAGCACTTTCACGTGTCAGGAAGTGTGTGTCTGACTAGTGTCAATGAAGGTAGTGAAAACCTTGCCTTGTGGGCCGTCCAGCAAGAGGCAGGGGCCGGGTTTGGCACGTGGGCAGTGGGCAGTGCTCCTCTGCCCTGGGGGAGGGCAAAAGGCTCTGAAAGTGCCCGCGCCCTTGCCTCCGCGGCTGTGTCTCCAGGTCTTCAGAGGAGCAGCTTGGCCACGCCTACCACCTGCTGATGGCCCAGCTGAGCCAGGAGCACGCGGAGGTCCGCCTGTCCGCCTTCCAGGTCTTGGACCAGCTCTTCGCCAGGTCTCACCAGTTCAGGATGCTGGTTGTTTCCAACTTCCAAGAGTTCTTGGAGCTCACGCTGGGCACTGACCACGAGCGGCCCCTGCCACCCCCCAGGGAGGTGGCACAGAGGCTGAGGCAGGCGGCCACCCGCGCCATACGTGTCTGGAATGAGAAGTACGGCACGGCCTATAAGAAGCTGGCCCTGGGCTTCCACTTCCTAAAGCACAGCAAACAGGTGGGCAAGCCCTGCACTACACCGCCTGTCCCAGGGGCAAGGAGACCTGTCTGGCCTGTGGGGTTTAGGCCAGGGGTGGGATGGGGTGTGTGGTCTGGAGCCAGAGGAGCAGCTGTGAGGGAGGAGCCTCAGCTCGTCCCCGCGTGTAGGTGGGGCTGAGCCTTTGGCCCTGGTTTCCAGACACAGGAGAGTCATCTGCGTAGACACAGCCCTTGTCTCCCCGGGCTCTGACACTCAGGCCTGGCCGGCCTGCGTGGGCGACGCCTGCCCGGACAGATGCTGCCCCTCCTCCCCACTGCCCCCGGGGTCTGGCCAGCAGCCTCCCTTCCCACCTGCAGCGTGTGTGTAACTGGAGGGGTCTACCTGGCTTCACTAGGAGATGCCAGCGGCTGTGTTCACCCTGGCGGCCACGTTTTGCCGTCAGGTGCTGCCTTGTGTGTTCACGGCGTGCGTGAACTCGAGGCCGCAGCACTCCATCTGCAGTGCTTCTGGGTGTGGCTGGCGCCGCTGTGTCTTTTGTTAGGCCTGGTTCTGACTCACGTTTCCACTGGATTCTTTGTAGTTGGGTCTAATCTTTACTTAAATTTCTCAGATAGATTTCCAAGATGTGGATGCTCGCACTCTGGCAGAAAGAAAGAGAGCAGAAGAGAAACAGAAGCGCTTGGACAGAATCTACAAGGAAAGGTCCGAGCGGGCTGCGAGGGAAATGGAAGGTGAGCTGTGGGGAATGGGGGTGTGCCCCCTCCAACCTGCTGCTCCTTCCCAGGTGGGGCTCAAGTCCTTGCCCAGCAGTGCACCCATGTCCCAGGGCCTGCTCTAGGAGCTGCGGGGTGGGGCGGCGGGGGCGGTGAGGGTGAGGCTGGAGGTCGCTTGGCCTCGGAGCCACAAGGAGACCAGGATCCCCAGGCGCCTGGTGCACTGCAGGGAGCCGCCTGGGCCACGGGCGCAGGGGTCGCACTGGAGGAGGTGCCGCTGAGGGTCACTGGGGGTTTGGGCAGGTGGGTAGGCAAGCTGGACAGGGCTGGTTCAAGCTCAGGACTGGGGGAGGCCCCTGCCGGGAGGGCCCTACCAACCAGCCACGCCTCTCTTGCAGCCCCCGCAGCCATGCTGCGGACGTGCATCCGCGGTGGTCTGAGCGTCGCCATCTGTCCGACCTCCCACCCACCAACTGCGGACTTGCTGGTCTCCCCAAACCCCTGTGCCAGCCCTCTCTGTTGGGGGCAGCTAGGGTGGGAGCAGCTTGAAGGGCGACGGGCCAAAGGCCTTCCAGAAGCCTGGCCTCAGAAAGGCCACAGAGCTGGGAGATCCCGTGGGCAGCCACAGCCAGAGTGGGCTGCTGGGGGCGGAGCTGAGCTCGGCAGGGAGTGGCCGAGAGGCTCTTGCTGGGCACGGCTGAGGGCGTCACCCCGAATGGCCCGGAGTGGTCTCCAGAGCAGGGTGCCCGCCTGCCTGTGGAGGAGGGGACTGGGTGTCCTGTGTCCCCTCCCTGGACGCCACTCCCTCTGGGGCCCAGCGAGCCGCATCCCGTCCTCCCAGAGATGTCCGCGGAGATCCGGAGCTGCCTCACGGAGCTGGAGAGCTGCTTCCGACTGCTGCTGCCCTTCGACCTCGACCTGGTCCCCAGGGCCACCTGGTGCCCTGTGCCCGAGAAGGGTGACGGGGATGAGGAGCAGCCCTGCTGCAGCAAGAGCCTGCCCGCCTGCGCACGCCGCCCGGGAGCCGTGGGCACGGGAGGGCCGCCCTCGGAGGACGAGGACAGCGACCCGGACGGGTTTGTGCGGCACCACGGGCTGGGTTCCCGCCAGTACACGCTGGACGTGGAGCTCCCCTCAGGTAGGGTTGCCCCCATGCCAGGCCACCTTGGCCGCAGGCCCCGGGGCCCTTCCGATGCCCGAGCCTCTCAGGCCATGAGGTGAGCACGGGAAGCGCTTCCGGCATGTGGGGCCCAGGGTGCCAGCGTGACGTGCAGGGCGCTCCCCAGCTCGGGCTAGAGAGCGGCTGAGAGGAGGAATTGAGAGGCAGTGTTTTGCCACGTTTGTGGCAAAACTGGTGTCACGGGGCTTCTGTATTCCAGCCCCCAGGGGTGAGGGGCACAGATCGTCTGTCTGCCCCACATGGCCTGGGCCCCTCGGGTGGGGTGAGGGGGGAGGTGACCTGGCCTCGGCAGCTACAGAGTGACTTGGCCCCTGGGCACCTTGCGCCCTACAAGGAGCCACCAAGGCCTGGATGCAGGGGTCGCGGTGGAGGGGGTGCCATCTGAGGCTTGCTGGGATGGCAGAGCTCACGGGGGGGACCCTGGGCTGAAGGGCGGGTGGAGCCTCCATCCTGAGGGCAGTGTGGGCATGGGGGGCTCCCCTGACTTCATGGTCTGGAGAGGGGCCTTGGGGTTAGGCTCAGTCTGCTGTGGCCAAAGCCACAAGACAAAGAGTCTGCTGGGCCATCAGGTTTGGGTGCCGGGTGGTGAGTGCCTGGCGGTGGTCCAGTCTGGGGTGCTCGGTGCCCTGCCTGGGGGGTGGTCCCCCCTGTGACTCTGCATTTGCTGCAGACAGCCTGAGGGTGCGTGAGGACGAGGACAATGCGGACGTCATCCATGCAGCCCAGGACGCGCTCAGGCTCGTCCAGAACAAGCTTCTGCCGGCCGTGTGCTCCTGGGTCCAGGTGGGCCCCTGGGTCTGCGCATGCTCCTGGGTCAGGGCGGGCCCCTGGGTCTGGATGGGCTGCATGGATTGACAGGGTGCAGAGCTGACCCTGGGGGGGAGCGGCTACCCAGCCTAGGAAGTGATGCCCTGTCTTTGCAGCTGTTTACCCGTGCGGGGACACACGGCGGGCACTTGGAGGGCGCCATCCACCTGAAGGCCGAGCTGGAAAACGCCTTGAAGAGATCCCGGGAGCTGGACATCGTGCCCCAGGAGGGCCGCAGGGGGATGGTGAGTGCCACCAGCTGGCTGTGAGGACAGCCAGGGGCTAGTCCCCCTGATGCGTGCTTAGCCTTGGTTGTCCTGGTGTCTCCTCACGGGGAGTTGACTTATCTGAGTACCAGAGACCGTGGCCAGGCCCTCCCCTGCAGGTGGAGGGACTGGGCTGGGGTTTGGGCAGGAGGCGACAGGCAGACTGCGGCACGGGGTGGAGGGCTGGGGCTCTAGTGAGGGGCCCGGGAGGGCAGCAGGGGAGGCGGCCACCAAAGTGCCCGCGGGGCCCATCCTGTGGGCTTGGTGGCCTGCTGGAGCCTGGAACCTCATATCTGGAAGGTACAGAGAGAGGGTCCTCGGTCCTCCAAGGGTGTCCTGGGGAGGGGGTGGGGCAGCTGGAGGAGGTGTGGACAGGGCGGACAGCCACAGCTGGAGGGGGTGTGTCAGGTGTGTGGAGCCACAGCTGGAGGGGGTGTGAGTAGGGTGTGTAGAACCACAGCTGGAGGGGATGTGTCAGGTGTGTGGAGCCACAGCTTGGGGGGGGCAGGGAACCACCGCTGGGCCATGTTAGTGATTAGAACCAATAAGCTGTGGTCCGAACTGATGGGAAAATAGGCTGCAGAGTTCTCTGAGCACTTGGGGTGCAGTGAGCTGAGCCCCACTGAGTCGCGCTCTGCCACCTGGAGGAGACATGATGTGGGGTGGCATGACAGGTCCCACCCTCTCTCATTTTTTGAGGAGGCCCAGGGTGGGCAGGCACCGTTCTTTGCTGAGGACGAGGTCAAGTTTAGGTTTCCAGACTTAGAGTGGAAGCAGCCGGACGGACCCCTGAGCCGGGCCCACCCTCGTCCTTGCCCCCAGGGCCGAGGCGCAGCTCACAGGGCTTCTGAGCCCAGGCCTAGCCCTCCGCCACCTGCGCTGTGCGGCCCTCGAGGGCCGGCAGGGGGCGCGCTCGACCTTCTGCAGCGGGCGGACGGACCCTGCTGCTCCCCAGGCCGCCTCTCTACCCGGCTTTGCTGAGCACAGGTCAGTGAGAAGTCAGTTCTGTGAGTTGTGAGTTCCACGCTTATTTCACAGTGAGAGAGGTGCCTTCTGGACACGGGAGGGCAGTTGGTCCAGTGTGCCCATCCCTGTTTCTGAGCCTCAGCAGATCTGGGCACGGTGTCCGGGCAGAGGGCCAGGCCTGAGAGCAGCAGGTGCTGTGGGGTTCGGGGGCCAGCACCGAGCGCCCCGTCACAGCCGGCTCAGCCCGGCCCATCTTACGCAAAGGCCAGCTCTTGGTTGCCGTGCCTGGCGGGGCTGGGTGACCCGCCCCCGTGGCTCCCAGGGTTTGCTGAGCTGGAGGCAGCCAGGGCTTTGGGGAGGTCCATGGGGCGAGACCCGGCAGCACAGCCTGTTTCCTGCAGCTGGGGACCAGCCTGCCCTGCAGGGCTCCAGGCCCAGGACTGGCAGCAGAGCCTTCGGGGTGTCCTGAAGTGGCTCCGTCGAGGGCCACTCAGAGAGGCCAGCTGCTGGGAACCAGCCCTGAGTGGCCCCTGGGCCCGATCCAGCTTGAGTGTCAGTGGGTCATGGACTGCAGCCGGGCAGTCCCAAGCCTGGGGGCACGTGGCCACATGGTCAGGTCAGAGGGAGGAGGCTGAGGACGGGGTGAAGGGGTGTTGGGGGTGGTCCGGTAGGGGGCGCGGGGTCTGCGTGGTGGCCTTCTGCAGGAGGAAGGGGGCTGCCCTGTCTTCTTTAAGAGCTGACGTAGGGGCTCGCAGCCCCGGAGCGTGTGCTCGTCCGGTCTCAGGCCACAGCCCGCGGGTGCCATGGTTGGGTGTTCGGCTGAGGGGCGAGGCCCGCCCCGGCAGCCCGCCTCCTGGAATAACCCCGCGGTGACATCTGCGCCTCTGTGCGTCTTCCCTCGGCCATCTTCTCGTGAAACGTCTGCAGCTTCCGCCCCTGCCTGGTGTCTCTGCTGGTGCAGGCTGAGTCAGGAGCGGGTGGACCTGAGGTCCTGCTGCTCCCAACGTCGGGGCGCGGGGTGTGCAGCGCCTCTCCCCGGCTGCCTGACTGGGGCCTCAGTTCAGGTTTCCCATTTTAGTCCGTTGCCGTGTTCTTTTCCTTTTGATGTAAGTATTCTGTCTTTAAGGAGTATTCAAACTGGCTTAAACGCGTGTAACTGGTTCTGTAGCGTGTCTGCCCCAGCTCCATGGGGAAGCGGGCAGAGATGGGTCTCAGCTAGCTCGATGTGGAGCACCGTTTGGTGGATTTAGTTTCCAGCCTTGTTGCTGGAGGGCAGGCCTAATAATCCGCGGCTGCTACATCGGTTACGCTGATAAAAATCCTTGGAAAACTTTTAAGTTGGTTGCTGTTTAATTATGTGACTCTGATCGCCACTTACTTTGTATTGTGTGATTCACAAAATGTTAATCTCCCTCCACCAGTAAGTCAGAAAATGATGATTCTCTGCGTCAGTTTGTCCAGGCTGTCCACAGAGCGGATGTTTTCTCAGCCCGCGCTCCTCGCTGCGGCCGCTGGAGCACCCCCATGACGCTCCCCTTCTCCCGATGCCGGTCTGCCAGCAGCCCCGAGTTGAACCCCTGCACACACCCGCAGATCCCGCGTGACTCTGGGTGACGCTTTTTCTTGTTAGTGGCCGGCCGGGTGCGCTCGCGGCTGTGCTGGACTGGATGCCACTCTGTGCCTTGGGAGCCGCGTGCCAGCTTCCTGAGCAGAGCCTGGGGTGAAGTGCTGACTGTGTCGCGGCCCCAGGGAGGCAGGGAGCTGAACCCGCTGCCAGCAGGACCTCCAGGAAACCTTCCTGGGGACTGCACCCTCCATCCCCAGTGCTCTCAAGGCCGTGGGGCGGGCGGGGCTGCCCAGGCTCTCCCAAGGGCTCCCCTGGGGCAGCCCCCGGCCCTCCGCGCCCTGCAGCCCAGCACCCTCAGGGCGGCCGCGCTCGCTCCTCAATACTGTCGCGTGTGCTGTTAATTCCAGGGTCAGCCCTATGAGGCCGATTCCATTCTTAGCCCCGTTTTACAGATGGGAAGGCTGAGTCTGGGGGAGCTGCGTGGGTCTTCTCGCTGAGGCCAGGGTGCCTGGTGAGCTTGCGCTCTTGCCCAGAGGCCGGGCTGGGCTGGCCAGCCAGCATCAGGCCCCAGGTGGGGTCCCGGGAGGAGGGGCTGCCCGTTTGGATGCAGGACAGGCTCAGGCTGCCTGGCCTCCCCCTGGAAACGGTGGCCGGGCGCCTGGAAGACCTGAAGGGCGGTGGCGGCTGGCCTTGGTGCCGGAGTGGCGGCAGCCGTGAGAAAGGGGCTGGCGGCTCCAGGCCCCTCCGTGCAGGAGGACGGCAGCGCCCCGTGCCCCCTCGCAGCCTGGGAAGGTCGCCGCCCTCCCTCGGCCCGCAGCAGGCCCACACCTGCCGAGGTGGGTCCTGGCGGCGGGGATGCACATGAGGTATTGGCCTGGCTGGGCAATTTGCACGCGGTCCAGGGAGGGCATTAGCATATAAATAGCAGCTGCATGACGACCCTCGCAGCTGAGCACGGTTAATTTTTGGTTTATAAGGTAGAATGGGGCTTTAAGTGCGTAGCCATCGAGCTGAGGAGACGGATGCAGCTTGCTGCTCGCTTGTCTGACGGGGCCTTACATCATTTTTTTTTTAAAAGGGAAACATACACACACAAAACTGAACAAAAGTGGTTTCTTGGGTGAAAAGTAACGGCGCCGGCGCCCGAGTTAATCAGGTCACACAGAGTGTGCTAAGGTCCAGCTCCATCGCAGGCAGGCCTCAGGCGGCAGCTCTGGGGTGGCCCTCCCCATCCTTCTCAAGTGATTAGCAGCCCGCTACCCTGCTTCTGTAATCGGACTACGTTGTATATTTTGGCCGTTTTATTGCTTGTTTAATTATGATCTCAGAGCCTCATTTTTCTAAATCCTTTTAACTGGGTGAGAATCAATTTGTGTGGAATGAGAGAAAGGCCTGGGGCATTCTCTGCCGCCCTGGGCCCCCGAGGGTTCAGTCCCGGGGCCTGAGCATCCCAGGTGGGCTGGGGACTGGTCCTGGCAGGGGAGGTGCGCCTCTGGGCCCCTATGCGAGGGCAGGCTGCTTTCTCAAGCGTGCCTGACGGTCTTCACAACGGGGAAGCTCGGCTCCCAGCAAACTGCCGTTGAGGACCATCAGCAAGTTTGACCCTGCTGTGCAGGCCGCCTGCCCTTACCTGATGCCTGCAGGCCATGATGTCCCCCAGGACCCTCAGGGGTCCCCATGCCCCTGCTCTGTCCCCAGCCTCCTCCCACCCATGCCCAGTGTGGCTTCTGACCTGATCTGTGACCTTTAACCTCAAGAGGAGGTCGCCACCGTGGTGCCCGGAGCCCTGGGCTGGCCCTTCAAGCCCAGGTAGGTGCTTTCCGTAGCCTTGGCGTCCTCGGCCCAGTGCCCTTCCAAGGCTGGGACAGAGCTGCCCGGCTTCGGGGGTGGGGGATCCTTCCCCTGCCCTCCGGGGATGGGTGCCCCGGGGATGCGTGCCCTGGGGCTGGGTGTGGGAGGCCTCGGGGTGCTGAGCACCTCGGAGCCCCGCAGCCCAGAGAACTAGACCTTCCTTGCGAGTGGAGCCGTTCCAGCCTGAGTTCATTATCAACAGTGGAGCTCCTGCTTCCCCAAGGAAGTGGTTTGAGGGTCACCCCAGCCTTCGAGGGGTTTGGGACGTGAGGGTGGCAGCAGCGGCCGCAGCAGCTCTTGCGGGAGGAGGCTGGTACTGCCTGTGCAGAGCTGTGTGCCCGGACCTGGGCCCCAGGAGACTGCCCTTCAGGCCCGCGGTCTGGCCAGCGCGTCTGAGACTGGGAGCCAGGTCTCTGGGCTTGGTCACAGGGATAAGCAGTTCTACTTGGGAAGAAAGAGGGTATAATTCCTAATAGTTAGCTAAGCAGCCAAATATTTTTTAGGAAGTGAAAATTTAATAAAAGTCCCAGGTGAAATTCAAGGGTGTGAGCAATAAGCATAATATTTTATGAAAATGAGCCCCATATTTAAAGTCTGGCGCGGTGTGCTATGCATTGTAGCACCCAGTCCACATCTACCTTTTGGAAAATTAAAACACATAAATTCTGTTTAGTGTTTGATACGCACGGCACTAGCCGGGACCGTAATGCCCGAAAACCTTGGGCTGCTTCCACCTTTCATAAATTCCTGGGTAGATTCTATACAAAAATAATTTTCAGGTCCGCGGCTCATTGTTATTCAAACGTGATTGATCGTCGTCATTTGCTCGGCTCTGGAGTTAAGTGCCCCTGTCATTTCCAAAGAGCATAATTGGGACGTTTCACAGGTCAGCGGCGGAGACAGGCTTCCCTTTTGATCAGTGTTAGACTGATAACAAAAATTACAGTTTCCAATGATTAATGTCTCCGTGCCTCCCAGACGCGCGCCGCAGCTTGCGCCCAAGCCGAGAGCATTTGCATCTGATTAGGCCTCGCACCCGTGCCTCCTCAGCCTCTGGGTCCTGGGCGCCTGCCCTGGGGTCGGCGGCCGGCCCTCTTCTGTCTGCCCCAGGCAGCCGTGTCCTGCAGGGCCTGGCTGTCGAGATGGGCCCTGGCAGGGAGGGTGAGTCCATGGGCATCCACTCGGCCAAGGTCTCCTCCGAACGCCCCCGCAGTTGAGCCTGGGGCTGCGGCCCCTCAGACTCCCGGAGTGTGTCCGGGCGGCTCTGGCCCTGCGGCCCAGCCTCCAGGTGAACCCGTGCTGTGACTCCTTCGGGAAGGATGGGCCCCCACGTCCCCTCCCACGGGTGTAGGGGGTTGTTGAGAACGTGAGGGGCGGGGGCTGCCGACCCCTGACCCAGGCTGCGTGTGGCCCCAGCACGTGGTGAGGGAGGCCGCGCCAAGCTGTTTTCTGGAGGAGCCCCTGCTCCCTGCAGTGAGACCCCCACGCTCTGGGACCCTGCCGCTCCCGCCCAGCTGGGCCCAGGGAGGGGGTGGAGGGGGAGGGATCTGGGGGCCCTGGGCTCGGGTGGGGGCTCCGGGCTCGCAGAGTGGCAGGGGGGGCCGCCCCGACCAGGGGAGCCTTTCTGTCCGGCGGTCTTTGAACGAGCCGCTCTTGAGGACGAAATGTTCTGAAACGTCCTGGAAGTGCCGTGGCCACCGCTGGATGCCCAGGGGCGGCGCTTCTGGTCTGGCCGGAGCTGGGTGGGGGGCTGGGGCTTGGCGGGCCTGTGGGGCTCCCTGGGCTGCAGCATGTCCGTCGTGGGTCTCAGCGGGCTGGCCGGCGGAGGCGCACACGGGCCGCTGCTGTTTAGGGAAGCAGGTGGACTGTGAGTGCGGCCGCGTGGTTGGCGCTGAGCCCAGCCTGGAGGCGGTCCACAGAAGCTGGACTGGGGCTCTGCCTGTGGCCGTCACTCACAGCTCGGGGGTGTTTCCACAGATGGCAGCCCCCGAGGATGAGGACGAGGATGAGGACGAGGACGACTTTGTGGAGGTCCCGGAGAAGGAGGGCTACGAGGCCTGTGTCCCCGAGCACCTGCGGCCTGAGGGCGGTGAGCAGCTGCCATGGGGCTGGGAGGAGGGCCCTCAGGACGCGGCCCCTGAGGGCGGGCGGGGGGCCGGCCACGTGTTCCTGGGGGTCTCTGCCGCTCCACCGGCACCCCTGCGGAGCCACGTTCATCGAAAGTCACGTGATTCTCCTCATGCGCTCAAGTGCCTGCTGACATGGGCCCCCCGAAGTCCTTGTCCCGCCGGTGGGGTCACGGGCTCGGCCTCGGTTCCGGAGCCACAGAGCACGTAGGAAAGGCGCCGCCACCCCCTGTGTTTGCGGGGCGGGCTTCTCTTCCGAAACCTCCAGGAGCTGCGTGTGCGGAGGGGCACCTGTGTCCAGAGGGAGTGAGGGAAGCCAGCGCCCTGCGTGGCTTGTGTGGAAAGCGAGCCAGTCGTTGATGTGGGTGTGAGAGTGAGCGTTCAGGGGTTGGATGCCCAGGCCGTTGGAGTGTGTCCCCCTGGTGCTTGAGGTCCCCCGTCTGCCGCCTCGAGGCCCTCCCTGGGCGCCCGAGGGTGCATCCGCTGCCCACCTCCAGCCCTCTGGCCCCCGCCTCACCCTCACCCTGACCTCGCTGGCCACACCGTCCCAGTGGCGGGTGTCCTTCGAACCCTGGGCCGCTCCCGAGGCCTTGCCGTGTCCCTCTGGGAACCTGCTCTGGGCCCGCCTCCCCCAGGCCTCGACCCGTGCTCGCGAGGCAGCAGGGGTGGGTGCTGGAGCCCTGAGGGGCCAGGCCCGTCTCCTCCGTCTGCCCTGGCCGCCCCACCTCAAGGGGGCGCTCGGTCTCCAGGCACCAGCGTAGGTGACCACCCCTGGGTGCTGCCAGCCCACCCCTTGTCCTCACGGCGGCCGGGTGTGCAGAGGGGAGCCGAGGTGCCCCCTGGGGGTTCATGGGCCGGGTGCCCAGGAGCCCCTGCAGGAGGGGCTGCTGGGCTCTAGGACGGGCCTCTGACGGCGGGCGGAGGGAGGCCCCTTGTTCCTCAGGGGGTCCAGGGCCTGGTCTGGACCGTGGAACTCGGTGCTGTGCCAGCGCAGGACGCACCAGGCGCCAGCTCATCAGGCCAGCGGACATCGCCACTGGCTTCAGTTAAAGGCGATGACTGCAGTAGGCTCGCCTAAACCCGCAGCTGCGGAGACGGCGCTGCTTCTTTCTCATTTCTTTTTCTGAATTTTCACTGAGGGGCTCTTATCTTCTCTTTAATCCTACCATTTCTGTCAGGACGTAATCTCTTTCTCAAATTTACATTTTAATTACAAGGCCAGCTGAACTAGGTAAAATCAATAGTGTCAGGCCTGAGCCCGGCTCCTCGCTCAGCCCCGCCTCCTGCTTCCTGTCATCGATCCCGAAGCAGCCTGCGCAGCACAAATAGGTGTCTCCCTCACCTTAAACAAAAGGGGACTTAGACGCTCTTGTGATTCTCCGCTGCGGGAGTGAGTCTGAGCCAAAGTCCGGCCTGGGTGGCGCCCTGGTCAGCAGGTGCGGCCCGTGGCTGTCGGGCTCCCCAAGTCCGCGTTCTCCCCAACAGCACTGTTCTGGGGCCGCGGACTCTGCTGTTTTTGGATTTTTACTTGAAAGTGTGTCGTGGAGATTGACTTTCTCCAACAGTGTGAGAACGGTAGTGTCTTTACAGTGCCCTGACTCCTGTGTCAGCACGCTTATCCATCTTTTTAATGGTTTAAAACAACAAATCAATGAAAAATACATTTCATTCTTGTAACTCTTAGGAGTTCTCGTATCGGCCGTTGGGCAGTGACTGTATCCACCTTCGTAAGCGTCACCGCGGCCACCGATCACCTGCCTCCCTGCAGGCGGGTGCGTGCGAGTGCACCGCGGCGTTGCTGAGGCCCAGGGGTGGGGCATCTGGAAGGGCTCGTCCCTGGACCTGGGGTGTGTTGGTGACAGAGCCTGCCTTCCGAGTGTGCCCAGAGCTGGGGGCTGCAGCGACACAGGCGGACCTGCCGTGCTGGGGGTGGCTGTGCCCCAGGCCCTCACGCTCAGCCACGGGCTCTCGAGAAGCAGGGGTGGGCCCCACACTCTGTGCAGGCTCGGAGGGCGTCTGGGGCGGGGGGTAGGCAGGCGGTGCTCTTGAGGGGCTTGGAGGGGACGTCTTCAGATTTGTGGGCTCTTATCAAGAGGACTGCAGAAGCGCCAGGCAGCATGTGGGTGAGCTCAAGGCTGTGCGCACACCAGGCAGCTCGTGGTTGGGGGGAGGCCCTGTGTGCACGGGGAGGCTGCGTGCAGACATCGGGGGATTTCCCATGAGCTCTGCCCGTCCTGCAACAGAGTCCAGAGTTGGAGCAACCTGGGCCACCTCCCCGTGCTAGACGTGCCCCCCGCCCCCCAGGCAGCACTTACCCCGGCGTCTGGTTCTTGGTGCTGCGTCGCTTCCTTTGTTCCCTCTCGCTCCTCTCTGAGTGAGTCCTGCACGCAGAGGGAAGGACGGCTGTGCCGCCCGCCCGGCGGCCGGGCGCAGGGCGTGGGGCCATACTCCGTGTCGGTGTCCACGCAGCTCCGCTCCTCCGGCGGCTCTATGGCCCCTGGAGCTGCCCTCCTGGCCGTCCTGTCAGTTTGCTCTGTGTCCTGGGACAGGTTTCTTGGACGGGCCACCCAAGGTGTCTGCGTAGAAGCTGCGGCCTTGACACCTAGTAGGGCTGGGTGAGAAGGCCTGAGGTTTGAGTAGCATTCCCAAACCTCTTCCTCAACTGCTCCTGGTGCCTGTGGGTGGTCATGGCTTTGGGAGGAAAGCTTCCCAGACCTTTTTCTTCACCTCTGACGATTCTAAGTGCCCTTCTGCTTCTGATTGACTTGCCTGCTCTTCGCCTGTCTCCTTCTTGCCTTCAGGAAACCCTTCCGTCTTTCTCTGATTCCAGGAAACCAGGACTCTATTCCCCCACTCCAGCCATTCCCTCTCCTGGGGTCAGGTGATGAGAAGGTGGGCACGCTTCACGCCTCCATGCGCAGAGAGCTGTCCGTGTGTGTGGCCGCCTCCGGGGCCGTCCTCCCCGGGCTGCTCGCTGTCCGTCCCCCCCATCTCCGTGGGGCCGGCTGCGTCTCCAGCGCCTCTTCTGCTCTCGTCTCCTGGGCGCTTTGTTCATTCTTTTCTGCCATGCGGCGGGGCGAGGTCAGAGAGGGGGTGAGGCCCTTGGGGTGGAGCGTCTCTGTCCTGATGGCTCCTGCCCCCCGCCTCCCATGACGCTGGCCCCGTGCCCAGCTGGGCAGGGCTGGCAGGGGTCAGGGACAGCCCAGGAACTGGAACCGGGGGACAGGGAGCCTGGAGCATGGGGTCCAGGGGTGTCAGAGACACGG
Organism: Antilocapra americana; assembly: GCA_007570785.1. Lineage (NCBI taxonomy): Eukaryota > Metazoa > Chordata > Mammalia > Artiodactyla > Antilocapridae > Antilocapra > Antilocapra americana. Next base: position 23,581 of record ML660768.1, read on the forward strand.
CCTCAGCCGCTCTGGGCACTCGTTGCTTGGCGGCCACTCTAGCCCGCAGAGGTTAGTGTCTGGCGGCCTCTGCAGGGAGAAGCCAGCCATAGGCCCAGGCTGGCAGGGCAGGGGCTCCCATGGGCTGTGCCGTCACGGGAGGAGGGGGCGGGGGGCGGGGGCGTTGCACTCTCCAGGGGTCTGTGCGGGGTCACGGGGGTAGTGACCAAGAGCAGACATTTCTGTTCCAGGGCTGGAGGGAGGTCTGGCCACACCAGGCTTGCAGGTGAGGAAGAGGCCTGGGATGGACGCGGAGGCCTGCGACCCCACCTCTGCAGCTGCCCAGCGGCACCGGCTCCAGCCCCCCAGGTCCCCAGCCTCACCCCTGAGCCCCAGGTGACGCCCAGACGCCCGCCCCTGACCAGGCAGCACCTTGTGCACACTCCCTGGGCGGGTGCCCTGCACATCCGTCCTCGGGTGGGGACCTGGGGCCCCGAGTCCTCACTGTTGGCATGCAGGCCAGGTCTGCCCTGAGGAAGGGCCCAAGGCTCCACGGCCAGAGGGACAGGCATCAGGGCACCTCGAGCCCTCTGTGAGGAGTGCACCGTGAGGCCGGCTCCCCTGGTCCAGGCCCGAGATGCAGGGCTTGGGGCCCAGGGGTATCCCGGGGGGCTGCAGGGCGGAGGAGGCAGGTGGCCGAGGACGGCTCTAGGCTCCCCTCCCTGAGCCCTTCTCATTCTCCAGAGTTCTGCTGGCACCGGAGCAGGCTGCGCGGCAGGCAGCAGAGCGGGCCCGGGCGCCTGTCGTCCCCTTTGGAGTGGACTTGTGCTACTGGGGCCAGGAGGAGCTGACGGCCGGCAAGATCCTTAAGTGAGTGAGGGCACTGTGCCCCACACCCCTGTGTGCAGTGGACACAGCCCTTAGCGGCCTGCCTACTGAGGCCCGTGGGCCCTCAGCCCCACACTGGGCGGTGGTCCAGCCCTGCCCAGAGGCCCATGGACTGGATTGACCCTCCCCGTTGCCCCCAAGGGTCCTCCCGTCACCCGCCCTGACGGCGGAGCCCCGCAAGGCCTCTGCCCCAGCGCGCCCACGCTCTGGCTCCGCCCCGGCCCTCATCCTCTGCCTGGGCTTCTCGGGGCCCAGGGCTTGATGAGCTTCCTGGACAGCGCTACGCTGCCTCACTGGCCTGCACTCCATCTGCAGACCTGAGGGGCGGGGACGCAGGCCTGTGTTTTGTTATCGCCCATCAGGTAGCCGCTGCCCGGGTCCAGGCCACACTGGGGTGTCAGGCCGCTGGGCTGTGCCTGGAGTACCCCTGCCGCACTTGGCATCTCTGCTTGCCCTGGGTGCACCCCCAGGCCTGGCCTTGCTGTGGGCGCTGAGAGGTGGGTCTGTGTGCAGGTGTGACTCCGAGCACCGCTTCTGGAAACCCTGCGAAGTGGACTCTGAGGTGGACAGCGCCAGCGTCTCTGAGGCCCTGCGGAGCCGCCGCATCACCTTTGCGGGCCGGTTTGAGCCTGTGCAGCACCGCTGCCGCGCCCTGCGGCCCGACGGCCAGCTCTGTGCGCGCCAGGACCGCCTGAAGGTGGGGCCGTGCTGGGCCAGGCAGCAGGGCGGCCTGCGGCGGGCGGGGCGGGGCTGGGCTCCAGCCTGCTGGCACCAGGATCCCCCCGGTGGGCCCAGGGCTGAGCCACTCCACCTCCATCCCTGCGTCCCTGCCCGCGTGTGTCCTGGGCCTGCTCTGTGCTGGGCCTGGGGTCCGTGGAGACGGACTGACTGCAGACCATCCCCCTGCCCAGCTCCGTCACGGCTGTGCCTGAGGGCTCCTGCCTTTTGTGGCCTGTGTTGGAGGGTGGTGGGGTGTGGGCCGGTCCTCCTCACAGCTGTCGGTGGAGTGGCTGGCAGCTTGTTCTGCGTCAGAACTGCTCCATCCTCCATCCTCACAGTGCCCTTTCCATGGGAAGATCATCCCGAGAGACGACGCGGGACGGCCCCTCCACCCTGAGGACAGGGCCCGGGAGCAGCGGCAGCAGCTGCAGAGGCCAGCAGGGCGCCCAGGTAGGTCTGGGGGGCGAGGGGCAGGCCTGGCACGAGGACACCCTGCACCCAGCAGCCTCAGGCCAGCCCATGGCGCTTGCGGGGGTCAGCTGCTGCCTCCAGGCCAGGGCTGACAGAAGCTCAGGAGCTGCGGCCAAGATGCATGGCCCTCGGCTCTGGCAGGACCCTCAGCTGCAGCTTCTGTCCTGGCCATGTTTTCAAATGGCTCCTGACAGGTGGCGTGGGTACACCCACGTCTGGAAACCCCCTTGTCACTGTCGGGGTTCTGGGTGTTTAAGCCCACGTTCAAGCACGTGAAGGAACAGGAAGAGACAGGTCAGCGGCTGAGCCCTGGGGCTGCCGGGAGGCTGCTGTCTACCTGCCCACCTGCTGCCTGGCCAGCCTGCGCACGCGGGGCTGCCGAGCGCTGTGGGGTGTGTATGGTGTGCAGCGTGTGTTGGCCGTGTGTGGGGTGCGAGCAGAAAGCCAGGGTCCTGCCCGTGGTCCCGGGCAGTCCTGCTGGGCCTCTGAGCCAGGGGCACTCTTCTTGGGTACCTCCTCGAGGCCCGTTTTCTGGCCCATAGGCCAGTTTCACGCCGAATGGACCAGGGACTTGAGCCACTGAGACGCTGTTCTGTGTCCTTCACGGAGCTCACTTCGTGCTGCACTTGAGCTGGCACTGTGTCCTGGCGTGGGCCGTGAGCTGGCCTCTGCCTGGCTCCCAGAGGACCCTGAGCTGCCAGGCAGGGTGGGGACCCACAGAAGCAGCCCCCTGCCAGGGCAGCCCCTGGGTACCCTCAGGGTGCGGTGGGGGGGCCTGACCTGTGTCGGAATCCCACGGTTTGTCAACCTGGGCTGAGTTCTGGAGGCCCCCACTTTTTTGACAAAGGCCATGGGCTCCGCCCAGGACCCCCGAGGCAGAGGGTGGCCTTGTTCTCTGGGCGGTGCTGGCGGGGTGCAGGTCCCAGCCCGCCCGTGTCGCCTTGAGCAGTGTTTCCCCTTTGTCCCAAGAGGTTGGTGTTAGGTTTTGGCCTCACACCAGGGTCAGGCCCCTGGCCTAGAGGCCAGCAGGCAGGGCCCTGACCCGCTAATCCATGGGCCGCGGCCTCCCCTGGTGGCCCGCACTCAGGAGCAGATTAAGTGCCTATTTTTTGTGTCAGCCCTGAAGAGTGTCAGGTTCTGCAGCCCTCGGTGACTTGTTAACAACAGGTACTGGCCGGGCCGTGGGCCGGCGCTGGCCAGTCAGATGTGAAATAGCGTCTCTTTACTAACTGCAGTATCGATCCCGCCTCCCTCGCACGCGGGCAATTTTCTTTTCCCTGGCGCTCACCTCGGTGACAATGTGTGTGGGGCTCCAGGGCCCGTCAGCACGCAGGACGGCCCGCTGCCGGCTCCTATTGATTTTCTTCAAAGGCTTTTAAATTGCTCCTTCATTTTCCTGAGATGCTCATTCCATCTCTACTGGGTGCCGGCGTTTTTCCGTTGTGTTTAAACAATTGCTCCATTCACTGGGTTCCTAAACTGTGACGCCTTCTCATTACTGGGAGATAAACTGTTTGGACAGTTTTCCTTAATCTTGGATTAATCGTTTCTGTATCTGGATTGTGCAGCCCCGTATGCCTTCACTTTAGCAATCAACTTGGGGAGGCTACGCCATCTCTGTATCTGGGCGCTTGGCTCCCCCTGACTGTACGTGCCCTGCTCACTGCCAGCGCCTCTACCAGCTCGGGCTGTTCACCGTCAGGGTCTGGGGTGTCCGGCACCCTTCTGCCAGCCGGGCGTAGGGTCCATAGGTCTGGACACTGGTGGGGGCTGTGTTGGATGGACAGTGAATTTCAGGGACCTTCACCCAGCCCCGCCCCACCCCTCACCCCGGGAGAGAAGCAGGTCTGAAGCAAGTGGGCCTTGAGGCCTCTGCCCACCGGTTGGGAGCTCTCCTGGAGGCTTTAGACGGTTAACGCTTTCCATTCTGGCAAGCGGGCACATGGACATGGCCCCCGGTGCAGCTGGAGCTGATGAGGCCAGGCTGGGGCTGGGGGATGTTTGTTTATCTTTGGACTACCCGTTCCCCCTGTTTTGAAAGGCCTGGGTGAGCTGACCCTCTCCTTGATGGGGCCTGGGGCCAAGTTAGCTTCAGGCCAGTCAGGAGGCATGGCAGGCGCTGCCCCCTTGGCCGTGGCAGGCCTGCTGCGCCCACCCTCTGGCAGGGACTGGCCAAGGGCCCAGTGGGGGCCAAGCAGGGCACAGTCCACCTGGAGGCTGATGCAGCCGCTCGCCCGTGGCCCCCGGCCGACAGACTTGATTGCCTTCCTGCCTGAGGGCTCCACAGAGGCACCCCTGCTTAGACCCCAGGGAGGGGTTGGCCTTGGCGAGGGTGGTACGGCTATTTCTGAAATCTCAAGGCCTGTCTACAGACTGGCAGGACCCTGAGTTCCTGAGGGACGTGGAAGCGGCCACCGGGGTAGATCTGGGCTCGTCCAGGCCTGGCAGGAAAGGCAAGGGCAAGCGGCGGAAGCACCCAGGCCTCACCGACCTCAAGCAGCAGGCTGACACGGCACGCACGCGCATCGCCAAGAAAGTCTTCGCCAAGTAAGCGCTCCTTACAGTGTCCTGTTCTCTGCCTCCGAGAGCTGGAACTGTGAGCGGAGGGGCCACCCGCCCAGCCCCTCACCGTCTGTCCCACTGTTGTGGCGGCCGGAGGCGTTGCCCGAGGCCATTGCCTGGGGAAGGCTTAGGGACACCTGCCGGTCAGCACCCAGGCCTTGGGATGGGGCCGTCACGGGCTGCCCTCTCAGGGTGGACGCCATGAAGGTGCTCCGCTCACCGCACCAACCAGGGGATGTGCTCCTAGCGACCACCGAGTCTGGGGGGCCAGAGGACGGCTTCCCGAGCGCCCCGCACTGTGGGCACAGGAGCGGCCACGTCCGGGGCGTCAGGACCCCGGTCTCTAGGCTTGCGGCTGGCTGCCTGTGGCTCGGCCAGGGTGGTGGGCAGGGTAGATGCTGATGCCCGGAGGAGCGTGGTCTGGGGTGTCTTCCCCGCGCCCCTAAAGGGGCCCCAAGGGGGCTCCTGCGGCGAGCCGCGTGGCCTGGAGCGAGCTGTGTGGGAGGCCACGCCTCCTCCCCAGCACGGGTGCCGCCTGTCACGCTGAGCGGGGCGGTGACGCGCACGCGGGCAGCGCGGTCCGCTCTGGGCGGGGACTCTGTGCACCGCTGGGCAGGTGGAAGTTGGGCTGAGGGGATCAGGCGTGTCCTGCCTCTGCCCACCTGGCTGCTGGGTGGAATGTGCTCTCATGGGCAAGATTGGAGTCTGGCAGCCGCCCTTGGGGCTCAGGGAGCAGTGGGAGACGCGCCAGGCTGGGCCAAGGCAGCCTTGGGTGCAGAGCCCCCCTGCCGTGGAGCACGGGGCTTGCAAGTGGCCCGAGTGAGGCAGCCACCCGGCCCCGGGGTCCCAGTCTGCCAGGCTGCAGTCCGGAGCCCGGCCGGCCTCCCTGGTCACGTCTCGCTGTGCTTCCCCGCAGGGCAGCCGTGCAGAGGGTGGTCACCGCCATGAACCAGATGGACCAGAAGAAGCACGAGAAGTTCGCAAACCAGTTTAACTACGCCCTGAGTTAGAGGGCCAAGCCCGTGTGCGTGGCCCCGTGTGGTCGTCAGCGCTGCCTCTCTGGACGTGGGCAGTCACAGCGGGCAGCGTCCAGTGTGTGTTAAACGCGAGGGCCCGGTGCACACTCTAGTGTCCCAGAGGCGTGGACGTTCCTGCTGCGGGGACCTCGGCCCGCTCACGGCTGCCTGCCTGGTCGCCGGGGCTGAGCGCGGGCAGCATGGCTGCCAGGGGTGTCTTGCATGGCCTGTGCGCTGTGTGATGGAGCTCAGGGTTGCTCAAGTCCAGGAGGAGTGCAGCCCCGCCCTGGCCCGCAGCTCTCTCCCCTTCTCGCCTGGGTCTGCCTGCTGGGCCTTTCCTGTGGGCGCGGCCCTGTGTGTGGCTGCGGCCCTGTGTGTGGCTGCTTCCTCAGCTCCCTCACCCTCGAGGCCGCCCCCTCTGGTGCTGACAGCGCGTCAGCCTCCTGTCCAGATGGCGCTCCGCTGTGTGGAGAGACTGCGCTTACGCGCTCATCCTGGACACATGGGTGGTCTGCACCTTCAGATTGTCACAGATATTGTGACCATTTGTGTGCCAGCTTTTGCAGGGGCGTCTGTTTTGAATCCTTTTGGGTTTATGCCTAGAAATGAAATGGATGAGTTGTACAGTCACTCTGTGTTTAACTCACTGATGAATTGCTGACATGATTCTCAAAGCAGCTGCACCAATCACATCCCCACCAGGGTACCCGGGTCCTCGTTTCTCCATGTCCTTGCCTCGCTCGTCCTCAGCCTTTTTAATCTTAGCCATCTCAGTGGGTGGGAAGTGGTATCTCATCGTGGTTTTGATTTGCGTTTTCCTAATGACTAACAATGTTGAACCTTTTGTTGTTCAGTCGTGAAGTCTTGCCCGACTCTGCGACCCCAGGGACTGCAGCACGCCAGGCCTCCCTGTCCCTCGCCATCTCCTGGAGCTTGCTCAGGCTCGTACCCATCAAGCCATGACGCCATCCAGCCGTCTGTGGACAGATTTCCGTGTGCTTGCGGGTCATTGTCTGTCTTTGGAGAAACAGCCAGACCCTCGCCCATCCTCAGCTGAGCTGCTGTGTGAGCTGGGTGCTGGGTGCTGGGCCCTGATGGGAGTCGCGTCTCCCCGTTCTGTGCTTCCGTCTCCTCGCAGCGCGCTCCGACACGCAGGGACTCTGAGTCCGATGGCCTGTGCGTCTGTCCCTCCGTCTGTCACCTGTGCTTTCAGGTCACATCCAAGCAGCGGTGGCCTGATCCTGCGCCGTGGTTGTAGCTCATGTCTCCTTATAGGAGTTTTATGATCTTTCTCTCAAGTAGGTCTTTGGCATGGATGAGTCGATCTCTGTGCATTATTTGTGTAGCTATCTAGTTGTCTCAGTGTCGTTTATCGAAAAGATTGCTCTCTCTCCATTGAACTGTCTGGCACCTTTACTGACTGCAAGTCGGCACTAAATGTCTGAGTTGTTTCTGGAGCCTCACTTCTGTTCCCCTGACCTTGTGCTGCCGCCACACAGTCTTGACTGATGTAACCTTGTGGGAAGTTTTGAAAACCTCCAACTTTGTTCTTTTTAAACATTGTTTTAGCCATTCTGGGCCTTTTACATTTACAAATAAATTTCAGGATGAGCTTGTCAATTTCTGCCAAAAAAAAAGGTATCTGAGATTTTATGGATTGTGCTGACTCTTATGCGAGGATTTTTTTCAACAGTAAATACTTTGGGGTCCTACATGAGCTGTGGTTGGGTGAATCCTCAGAGCAGAACCGCAGACACAGGGTGGATAGGTACCCCCAGCCCCTGTGATGTTAGAGGTCAAATGTGATGTTACCTTAATATTAAATTTTATACTTTGTGAACTTAGAGTATACTTAGGTTTTCTTTCTGTCCTCACAGTTTTGCAGTTTTTCATAGACCAAGTTTTGCATTTGGTTTGTTAAATTTATTCTTAAATGTTTTATTCTGTTTGATGCCATTGTAAATGTAGTTTTCTGAATTTCATTTTTGGATTGTTCACTACTAATACCTAGATGTTACAGCTGATTGTTTGACGTTGATCGTATATCCTGAAAGTGCTCAGCTCACTTATTAGTTCTAACAGGACTGTGTGTGTGTAAGATTCCTTAGGATTTTTTGTACACACTGTCACATCATCTGCAAGAGAAAGTTGTGTTTCTTCCTTTGCAATTTGGATTCCTTTTATTTCTTTGTCTTGTTTAGTTGCTCTGGCTGGAGTCTCAGGACGGGGCCAGAGAGAACTGGAGAGAAGAGAAATCCTCTTCTCATCCCTGATCTGAGAGGAAGAGCTTCCGGTCTTTTACTGCAGAGTGCGACTGCAGCTGGGCTTTTTGTAGATGCTGCGTAGCAGGTTGAGGATGTTCCCTTATGTTCCTAGTTTGTTGAGCGTTTCGTCGTGAAGGGAGTTGAACTTCTGTCAGATGTACTTTCTACATCTGTTGAGATGACGGTGTGGCTTCTGCCCTTATTCTGTTGACACGGTGTGTCCCGTCAACTGCCGTCCGTATGTTGAACCGCCCTTGCATTCGTGAGCTGAGCCCCCCACACGGTCAGTCAGACGCTGGTGTCTCTCTGGAAATCTGTCCATCTTACCAGGTCACACACACATACAGTTCTCGGTGTTCCTTTATTTGTAATCATCTATGTTTCCATAAGGTTGAAAGACCAGAGATGGCTTCAAGAAAATTGAAAATAGCAAAGGAACATTTCAGCCAAAGATGGGCACAATAAAGGACAGAAAGGGTCAAGACCTAACAGAAGCAGAAGAGATGGGAAGAATACACAGAACTGTACTAAACAAGGTCTTAATGACCTGGATAACCACGACGGTGTGGTCACTCACCCAGAGCCAGACATCCTGGGGTGTGAAGCCAGGTGGGCCTTAGGAAGCACTGCCGTCAGTAAAGCTAGTGGAGGTGATAGGACTCCAGCGAGCTGTTTAAAATTCTCAGAGATGGTGCTGTCAATGTGCTACCTCAGCATTTCAGCAAATATGAAAACCTAGCAGTGGCCACAGGACTGGAGAAGGTCAGCACTAAACGTTCCCCAAGAAGGGCTGTACTGAGCAGGGTCCAGACCACCGGACGGTCACTCTCATCTCCCATGCTGATAAGCTAGTGCTCAGAATTCTTCATGCCAGGCTTCAGCCTTACGTGAACTGAGAACTTCCAGGTGTCCAAACTGGGTTTAGAAAGGCAGAGGAGCCGGAAATCAAACTGCCAACATTTGCTGGAACATACAGAAAGCAAAGGAATTCCAAAAAAACATCTACTTCTGTTTCATTGATTATGCTAAAGCCTCTGACTATGTGGATCATAGCAACTGTGAAAAACTCTTAAAAGAGACGAGACTACCAGACCCTCCTGCCTGTCTCCTGGGCAGCCTGTATGCCAGTCAAGAAGCCACAGCTGGAGCCTTGTGTGGAACAGCGGGCTGGTTCAGGACTGAGCGAGGAGTAGACAGGCTGTGTATCGTCACCCTGTTCAACTTGGATGCAGAGCACATCATGAGAAACACTGGCTGGATGAAGCGTAAGCTGGAGTCAAGGTTGCCGGGAGAAATAACAACCTCTGATACGCAGGTGACACCACTCAAACAGCAGAAAGTGGAGAGGAACTGAAGAGCCTCTTAAAGAGAGAGAAGGGGGAGAGTGAGACAGCAGCTTACAACGCGGCATTCAGAAAAACGGTGATCACAGCACCCATGGCAAGTAGATGGGGGGGGGGCAGTGAGGGACTTCCTTGTCTCGGGCACTCAGACCGCTGCGGCCGTGAAATCAGGAGACGGCCACTCTTGGTAGGAAAGCTGTGACAGGCCTGGACAGTGGCAGAGAGCAAAGGCGCCGCTTTGCTGACAGAGGCCCACATAGCCGAGGCCGTGGTCTCTGCAGCAGCCACAGGCGCTTGTGGGGGCTGGACTGCAGAGAAGGCAGAGCGCTGAAGAGTTGATGCTTTCCAGCTGTGGCGCTGGAGAAGACTCGACAGTCCCTTGGGCTGCAGGGAGATCCAGCCACTCAATCTTGAAATCAACCCCGAATGTTCACGGGAAGGACTGATGCTGAAGCTGAGGCTCCAGTACTTTGGCCCCCTGATGCGAAGGACTGCCTCATTAAAGAAGACCCTGATGCTGGGAGAGATTGAGGGCAGGAGGAGAAGAGGGTGACATGGGATGAGATGGCTGGATGGCATCACCGACTCAATGGACATGAACTTGGGCAAACTCCCGGAGATAGATGGTGAGGGACAGGGAAGCCTGGCGTGCTGCAAGTCCGTGGGGTTGCCTAGAGTGGGCCTGCCTTGGCGACCGAGCAGCACTGAGGGTCGACAGCACTGTCTCTTCTGTCATTCCTGGTTTTGGAAATTTGAGTCTCTCTATTTCCTTGGTCAGTCTAGCTAAAGAATTGCCCATTTCATTGGTCTATTCAGAGTCGTCCTCTATTATGTTCCATTTTTCGCTTGGTTAATTTCCAGTCTCACCTTTATTCCCTTGGGTTGCTTTGCATGTAGAGTTTTTCAGTTTTGTCATACTTTCTTCAGTGGAAGTTTAGCTTATTGTTTTGAGGTCTGCTTTTTAATGTAGATGTTTACAGGCATGAATTTTCATCCGAGCACTGCTTTAGCTTCATCCTGTACGTTCTGGTACATTGTGTATTCACGTCTATTCATTCTTGTTCTCTAGCTTCTCTTGTGATCTCTGTCACCCATTGTTCAGGAGTCTGTGGTGACCTCCACATGCTTGTGAGTCCCCCAAGTCTCCTCCTGTTGCCTGATCGCTGATTTCATTGAGACGAAGGGCTCGTCTTGTGTGGTTTCAGTTCTTTAGAATTTGAGACTCCTGGCCTGCCCTGGAGGGTCTGACGGCAGCCCCGTGTTCTGCTGGTGGTGGGTGCTCTGTGGCATATGTGGGTCTGGTTGGTGTCCAGGGCTGCCCAGGTTTTCCTTTCCTGTTGATCTTTACCCCCGCTGTGGAATCCATTACTGAAAGTGGGGTATTGAAATCCCCAGCTATTGACATGGTGCTTCTCCCTCTTCTCTCAGTCTTTGCTTCACGCACTTTAGGGCCTTGTTGTTGAGTGCCTGCACGTTGAGGTCTGCTATCTCTTCCTGAGGGACTGACCTTCTATCTCAGAGTGTACCCTTCTGTCTCTAGTGACAACGTCTGCCTTAAGTCTGTCTCATATGACGTGAGTGTCCCTTCTGTTGTTTGTGTGACGCAGCCTCTTCAGCCCTTTCCTCTCGTCTCTGAATCTAAAGTCTTATGGATGGTGTGTATTTGATCATGTTTCTTAGGCCGTTCTACCAACTCTGTTGCCTGAGTGGACCATCTGATCTGTTCACCTCTAATATAATCACTGATAAGGTAGGATTTATGCCTGCCAGGTTTCTTTTTTCCTACTTTTGTGTCTTTTAAAATCTTCTTCCTCTGTTGCTGATTTCTTGTGTTTTAAATAACTGTTCAATTCCCTTGTAATACTTTAATTCCCTTGTGCCTTTCATTATTTGTAGGTAATTTTTTCAGTGGTTGCATTGAGGATTACGATGCACAACTTAATACACTCTCGTTTGGATTAGTGCTGACTTGATCTCAGTGGTCACCAGGCTGCTTCCTTAGCGCTGTTTCTCCCAGCTCCTTTCGGCTTCTCTCACCACGCACACGCTGCCTCTTACAGGTTGTCAGCCCGTCAACACAGTTTCGTGGCCATTGCTTTATGTAGTTGCTCTTTAACTCAGTGGGAAGGGAAAGGGTCATAGACACGTTCACACTGTCTTATCGGCCCTGAGGCTGCCTTTATCAGCGCCCTGTGTGTCTCCTTGAGGGTTTGAATCTGCCAGCCGCGAACGGTCTTTGTTCTTCTCTCTTTGGGGATGTCTTCATTTCTTCTTCATTTCTGAGTAGTTTTGGTGGATATGGAGTTCTTGGTGTAGCAGTTTTTTCCTTCAACACTTTGAGTATGTCGTGTCACTGTTTCCTCGGTTCCAGGCGAGAAGCCAGCTGTCAGTCTTTCAGAGAAAGCAGCCTCTACGTACTGAGCTGGGCTTTCCTCTGCTTTCAGGATGCTCTGTCTGCGCCATCCTGCTGCCAGCTGCGGCCTGTCTGGTCAGGCTCGCCCTCCATGTGCGGCTGGGGCTTTGCTGAGCTGCTTGCTCCTGGAGGCGGCTTCTCTTTAAACCAGGGAGGGTCTTGGCCACTGTTTCCCCAGAGGTCTCTCTGCCCTGACCCTCTGCTCTGGTCACCCCGGCGTGCGCACGCCGGCCTCCCAGGGCCCTTCGTTTGTTCCTGTTTCTGTCTCAGACCGGGCCTGTCGACCTGTCTCCAGGCCGCAGACGCGCTCCTTCGCCGTCTGCAGTCTGGTGTTGCGCTGCTCTGGTGCGCTCTGCACTTTGCTGTTGTGCTTTTTCGGTCCAGAGTGTCTGTTCTGTTTTCTCCTTAGTTTGTTTCTTGCTCCTGATCTTCTCTATTGGTAAAACATCCCTCTTACAGTCTGATTCTTTAGACGCGAACACACAGAAGCTGGTTTAGGGCCTTGGTCTGGTAAGCTTTAACGCCTGGGCTCGTTCCAGAGCCGTCTCTGTGACCGCGTTCTCCTGTGTGTGGGCTCTACTTTGCTGCTGCTGCTTGTGTCTCTTTCTTTTTTAAGTAATACGATGTGGCCACTCTGGAAGAGTCTCCCATCCCCCGAATGCGTTGTTTCCATTTGTGTGTTTAGTGTGTTTGCTGGACCGGTTGTGTACATCGGCGCCTGTTGTGCTGGCCGTGTGAGGCCTTGCCGGGCAGCTTCGGGATCAGCTCATTAGGTTTCCTCAGAGGCTTTGATCCCGGGGCTCTCGTGGTTCTGCCGACCAGCTGCGTGTGCATGGGTGTGCGTGCCTGTGTGCCTGGGAGCGTGTGTGTGCACGTGTGGGGTGCGTGTGCATGCGTGGGGGCTGGGGGGTGTTGGGCATAGCTTCAGTGTTCTACCAGCCAGACGCTGACCCTGACCCGGTTCTCACTTCATGCATGTTTTGATCTTTGCTCCGTGAGAAAGTAGCTTACAGTTGTAAATGATGTTTCTCTTAGGAGTGAGAGCAAGCATTTTCCATATGCTAAAGCATTTGTTGTTTATCCTTTTCTTGGATCTGTATTCCACACCCTTTGTCATTTTTCTGTTAGTTTATTGGCTTCTTATTAAACTGTGGGATCTCTTTATTCAGTGAGAAAACAAGCTGCACGTGATGAGTTGGAAATACATCCCCATTTTATCTTCTGATTTTGCTTGCATTGTTTTCTGCCATGTAGTTTTTTTTTTAATGTAGCTGAATTTAACCAGTCTTTCATGGCTTCTTCATTTTATATTCCTGGGGCCACAGGGCTGCTGTGGGGTGTTGGGTAGTATGGTGCAGCCCCCGTGCCCAGGGCAGACTGACGGGGCCTGTCCAGGCCAGACTGGCTGGCCATCCCAGCAGTGGGGAGGTGGGAGTCAGGAGTCAGAGCTGGCTGCTCAGAGTATGACACTCCAGTGACAGAGCCTTGTGAACACAGGGTCTGAGCATGCTCAAGGTGGCGCTCAGGTTGGCGAGGAGACCGCATGGAGCCCTTGGGCTTCATCCCTTCCCAGCGCCAGCACATCCCCAAGACTGTCTCTCAGCCCACAGTGGCTGCTGGAGCTCCAGCCATCACTGGGTCTGCAGAAGAGGGGGCCGTGCCTCAGCTTCAGCCATTTCCGTGAGGAGCGTCCTCAGGAACTCCTCCAGCAGGACACGCTGCTTATGTCAGCTTGGCCAAACCTAGTCCCCTGGGAGTGTCCAGCTGCCCAGAAAGCAGGAAAGGTGGTCTCTCTCCCAGGGATTGGCATGCAGCTACCATCAGCTCTGTGTCCTGGCAAGAGAGAGGGGTCCCTGCCTGGCAGGGGCTTCTCTGGAGGGGCTGCCACCCCGCTGTCTGGTGGGGGCAGGTGTCCCTGCCCGCGGGGGCTGTGGCCTGTGTGCTCGGCCCTGCACCATGAGGGGCAGTCCCCGTGTTCCTGAGAAGGATCGCCCACCCCCAGGTCGCCCACTTTGTCCGTCCAGGCTTGCCCTTCCCCATGGAACTAGCACAGCCTCCAGAAAGCCGCAGGTGGCCAGGGAAGGTCCCACTAAGCTGAGTGACGTTTCAGCGGCTCAGGAGGGAGAGCCGGGGGCCACCCTGGGAGTGGGGCTGGTAGGTCACACTGGCTGACCAGGAGCAAGGGCACACGGTCGCAAGTGGGGAACTGGGCGTGGGGTGGGAGGGGCGCCAGCCGCCAGGTGTCAGCCGCACCACTGACCCGGCGGGAGGGCAGCCTATGTGGACCGACCGGCGTTTGAGCTTTGGCTCCGAAAGAAGGCCCCACGGCAGGCAGCCAGGGGCAATGTGGGGCCAGGTGGAAACACCAGAGGACGGAGGCAGCAGGGCTGGCAGGGGGCACAAGCCTGCAGGGGGTGGGGTGGCGGGCACTGCAGGCCAGGGCGGCTGCTGCCAGGCGAGTGCCCTTGAGCGTGTGGCTGTGACAGCAGGGCTGCCCCCAGCACACCCAGACGGAGCAGCGCTGATCAGAGGTAAGCGGAGAAGGGTGAAGTCGCTAGGGTGCTCTGCAGGGGTGGGTCTGTCAGCAGCCCCAGTGCCCACTCCTCTTCTCACCTGGCTGGGTGGGGGGATCTCACCAGCTAAGAAACTCCATTTCCCAACTTCCCTTGGCTAGGAGCGTCAAGTGACCAAGTTCTGGCCAATGAGATGTGAGCAGCTGTTGCAAGGGATTCCAGAAAGCTCCTTAAAGGAAATGGTTGCTCCCCTTTTCTCTCGTTTGCTGCCTAGAACGTGGATGTGATGGCTGGAGCCTCACCCTCCATGTGTGTCTGTGAGGACGAGGCCCAGCCCAGCCGGGATGGGGCAACTGGAGAGCTGGACAGAGCTGGTGCCCCAAGAACTCTGGGAAGGTGTCACAGCTGCCCAGGGCTACCAGCGGCCAGCACTCCCTCACACAGGAGAAAGAAGCAATCTCCTTCGATTGCCATCATTGAGCTTTTCTCTTTCCTGCACCCAGAGCCAGTCCTGATGGCGAGTGGCCAGACCCCATCGTTGTGGGCTGGGCCAAGGCGGGGCGGGGCTTAGTGGCCCCTGGGTAGGGGGGCAGCGTAAGGAGGGGAGCCCCCGGGGGGCTCTGGGTGCCTGTGCTTGTCCGGGCAGGGAGGGGCCGTGCCGTGCCTGTTCCTCCACAAGATGAACAGCGTGGGCATCATTCTGGGATTGGGGGCTGGTGCTCTCTGGGGCCAGGGCTGGTCCTGAGGGCTGGAGGAGGGCCTTCCCAGAGAGCACCCAGATTCTGGGCTGAGCCTTACGGCACTCAGAGCAAAGTGGGGCCACAGGGGGGCAGGTAAGGTGCCAGTGGGGCCAGCACGCCCCTCTGCCTCCAGCTCAGGAACCCTAGAGCTGGGCAGGCAGGGGCCCCCAAAAAGCCTCTTGGGAGTAAGGCTGGTGGGGACAGCTTGAGGGTCCCCGGAAAGTGGTGTCTGCACCCCTGGTTCCCTGGGTACGGGGCAGAATCTGATGACCTGCAGGAGAGGGATGGGAGAGCTGGGGCGGGAGCTGGGCCTCAGTGCCCGCAGGAGTGGGCAAGGGCACCTGGGCCAGGCCAGGGCCGCCCCAGCAAGCCCCATGAGAGCCTGCCCCTGGGGTGCCAGGAGGCTCAGACAGGCTGACACAGGTCCATCCCCATGAGGGTTCAGCACTGAAGGGAGACCTGAGGGGCCAGGGAACTCAGCGCGGGGGGCCTGCCCAGGAGCCCAGAGTGGCTGGGGGGCCTGAAGCAGAGCTGTGGGACCAGCTTGTGGCTAAGTCTGGGGCCCCAAGGAAGAGCGGAGTGGGGGGGAGGGGGCGGAATCGCTTTCCTGCCTCACGGCTTCCAACCTCCTCGCATCCTGAGCCAGGGCTGGTGATATTGGAGGGTCCAGAGGGGTGGCCTCCATGTGTCCGGGTGACCTTGTGAGTGTGGGTGAGAGGTGGGGTGGGGGGGAGGGAGCCCAGAGCCGCTGCCCCTTGTGTAGGAAACTCCCTCCTCCTCCCTGCCCTAGGTTCCCCAAGGTTGGGGAGGTGGGCAGGAGGTCCCCAAGGGATGATTGACCCAAACCCTCCTCTGCAGTCCTGAGGGCGTGCCCAGCGCCGGAAGTGCAGCCCCGGGACCCTGCTTGGGCTGAGCGCACAGTAATGGGGAACCTTGAGGCCGAGAGCCCTCTGGGGCCCCACTGTCTACTGCCTGCACCGGCCCTCAGGAAGCCAGGCCTCTGCCGGGGGCGCTCACACTCCCGCACCCGGCCGTCCTGAGATTCGGGCCTCCCGGCTGCCTGCAGGTTGGGTGGAGAATCCGGAGGGTGCTGACTGCCAGCCAGAGGGTTACCACAGAGCTTCCGCAGATGGGCACCCGGGGTGGGGGCTGGTGCTGCGGATGAGAAGGGAGGCCAGAGGCCCAGGAGTGGAGCTGCAGGGCAGGGCGGTTCAGCCGCCCCACCCCAACTCCTGCCCCGCCTCCACCCTCTGCCCAATAGAGACGGCGAGGGCAACGCCGGGCGCCCTCCTCCACCCACACCGGGCCAGTCACCCACTGGCCGCAGGGTCATCCTGCTCCACGACCCCAGCCTCGGCCCCAGCCCTGGCCCGTGGTTGGTGACCAGCACGGGGAAGAGTCCCTCTGACAACACCCGAGTTGCTCACAGAGAGGGGTGTCCCCGCACGGGCGCAGAGCTCGGCCAAGGAGCAGCCCCGGGGCTGGGCATGCACACGGCCCCCCACTCGGTGTCCAGCGACCGTGGGAGCCCACCCTGAGTGCAGGTGGAGGGGACTCCCATCACTGCGAGTCGGCGCCCGCATCCAGGAGCCTCGGCTCTCACAGCCGCCCTGCCTGCCCCGCCCCGCGTGCTCCAGGAGCCGGCAAGCAGGGTGCAGCGCAGGGCTGCGGGCAGAGGGGCGCGGCAGCACGGGACCCTGCCGGCTGGGCTCAGGCGCCTCCCCAGGAAGCAGCAGACGCCCCCCACCCCCGCCCGGTACCTCGGCACACCTGGTGCTCAAGATTGGCGGGGCCGAGGCTCAGCGAGGCAGGAGCACCGGCCTAGGCAGACCCGCTCCCTGCCGCGGCCCCAGCCCGGTCCCCGGGTCTTTCCTCACGCCCCCCAGGGCACCCCCAGCGGTGGGGGGGGAGAGGAGGTTCCAAGGCTTGGGGGACAGAAGGGGTAGGGAAGGCAGGAGACCTGGTTCTCGGGCTGGAGGCTCTGGGGCAAAGGTCGCAAGCACGTGGGGGAACTCGGGGCGCAGGACACGCGAGCCTGGCCAGGGTAACCCGGGCCGGCGGGGAAACGGGAGCCCACGGCCCGCGCGAGGTCGAGCACCCCGGGGCGCCTGGGTGGCACCGAAGTCCCCACCGAAGGGCAGCGAGGAGCCTGAGGGACGCGGGCCTCCTGCGGTTTATTGATTGGGTAGAGTTCGGCAAAGTGCTTCCGAGCGGACCGAGCTCGGCCCCGACGCACGCGGACAGTCGTTTATAAATTTAAAACTCTTCTGTAGCAATCGGCTATATACAGAGTCAGCGACCGCGGCCTTGCCAAAGAGCCGGGCCGCAGGCGCGCTCGGATCCTCGGCCGGGCTCAGAGGTGCGGCGCGTAGAAGGCGGGCGCGCCGTAGGTCTGCGAGCCCAGCACGAAGGGCGATAGCACCGCCGGGCTCGACAGGAAGGGCAGCTGCGCGGCGCACACCAGGCCGCCGGGGCCGTGCGCCGGGTACCCCGCCGGGCCGTGCATGGCGAGCGGCGCGCCCATGGGAGGTGACGGGCTGAGCGGGCTGAGGCCGCCGGGCAGCCCCGCGCCCGGCCCCGCGCCCGGCCCCGCGCCCCCGCCGCCGCTGGTCGGCGCGCTGGTGTCGGCGCCCGGGTTCTGCTTCTTCCACTTGGTGCGGCGGTTCTGGAACCAGATCTTCACCTGCGTCTCGGTGAGGCTCAGCGACAGCGCCAGGTTGAGGCGCTCGCACACCGACAGGTAGCGCGTCGCCTTGAACTTGTTCTCCAGCGCCACGAGCTGCTCGTAGGTGAAGGCGGTGCGCGCGCGCCGCGGCTTCCCGGACTTGGAGTCGGAGCCCGTGCGCTTCCGCTTGGGCTTCGCGGCAGCCGCCGCCGCGCCCTGAGAGGCCGTCCCTGCGCCCCCAGGCGCCGCCGCCGCGGCTCCCTGCGGGCCCGGGGCTCCGGGAGAGGTCCCGCGGGGACCCGGAGCGGCGGCCTCATCGACGGCGCCTGAGGGCGCCTCGGCCTCTCCCTGGCAGCCCGACCCGCGGGCCCCGAGGCCGCCGCCGCCGCCTCCCCGCGCCTCCGCGCCGCGGGCCGCCCCCGCCGCCTCGTCCTCGTCCTCATCGTCGTCGGGCGCCTCGTCCCCGCTGTCCGCGCTCGGGCTGCGGCCGCCGCCGGGGCTGCAGCCGTTGGCGTCCGCCTCGTCCGCCTTGCAGGGGTCGCCGGCGTCTGCGGGCCGGGCGGGGCGGGGGGACAGGACAGTTAGGACCCACGCGCGCTCTCCTGCTCTCGTCCCCGCCGTCCCGCGCCCGTTTCCGTTCCTCCTCTGCCGCCTCCCCGGCCCCGGGCGCTCCCGTTTCAGTGCCCGCTCCCTCCCCCGTCCCGCGCCTCCTCTTCCCGCCGTCTCCCCGGTCCCCGCCTTTGCCCGAGCGGGGCAGACCGGACCGCCGGGCTTACGGCGGGGGGAAAGGATCCCATCGATCCGCGGGGGCAGATACAAACTTAATTAAACTCATTTTGTGTAATGTACAAACTAGTTAACGGCCATTTAATTTATTTCGGCGTATATTACCCTCCAATTACCGCAAGGCTCCAGGCCAGCCAATTACTGAGCGTTTAAGAACGGGCCGACCAGAGGCCTGGGGTGAGGTTGGAGCCCGCTCCAAGAGGCGATTTCGGAGGACCGAAAACGCTGCCCTGGATCCCTCCCTACCTGGAGCCTTGGGGCCTAGAACTTGGCCCCTGGGCTGAGGCCCCAGCTGGCCTGGACTGGGCCAATCCCGGCCTGAGTGGTGGGGGTTCAGAAGGTGCTGAGATCCCGGGGATGGAGTCCCGGCTGGGCCTGTCTGAGCAGCAGCCCCAGATCCTCCAGGCAGAGGCCCGCAAGGTGGCTGCAATCCGAATCTCAGAAATTTGGAGGACAGCGTCTGACCTGGTGGTGATCTGGCGTGGGGAAGGGGGAGGAGGGGGGTTTCTATGCAGCCTTGGCTCCCACAGGTGGCCGTACAACCAGGAAAGAAGCCAGGGCAGGCCCCCAGCACCATGTCACGCGGTCGGGCACCAGGCCTCATCAGGATGGCATGGAGAATCGGAGAATAAAGGACAAATGTGGTCCTGGGAGCCTCCTCCAGGGTGACCAGAGAGGCTGCCCCGAGGCCGGTCTCCAGGCCCCCACGTACCCCTCGGCGCAAACAGGGACTGTGCCAAGGTAAGCCCGAGGATACTTTGCTCCTGTTCTGTCCAGGACTGGACTGAGGAAGGGGGGTTCTGATCCGCACCCTCCTTGAACCTGAGAAACCGGGCCTTCTGACTGTTCCCCATTTGAGTGGAGGCTCTAAGTGGGAACTCCCAGAACCTTGCCAGGCGGGAAGCCTGAAGGGCCCCCTCCAGTCCTCTGGGTTGTTCCTCTTTCGTATCAGTCCAACTCTGAGGACGCCCCAAACTGGAGGCCCCTCTCTTGGAAAGGACCCCAGCCCTGCCCACCCTGTGCACCTTTCCCTGCCAAGCAGAGGGCCCAGGAAGTTGGCTGGAGGCAGGGCCAGGGGAGGGGGCACCAAAAGCAATCAGGAGCCGGTCGAATGCAATTCCCGATCGATAGCGGCCCCTAATAAGTGTAATAGGTTTTAATCGAGTAATTATCCGAATTTTGACCCTATAATTTAGATGTTCGGGGGGAGTTTGCAAGGTGCTTGAAAGAGATATGCATGCAGCCGTAATGGGATATCGACCGGGCCGGGGCTCGGGCCGCCCCATTAGCGGTTGCTTTCCGCCGCTAAGCACATTTCCCCTTAACTGTAATCGAAGGGATTTAATTGTTTTTCCAGAGATAACCAGCGTTTTGTCACAATTAGTCTGATTTGTCCAAAAAAAAAAAAAAGAAGAAGAAGAAGAGAGAGAGAGAGAGAAAAAAAAGGAATAAAATGAATGGAGGGCGGGGGCCTCGGGAGGCTGCGGCGGGAGTGGGGAGGTCACGGCGCGCGAGCCCGCCATGCCCAGGGCGCGCAGTGGCAAACCCTGCGCCGGCCGCGCGGCCCGCATCCCTGAGCCCGGCCCGGGAAGCCATCTGGGAGGCACCGGGCGGTGCGGGCCGGGAGTCCGGGTCGGACGCAGGCGGCGGGCGGGCTGGTGCGGGCCCCGCGCGCTGCGAACTTTCCCACAGAGGCTGGCGCCGGGCCGGCCAGGTTCGCCGAGGGGTCCCGGGAGCGCGAACGCGAAGCCGCGGCCCGTGCCGCTGCCCTGGAGACCCGGCGCCGGCCCTGTCCTACTCACTCGGCGGCTCAGCTCCGTTCCCGGCTCCAGCTCCGGCGGCGACGAGGGCGCGGCGCTCCAGCTCCTCCGAGCGCGGCGGGCGTCCCGGGGCGGCGGGGGCAGGGGCGCACGGGGCGCAGGCAGCGGGCGCCACGGGGCCCAGCAGCACACAGCGGCGTCTTCTGCTGTTGAACTTGTTGGGGTCCAGTATGTCCAGCACCGAGAAGGAGGTGGGGCGCGGCGGCGGGCCGGGCCGGGCCGCCCCAGCCCCCTCGGGCGCCGCGGGCACCGTGTCGCTGGCGGCGAGCGGCGGGGCTCCGGCCCGCGGGAAGGC
>ML660768.1:44455-79570 GCA_007570785.1 Antilocapra americana
GGCTGGGGCGGCGGCGGCTGCGGCGGCGGCAGCGCGGGGCCGTCCCCGGGAGCTGCCGGGCCGCTCGCGCTCATGCCGGCCTCCCGCCGCGTCGGCCGCTCGGGCCCCTCCGGCTACTGGGCTCCCATCCCCGGCGGCCCGGGCGCCGCCGCTTGGTCCTGCGCCGGCGGCCGCCGCTCGGCTCGCGCCCCGCGCTCGGCCGGTGCTGCTGCCGCCGCCTCCGCAGCCGCCTCAGGCGCCCGCCGCGCCGGGCCGGCTGCTTTATGGCGGCCCCGCCGGCGGCGCCCACGCGCCCACTCGCCGCACACACGTGCGCCCGCCGGCGGCCGCGGGCTCCGCCGCCCTCGTTAGCGCGCGCGCCTAATTGGCTGCGAACGGTCCCGGGCGGAGGAGGCGGGCCCCGCGCGGGACACACGGACGGCACCCCGGGCCCGACCGACAGACGCGCAGCCCCGGGACGAGTGCGGTGCGCCAGCGGCTGTAGCGGTTCGCTTCGCCTCCGCTCGTTAGGAAACGCCGCCGGCCCCCTGCGCTTGGGGCGGGGGTAGGCAGCCCCCTTAAATAATTGCGGGGGCCCCGGGGCGCGCCCCGCGAGTTGGCTGGGGCATCCCGGCGGCTCGCGAGGCTGCCGCGCCCCTCGGCGGCGGGGCGAGCCGTGCGGTCCCCGCGGGCCGACCCCCGGGGTCCTGGCCGCGTCGTCAGCCCTCTCCCGCGCGCTCCGCGGGCCTCGGTCCCGCCTCCCTCGGTCCCTCCGCTCGGGGTCTGCTCTCGAGCCTCGGGTCTCGCTCGCTTAGCGACTCCGGCCGGCGTCCCCTCACGCCCCCGCCCCCTTCGCGCCGTCAAATTAGGGCCCGGCTTCGTGTCCGCGCCGGGGGCGGGGCCGACGGCCCCCGGGGTCTCTCGTCCGACGTGGAATCGAACGCGGGGACGGCTGGCTGCGCCTCCCGTCCCCGCCCCAAAACAGGGGCCGGGAAATTCGCGCCAAGGGCAGGAGGCTTACACGAAAGTCGATAGGCTCCCGGAAGGGGAAGCAGCGCCGCAAACTCCCCTCCCCGCTCCCGGAGAAGCCCTTCGGCCCGGGCGTTATGGGTGCGTTTGTCTACACCGCGAGGTGCGCACCGCCCGGCCCGGCGGCCCTCGGGGGGCCGGCCCGCTTCCGAGGCCGGGCCGCCGCTCCCTCCTCCCGGCGCCCGCCGCGGGACCCAGGTGGGAGCCCGCCGTGGCAGCGCACTAGCGGGGTCCTCAGGGTGAGCGCTGTTGGTGGCGGGGAGTGCGCGGGCGTGTGCACGAGCGGTGTGCGCCGCCCCACACTGCGGTCCCCGGAGCCTGCTCTGCACACAAGGACGGGTCCTTTGCAATTACCGCGGGCAATGATCCTTTGGAAGCAGAAATTAAAAGTTGGGAGAAATAATGGGGGACCGATTGGCTGTAATTTGGACCAAGCTCGGACAGGCTGATCCTCAGGGAGGTGGGGGCGGGGTGGGGGGCTGGGGAGGCCAGACGTCCCCTCCCCCAGCCCTTCCCCTCCCCCGCGTGCTGGTCCGTCCGGAGATTCTAATCAGACCCACAACACTGTGTCCTTCCTTGCCAGGACTTGATTATTCTTTATCTTTAAATTATAAATCACCTCTGGGGGAAGGAGGGTGGATAATCTCTCATCACAGAGAGGTAATTATCTCCTTCCCACCCCCACCTTCCTGGAGGGACTCTTAGGCTCTCTCCACCCCTCCCCCAACAAAGTTTGAACATAGATGCGCACACCTATTCGCACGCACTCACACACTCATTCACCAGCACACACCACACACAGGCACAAATCCATTCACGAGCACCCAGGCACGAAAACGTAGTCACATCCCTGCAGCCTGCCTCTCCCCTGCCCGCCAGCTCCGAGCTGGCCCTGGTGCCCCTCCGCTGTCTCCATGAGGAGGGGCGCACGGTCCCATCCCGTCCCCTGACGCCCCCGGGCACAGCTGCTGGGCACTCTCCTGGGCACTAAGGGGCAAGTCCCTCGGACTGGCCCTGACCTGACCCTAGTGGCCGAGGCTCAGTGTGACACAAGCCCCTCCAGGGCACTCACACACCATGCCTGGGGGCACCGCCGGTCACCAGGTGAGGCACACACACAGCAGTCAAACCCCCCACCCCTTGCTGGGTGGGCAGAGGGTGGGGCGGGCAGAAGCCTGCACCCACTTTGGCTACAGCTCACGTGAGGAAGCGAGATATGAGCTCTCTTGGTACAACTTTCATTCAACACGAACACACACACACGTGAAATGACGGTCTATATAATGCAGATGTGTAATGTGACTATCACTAAAGCACAGTAAATAGAGTACAGTATATTACATATGATAGGTAACAAGCGTAATGGAATACTATACCATAACATACCACAGCACGCTGTGCTGCTCCCCAAAGCACACGCGCACACTCAGGGCAACAAAGCGCTCTTGCCGGGAGAGGTGCGGGCTGGTCCAGGCCGGGGACCGCTTGGATGGATGGAAGCCCTGTATAGAGCCTTCCCTCCCCTTCTTCCCCGTCCGCAGCGTTCTGCTGGGAGCTTCAGCAGGCAGGCAAGGAAAGGATCTCGAAGTCTGCAGTGTGCAGCCTGGAGCAGCATGGGGTGATGTTGTGTGGGGTGGTCCTCAAGAGTACGTGGGGGACTCCAGGCCGCTTTCCTATGGGAAGCGGTGTGCTGAGTGTGGACAGGGGTGGGGAGATGGTCACATCCTCTCCCGCCCCACCCCTCCCCCATCTCTAAGCTGTGGTCGTGGAGATGGGCAATACCCCCTCCTCCACCAGACCTGGAGACAGCCTCCCATCTCCCCAACTTCAGCTCAGAGCATCTGGGGCTATAAAGACGTCCTTTTGCTCCTAATCACAATTGATTGTCAATTAGACCCTCATTTGTGCAATCTTTGCCCATCTGCCATATCAGGTTATCTCCAAGCCACCAGCTTCACTTGCGGTGGCCCCAGGTGGGCAATGACAGGTGAGGTCAGGGCTTGACGTTCGGATGGCTCCACCTGCCTGGTGGACGGGAAACCCCCTTCATTGCTAAGCCCCACACTCTGCACATCTGTCAGGACCAGAGGGGGTCACTGGTGGGTTGGGGGGAAGTGTCAAGGCTGGAACCAACATGGACAGTTTGAGATCTGGGGTGAGACTGGTGATAAAAGGCCTTCAAAGTGGACCCGAGAGCACGAGTGGGTGGGGGCTGAGATTATGTGGAAGAGGGGAGGGGAGGGAGGTGCCTGAGGGAGCTGGGGGAGCGCTGAGCTCTCAGTCCTTTCACTGCCTCCAGCATCCTCGTGTTTGGCCGGCTGGGAGGCAGCAGCAGGAGGAGCAGCCCACCATCTCTGCCACTAACTCTTCATGCGTTTGTGAACCCCCTCCTCAATTTTTCATCTGTGAATTGTGGGAGTTGGATCCCATGTAACCTCTAAGGTACCATATCCTCCCCTCAAAGGACGAAGGATGACAGAACTAACAGCCTTCACTGTACACGGTGGGGTGGGGGCTCCCTTCTCCTCTTGCACCTGGAAGGGCAGCAGTGCTTGGGGGTCTCAAGGGCATATGGATAAATAGCCCCCGCTTTGAGTGACGTTTGGTTCATGCAAAACACACCCCACACCAGACGGCACAGGATCTTCCCAACATCTCCGTGAAGGATGCAGAGCAGAGGTGACCATCCCGTCCACAGGTCAGTGCTTCGATCCCTGAGTCTGGACTGGGTCCTCTGCTGGCACTGAGCCCTCTCTGAGCGGCTCCTCCCTGGGCATCTTTGGGGAGAATGCAGGCGGCAGAGGTGGAGGCTGGCCGCAGAAGGCTCTGTGCGCCCTCCCCCCCTATGCACCCCCCAATACCCCCTGGCAACGGCTTTGGGTCACTTGAAGTTTGGCAAATGAAAGGGGAATTCTCTGCTTCTTTGCTTTCTCATCTTCTCGAGACCTCCCCTGGGGTCTCCTGACGACTCGAGAAAGGGCACGCCACACTCAGAACACCAGAGAAGGGAGGGGTTCTGGGCTGTTGCACGGAAGCTTTGGGACAAGGGGAACCCAGCCTCACGCCTCCTGGCGTCCAGGGCGCCGTCAGAACCGCGGAGAGCGCACTCCCAGGCCCGTGTTCAGCACCGCGGACAGCGCTCCGGCCCCTGGCGCCCTGCCTCGGGGCAGCCTTCCCGGTGCCTGCGGCCCCTTGGCCACGTCGGCGCGTGGTGCCAGCATCGTTAATGGACAAAGGACAGGTAGTCGGCCACCAGCTGACACAGGGAAGGCAGTTAAGATGGAGTGCCGTGTGTGGGGGGGTGTCCTTGCCCCAGCAGACCCTGTCCCTCCAGACTCCCCACTGAGGCCTCTGTCTTCTCCAGCCACTTTGCCTGTCACTGGCCATCCCTGCTGGGCAGCAGGGGTTCCAGGTTTGATCCTGCCCGGGATGGCCACCTCCCCTCCCTGTCCTCCAGGGTCCTGCCAGACTCAGAGCTCCAAGCTCAGGCATTTTCTGTCAGTGCTCATCAGAGGCTTCTGGGATTTCTATGGTTTTTCCCCCCCAGGTGACACCCAAGGTCCCTCTGTCTAGAGCTGAATGTTCAGAAGACCCCTCCCGAGTGGAGTGACAGGTGCCTTGAGCTCTGGGTATCAGGGTCCCCTCACTGTGGCCACCTCTCCTGGCCCTGCCACAGCCTGTCCCTTCCGTCTGCCCCCCATTGTTCTAAAGCATAAATCCAGTCACAGGCCTCCTGTTCCAGCAACTCCTTGAGGCTGCCACCATTCAGGGCTGACACAGGGCTCTGCAGCCTGAATCAAGCAAGGCCTTCCTGACTGGGTCCTGTGGGTGGTCCTGCTGGCTCTTAAGCCCACGTCCTGTGCCCAGAGCCCCGCTGTGCCCAGATGGTATGGCTGCGGAGTGCCTCTGTTGACGGTGCCCTCAGCTACTGTCTACACACATCCTGCCTACTCACCTTAGTGGCAGCCCCACCTGGAAGCCACCTGACTTCCTCACAGGGGGCGGCATCAGCCTGGGTACCTATCCAAGCCCCAGGCATCGCGCTGTCATGTCTTAGCATGTCATGGTGCCTTTATGTGTTCACTGCGGCTCTGGCCCCAGACCGTGGGCTCTGGGACATCATGCGTGTGGCTCTTAGCTCTGTGTCTCTCTTCAGAGCAGATGCAAGATGTAAAATGCAAAAGCGTGTGTATACTGACAAGAAAAATTGGGGGGAGCAATGGTGAGCATGGAGAGTGTTCCCACTCGTGCACTGCTCTTGCACCGCTGTAGCGGTTGACTCCCTCGTCTGTCTCTCCCCTGGGAACAGGGAGACGGCCCTGGCCACCTTGGGTCTGTCCGCTGACAGTGTGGCCTGGCGCTGATCCGGTTCCTGCCTGGTGCAGTGGACACGGGTGCTGCCCTGCCTGTTTCCTGGTTCGGGCTGCTGAGTACTGTGGGTCAGGCTCCCACCCCCGAGCTGCTTGGGAGGCGCCTGTCCCAGGGCCCCCTCCTCCGGGGCAGGACTGGGAGGGCGGTGTCCTTGCTCTGACCCAGCTTGGCCTTCTCCTCTCCCTCCTGGAGTTCTCCTGCCTCAGTAAATCCCAGGTACCCGAATTGCTGCCTCTGGCTCTGTTTGGGCCTCCCCAAGGGTCAGAGGTTGGAGATGGACCTGGGCTACTCTGGGCTACCTCAGCATGAGGGAGCACGGTCAGCTGTGGGCCTAGTGTCCTGGTGCACAGCTGGGTTCTAGATGCATCCAACACGCACACACACTTTCACAGTAACTGCTCCCCTCCCCCAGCCCCATCCAACCGGAAGAGCTCTAGTGAAATCAGAAACGTCACGGGTGGATGGTGTAGCCCAACCCCCCTGCCCTTTACTCTCTCTCCCAACAAGGCCTGCTGGTGGGGAAAGGATGCTATCCACTGCTGAAGCCGGCTTTGGCCACGTGGGTTTGGCCATGTGACCTGCATGGCAGAAGTGACCAGGCCTCCTGACTTACGCCTTCAGAGGCCTCCTGTTCCTTTCTGTGGCCGCTTCCAATCTCTCCATCAGAACACGGTCCAGGGCCTTGACGGCCCCTCAGCTGGGCCTGGAAATGAATGTGTGGAGGCTGCCCGAATCCCATAAAGACTTCTGGTGGAGGCGGGGCAATTGCAGCAGATGCTGGCCCACCAGCAGGAAATGAATGACCATGCTGTGGGCCACTGAGAGCTTCGGGGTTGTTTGTTACACAGCGGGATGGTAGCAGAGCCCTGACTGACACAGTTCACCGGTGGCAGCCCATGCATCAGGGCTGAGACAAGGCGGCCTTGTCAGCCCCACTCACCTGTCTGTCCCATTCTTCGCCCACCTGTCCAGCAGCTGGCCTAGCGCTGCTCAGCCACCCCTCGGTCACAGCAGGCCCACTGCCCAGACCTTCCCCTCATCACCCTCAGCCCAGGCCTGACGGCGTGGGCCCCGGGCTGGGTCTACGGGGAGCAGAGAGTAAGATCCACAGGTCTCGCCTCAGGAGCCCCTGCAGCTCCCCAGCCGTGGGGAGGACCGCTGGTGACCACAGCCTGAGGGGCGGAGGCGGGTGAAGGTGGGGGGGTGCCCCTCTCTCGCAGCAGGGAGCCCAGGACCCAGCTTCCAGAGGGGTGCCAAGCGCACTGGGGGTGCGGGGTGGGGGCCAGGGGCACGGAAGACGTTTGGAAGACGTTCAGCAACTGAATTCACAGGAGCGGCCCACACTCAGGGGCCTGCGGCCGCGGGTCGGAAGGGCATGCGGAGGGGGGTGCAGTCAGGCGGCGTAATGAGCTTAATTGAGGTTAATGCCTCTTGTGCGGCTCCCTGATTATTAAGTTATTATTATCACGAGCGTGAATGTAATTAGAAGTTTGAGTAACGCTCCAGGGGGACCTCGGAGCAGCGACTCTGGCGCACGGTGACCTCCCGCGGCCCAGGGTGGAGTGGGCGGGGTGGGGGGGCCCGTGCTGTGTTGAAGGGGTGTCAGCGGCAGGGGTGGGGGGCGTTGTGTTTGCAAAAGGGAGTGTCCTGGGGTGGCGAGCGTGTCTGCGGGGGTGGAGGCGGGGGTGGGGTCGTGCGCGGGGGAGGGCGGGGGCGCGCGCGTGTCCGAGCGCTGCGGAGGCGCGGTCACCCGCAGTGCCATCCCCGGGGCAGGGCCGCAGGACCGTGGGGTTGCGGCACCGGGAGCCCCGGCGGCCCGCCCCTCGGCTCCCCCTCCCCTGCCCGGGTCTGTGGCTGCACCTCCCCTCCCACCCCCATGGTGCCCTCCCGATCGCCCCCCGGGGAGGCCCCCAGGGACCCCACAAGGTTGGGGACCTGCCCTTGTGGCCCGCGTCCTGGCGCCGCTGTCACTCACACGTGCGTGTGCGTGTCTGCCCCTGTGTGGGGGGGTGCTGCCAATCCCTGTGTGCGGTGTGGCTCCGACCCTGCGCGTCGGTAACAGGTGTGCCTGTGCGCCTGCCGGCGCGGGGGACCAGGCGGACACACCCCGAGGGCGGGGCGGGGGGCTATCTAGGCCGGAGCCGGGCTGCTGCTCGGTCCTAACCCCGCCGCCCGGTCCTCGGGCCCCGCCCCCTGCAAAGCTCCTCCCAGAGAATCGGAGAGAAGACGGGCTGGGGGCGCTGGGGAGGGTCCCGGGGCTGCTCGGCCAGAGAGGGGCCCCCTCCCGCCCCCTCCCCTCCCCCCCCACTTCTCAATTTATTTTCCTCTGTTGCAGAAACATATTGAAGGGGGAGAAAAAGGAAACATTAAGATCCGCTGTGAGCAGCACAGCGGTTTAACGATTTCAAATGAGCCCCGGCTTGGGTGAGGACCTGACAATTGGCCGTCAGGATGGCAGATGACGGCTAAAATTACCCGGAATCAATATTCTCACCGGGTGTCCCGGGCTGATAAGCGCCGCCAAGACAATGTTGACTATTAAAGTCGACAGCTTGAGATATTACACTATTAGTTATGCTATTTTTAATAATCTATAATATTTGGGCTATAATTAATTAATTATACGGGTCAGATAATATCTCGGGCTGGAATGAGGTCTGAAGGACCTATTACGGTGGTAATGAGAAAGGAGAAATCTAATCTGAGGAGGGGTGCGAGAGAGCCGCGTGCAGGCCCAGGACGCTGCCCCCCGGCGCGCCGCCCCGGCTGCCTCGGCCCGGACCAGCGCAGTGCGGTGGTCCCTGGAAGCAGGGCCTGTGGGTCTCAGCTGTGGGTCTCTGCCTCTGAGCAGCTAGGGGAGGGAGAGAGGGAGGGCCTGCACCTCCTCCAGGGATGCTCCGGGCCTCTGGTCCCCTGACGCCCCCACTGCTTCCCGGTCTCTCTCTCACAAGAGAGCTGGCCCAAGGGTTCCTGGCCCAAGCCGCTCAGACTCAGATCACAGGCCTCACCTCACCCCCATCCAACCTCTTTCCAACACAGGGAACAAACCCAGACCTGCTCTCTCGGTCTGGAGGACCTCTCCAGCAGCTCAATCCTCCCGCCCCTCCCCCACTACCCCCGCCCTTCCCCTCCCCCCTCCCCTCCCCTCCCCCCACTGTCCGCCCGTCCCGCCCCTCCTCCCACTGTCCCCCGCCCCTCCCCTCCCCCTGCCCCCCAGGGCCTTCCTGCTGCGGCCCCAGGGCCTTTGCACCAACTGTCCACCTTCTCAATGGGATCCTTCCCCCAAACCACGCTGTGGGCTGCTTCCCAGGAGTGCGGTCCTGCTAGGCTGGGCCATGGGAAGGTGGGAAGGGGCGCTCCATCTGCCTGCCTGGGGGCCCAGGGCCTCAGAAGAGCCCGGGGTCTGGACGTCCTGATGGCATGGGGACCCCGTAGGGCTGTCACTCCTCACCCCAGTGCCTCCTCTTCCCGGTCAGCCCCTGGCCGCTGCCCAGCGTGCCCTCTCCGTCCCCACCTCCTCACGGCCAGCTGCATGGTGGTGGGTGGTGGGAGGCGGGCACTCCGCCTGCAGGGAATTTAAAACAGCAGTGACACCAGCCGCCTCTGGCCCCGCTGACTGTCACCAGCGAGGTGAGTCTAAACGACATCAGTGATAAATATTCCTTCTGGAGAAAAATGTTTTGTCGGTCCAAGCTCTAGACGGTGGCTGTGGTTACTGTCTGTAGAGACGTCTGTGAACTTCCAACTCCACATCTATCAGCTTCTCCCTGTGTGTGAGTGTCACCCACACAGACGCTGATCGGGACCCCAAGCCCCATCTCGGTGCTCTCTCACCCTCGTGCAAGCAGCGACCCAAATAAAGACCCAGAGACAGAGGTGCAGGACGCATGACCTCGCTGCACCGTTCCAGGCACCATCCTCACGGCTCCGGAGCGGACCCCAAGGGTGTCTTCCAGTGCAGCGGGGGGTCCTGCCCTGGCTCCGGGAGCTAAGAAAGGTAGCTGGAGAGAAAGCTGGCGGCAGTGGGAGAAACCCCGTCCAGGCTTCCTGTGACCATTCCCAGCCCTGCCGTCCGTGGGGACAGGTGTGCGGTGGGCCGTGGGGAGGCGTTGACCCGGGGGCCAGGGGGAGCCGTCCGGAGCTCTTTGCCTCACTCCGCAGCTCTCCCTCGGACCTGAAGTTATTCCCAGATGAAAATCTTACTAAAATACATTAATGTGATCTAAAAGTACCAACACATTACCTGTTCCCTTTTTTTGCATTTTAGTATTAAATTGGTTAAACTTTTTACTGATGATGTAAAAATTCAATAAAAGAAAATCCTCACCATTGGTGTTTATTGTCTGTCCAGTTAAGGTCAGTCGCTCAGTCGTGTCTGACTCTGTGTGACCCTATGGACTGCAGCAGGCCAGGCCCCCCTGTCCATCACCAGCTCCCAGAGCTTGCTCAGACTCATGTCCATTGAGCCGGTGATGCCATCCAACCATCTCATCCTCTGTCATCCCCTTCTCCTCCTGCCTTCAATCTTTCCCAGCATCAGGGTCTTTTCCGATGAGTCAGTTCTTCGCATCAGGTGGCCAAAGTACTGGAGCTTCAGCTTCAGCATCAGTCTTCCAGTGAATATTCAGGACTGATTTCCTTTAGGATGGACAGGTTGGATCTCCTTGCTGCGGTTGCTTATTTTCTGATGACTGTGGGCAAGAACCGTCCACGTGCCCCTGGTCTCAGATCCTGGTGGCCGCGGGCTCTTGGGGCCCCAGTGCAGACGCCCTGTTGTGCGGCCCCAGGCTCCTCCCCAAGCCTCCCCGGGAGCCTTCTGTCACATTCCCGCCGGCACAGGTGGGCGTTGGGTCCCCGCTCACCTCCCGTGTACAGCGGTTGTGGAACTGCTCTGGCGCTGTCAGCAGAGAAAGGGAGGTACAGTTAGGCCCCTGGGATTGAGGCCCACAGAGACAATGGGCCAGGAGCCCTGGTTTGGGACAAGGCTCCCAGCGGGAGGGGGAAGCACAGTGGCTCCCCGCTGACCAGGCCGGGCCCAGCAGTGACCCCCTCCAACCACAGAGGGGACCTGCTGACGAAGGTCCTGAGAAGCCGGAACGTGTCCGGGTGTCCGTGCCCCTCCCGCCCTGTTTTCTGCTTTTGGAAGCTCAGCTGCTCCTCCACCCCTTGTGACCCTTGTGATGACGGCCGGCCTGTCGTCACCCAGGTGGCCCGGGCACGCGTGCGCCATGGCGGGGGCCCTGGTTTGTCTTCGGTCCCGTCTTCAAGAGACAGCAGACATGAGCTGCCAGGTTAGGGCGAAGTCCTGCTTGGCCCCGAGGGCCCAGGTGCCAGGCAGGTGGGCCCGCTGTCCGGCCATGAGTCCTGTCTGGCGGACGCTGGTTAGGATGCTGGTTCTGTGTGGGTTTCATGAACTGCCTTTGCCCCTCTTCTATTTGTTCAGCTGTTGGGGTTGTTGTGCTATAATAATAGATTAAAAATTCTTAATTATGAAATATTTCAGAGAGAAACAGAGAAGCCTACAATCAGCTCCAACGATTATCGACACCTTGTCTCTGCAGCTTCATCCATTCACAGCCACACTTTTCTTTCTGGAATATTTTAAAATGTCTCTCCAGATATCAAACCCTTTCACGAGTGACTATTTCAGCCAAGAAAAACAAGCTGAAAGAAAGGTATCCTGATGGGGAAGGAAAAAAACACAACTGTCCCACAAACAGACAGCACGATTACCCACAGAGAATCCCACGGACTGACCTTCCAGGGCTTGGAAGGTTGGCAGCTCAGAGGATGCGCCCTGGAAAAGTCAATCACATTTCTCTCTGCTAGTGATCTGGAAACTTAGAAAATGTAGCTTCAGGCATAGGGGCTCCTTCCCATCCCAGGCTTTCTGAGTCGCTGTGATGAACGGATGTCACCTTTTGTGACATGCTTTTTCTGCAGCTGCTGGTGTGCCCACGGGCCCTTCTCGGTCCATGCCTGGAGCACGTGATCCACCAGCCTGGCTGGAGGACGGTCACGGCGGTTGCAATGCTGAACCGCTCTGCCGCCTTGGGATGAACCTCTTGTTCTTAACACGCTTGCTCTTCCTATCTGTTGCTGGACCCAGTGCTCTAGGATCGTGTTGGAGATGTTTGTGGTTCATCACAGGTGTTGTTCCGTCGCTGTTTATCCGGTTCTGCCTCTGTCGGCTGTTGGAATTAGGGTAATGTTGGCCTCAAAAAATGGGAGTGTTGTCTCTTCTGTTTTCTCAGAGGTTAGGTAGAATTGGCATTATTTTTATCTCTAAGTATTTTGAAGAATTCGTCGGTGAAACTCACGGCATTGGGAATTTTCTTATTTGAAAGGTCATTGACTATGGGGCCAAGTGCTTAGTAGATGGGGGATCGAGGTTGCCAGTTCTTGGGTAAGTTTTGATAGTTTGTGGGGATTGAGGTTGCCAGTTCTTGGGTAAGTTTTGATAGTTTGTGGGGATCGAGGTTGCCAGTTCTTGGGTAAGTTTTGATAGTTTGTGGGGATCGAGGTTGCCAGTTCTTGGGTAAGTTTTGATAGTTCGTGGGGATCGAGGTTGCTAGTTCTTGGGTAAGTTTTGATAGATTGTGGGGGATCGAGGTTGCCAGTTCTTGGGTAAGTTTTGATAGTTTGTGGGGATCGAGGTTGCCAGTTCTTGGGTAAGTTTTGATAGTTTGTGGGTTTCAAGAAGTTGGTCCATTCATCAAAACTGTTGCATCCCAGCATGTAGGGTCATTCCTAATTGTCCTTTTAATGTCTGTGGGGTCCGTGGTGAAAGCTCTTTCATCATCCCTGTTATTGGTAATTTATATCTTCCCTCTTTTTTTTTCCCTTTTCAGCCTACCTAGAGATTAATTAATTTAATTGACTTTTCCGAAGAACTGATTCTTGATTTCATCTTAAGTTTTTCAGTTTTTTTTCTTTTTCACTTCAGTGATCTGGGCTTCATCTTTATTATTTCCTTTCCTCTGGCTGCTTTGGGTTTCTTTTGCTCTCATTTTTCTAGCTTCCCTCTAAGGAGGAAGCTCAGACCACTGATGCCGTCTTTCTTCTTTACCAACATAAACACTGATGCCATAGATTTCCCTTCTAATCACCTGCAATCCACAAGTGATTTTGATATTTAAAGTTTTTCATTTTCATTTAGTTCAAAAATGTTTTCCAATTTCCCTTGAGACTTCTTTGATCCACAGAGTATTTGAAGCTTGCTCGCCTCTAAGCATCGGGGATTTTTTGCCCGCTTGTTTATTTTTGGCTGTGCTGGGTCTTTGTTGCTGTGAGGCCTTTTGCACAGGCTCAGGAGTGGTGGCACAAGGGCTTGCTCGCTCTGCGGTGTGTGGGCCGGTCCCGGACAGGGGACGGACCCGTGTCTCTTGCACTGGCAGGAGGGTTCTTTGCCACTGAGCCACCAGGAAGCCCTGCCTCTGGGATTTTTAACGATGTCTTACCGTTTGGTGCATTTGAAAGGGGTATTATTTTGCTGTTGTCAGATGGAGTGCTGCTCCATAATGTCATTTAGAAGCATTGGTTGAGGGTGCTGTCTGGTTCCCTATTTCCCGGTGATGCTCTGTCTGCTTGATCTGCTGACGCAGAGAGAGGTCCCCGCACAGCTGTGGGTCTGCCATTCCTCCTTCCAGCCGCAGTTCCTCTTCGTGTGTTTTGAAGGTCCTGTTGCTCAGGCTGTTAGCTGGATGGACATCTGGGCTTGCGTGGCTCCTTGATTAATCGGCCCTTTTATCGTTAAGGAATGTTTCTATTCACCCGGACTAGTTTTCTTTCATCTAACATTATCATTGCCAGCTTTCTTCATTATTGTTTCCGGGTGATATCTTTTCGGATTCCTTAGCTCTCCCCCTAGTTTCACTGAGATATAACTGACCTCCGGCACTGTACAAGTTCACGGTGAGCACACAGCGGTCTGGCTCCCACAGTCACGAAGTGCTTGTCACAGTTGTTCAGGGAACATCTGCATGATCGTTTCTTTAGTGATTGTTCCTGAGATTATGAGGTAGAGACCGAACTTGTTACGATCCATGTTTTTCCACTTTAAGTGGGATGTAGAAAGCTTCACACCAAATCGCCTTGCCCTCCCTTCTCATCTGTGGTTGTCTCATTATCACATCTACTGTTTGAGCCCTGGAACGTCTACAGATGTTCAGAATTCCTTCAGATGATGTGATAATTTTTGCCCTCACCTATGATATGTGTTCCAAAGAAGTGAGACGAGGGGCTGTCCTGATGGTCCAGTGAACGGCTCCATGCTTCCACCGGCTCGATCCCTGGTCAGTGAACTAAGAGGCTGTGGTCATGAAATAAATTTTATTTTAAGTGGTCATGAAATAAATTTTAAAAAGTAAGAAGGAAAACATGGCTTTACCCAGATATTTATGATTTCTCTTGCCTCGTTTCCAAAGTTCCAAGTTTTGTTCTGGTATAATTTTCCTTCTACCTGAAGAGCCCCCTTTAGCATTTCTTCTAGAGCAAGCTCACTAGTGACAGATTCTTTTGGTTTTCCTTTGTCTGAGAGGGTCTTTATTTTGTCTTACTATCTGAAGGGCATCTTTACTGGATATAGAGTCTGGGTTGACGCTTCGCTCCTGTCAGCACTTACAGCTCCTGCCCCACACCCCTCTGGCCCTCGTGATCCCTGTGAGGAGCCCACAGTCTTCTCTGTGCTGCCTCCCTCAGAGAACCGCTGTCCTCTGGTGTCTTCGGTTTTCAGTGGTTTGATCATGATGCTTTGGGGAATGAATTTGTCTTGAGTTTACCTTCTTTGGCATTTACTGAGCTTCTTGAGTCTGTAAATGTATGTCTTTTAGCAGATTTGGATGTTTGGGGTTTCTATTTCTTCAAATACGTTTTTTATACTTTCTCCCCTCCTCCTGGGACTTTGTGTTGTGGCGTATATCAGCTCTTAATTCCTTTTACTTGCCGACTAACATGTCATTGTACAGATATACCACGCTTTCTTTATCCAGTCATCTATTGATGGACAGTTGGGTAGTTTCTGTTTTTTGGCTGTTATGAATAATGCTGCTATGAACATTCTTGTATAAGTTTTGGTGTGGATGGAATGATTTTATTTCTCCTGGGTAGATACCTACGTGTGGAATGGCTGGGTCACTGGGTAACTCTATGTGTAATCGTTTGAGGAACTGCCAAACTGTTTTGAACGCTTTAGAATGCCTATACCATATCACATTCCCTCCAGCACCACACAAGGATTCCAATTTCCCCACCTCCTTGTCAGGACTTATTATTATCTGACCTTTTGATTTTAACCACCCTAGGGGGTGTACAATGGAATCTCCTTGTGGTTTTGACTTGCGTTTCTCTGATGACCAGTGACACTGAGCATCTTGCTCATGCGTTTATTGGCCCTTTGTATACATATTACAAAGCAGAGGCATCACTTTGCCAACAAAGGTCTGTCTAGAAAAGGCTATGGTTTTCCAGTGGTCATGTATGGATGTGAGAGTTCGACTATAGAGAAAGCTGAGTGCCGAAGAATTGATGCTTTTGAACTGTGGGGTTGGAGGAGACTCTTGAGAGTCCCTTGGACTGCAAAGAGATCCAACCAGTCCATCCTAAAGGAAATCAGTCCTGAGTGTTCATTGGACATGGGTTTGGGTGGACTCCTGGAGTTGGTGATGGACAGGGAGGCCTGGCATGCTGCGGTTCATGGGGTCGCAAAGAGTCGGATATGACTGAGTGACTGAACTGAACTGAACTTGAAGAAATGTCTATTCAGATCATTTGCCTATTTTTAAACAATTACTTGGTCTTTTATTATTGAATTTTAAGAGTTCTTTATGTATTCAAGATACAACATACTTGTCAGATATATCATTTGAAAATACTGTCTCCTGTCCTCAAGGATGTCATTGTGCTTTGTTGATAGCATCCTTTGAAGCAAAGATATTATTAACTTTCAGTTCATCTATTTTCCTTTTCGTTGCTGATGCTTTTGGTATCACACCTAGGAAGCCATTGCCAAGTCTGAGACCACGAATATTTACCCCTATTTTTTTTCTAAGAGTTACATAATTTTGATTCTTACATGGTTTTCAGTCCATTCTGAGTTAATCCTGTGTGTGGCGTGAGGTAAGGGTCAAGCTTTGCTCTTCTGCATGCAGACGCTCTGTCTCCCAGCACCGTTTGTTGAAGCACGTTCCTTGCTCGTGACCAGTCTTAGCACTGTCATGACCAGTTGGCCAGACGCGCCCCGTATCTCTGCTCGAGTTCACGCCCCTTCACATCTATCCTTGTGTCAGAACCATGCTGTCTGGGCTATCACTACTTCATAGGCTTTGAAACTGGGCAGAGTGAGTCCTTCTAGTTTATCCTTCTTTTTCAGGATTGTTTTGGCTATTCTGAGTCCCCTGCAATTCCATGAAAATTACAGAATCAGCTTGTCAATTTGTACAAAGAAGTCAGTGAGGAGTCTGAAAGGGATTTCAGTGAACCTGAAGACCAGTTTGGAGAGTGTTGTCATCTTAAAACAGGGTTAAGTCTTTGAAAACATGACCACGGGATCTCTCTCCATCTCACCAGGTCCTGGTTTCTCTCGGCAGTGTTCTGTAGTGTTCAGCGTGCCTGTCTTACACTCTCTTGGTTTAATTTATTCTTAAAAATTTTTATGGGATTTTAAATGGAATTGTTTTCTTAGTTTCATTTTCAGATAGTTTATTAAGATTACACTTTGAAATTTCATTTCTTTGATTTGCAATTTCATTTTTCTTCTCTTATGCTAAACATCCTATTTCCTAATGATGTTAGCGTAATTACTTGCCTGCCTCATCCTACAACATGCCTACAATAACTTCAGAGTGGCAGCGCCGCTGTGTGCCAGTCAGAAGGTCACTGAGCATGGAGATTTCTCGATGCAGCTCATTCGTCTGCGCTCAGACTGCGCTTCACGCAGCACATACAGGTCAGTAAGGCGCTGGGCACTGCGATCGGGTGGGGTGAGCCTTTTTTCTGTGTTTCGATCACTGGTTCTATTTTGCCTTAAAATTTGGTGAATTGATATTCTCTTTGTTTATTACATTTTTTATTTTGTAAAGCCTTTGTTGTTCAGTCATTAAGTCACGTCTGACTCTTTCCGAGCCCAAAGACTGCAGCACGCCAGGCACCTCTGTCTTTCACTATCTCCTGGAGTTTGGTCAAATTTATGCCCATCGAGTCAGTGATGCCATCCAACCATCTCGTCCTCTGTCACCCCCTTCTCCTCCTGCCCTCAAGCTTTCCCAGCATCAGGGTCTTTTCCAATGAGTCGCCTCTGTGGCCAGAGTATTTCAAACCTTTATGTGCTTCTGCAAACCCCGCGGCCCAGGGCCTCCACAGGAGTCCTGTCCCTCCCGGCCGCCACCCTGTTCTCCCATCTCATAGGTAACACTCGCCTTCTCATCCTTTTCTGAAAACACAGGCGGATAGGCAGAGCTGTCCATATTCTCCTCTCTTCTCCTGAAGAGAGGTGCCATCCGTTGTGTCCTCTGCTGACCCAAGGGTGGCGCTTTTCCCCCTTCCATCCTCACCACCCCAGCCCCGCTCCTGGGGTGTCTGCTAGGCCTGGCGGCCCCTGGGGATGAGGGAGAGTGCCCTTGGGTTTGGCTTTAAAATGACCAAAGCTGCCTTGGCCCTTAACGGCATTGGTGCCGCCAGACACGACTGCGACCCAAGCATCTCCACCTGCCGCCGGGGTTGCCTCCAGGCCACGCTGGGCGGCGCCCGCGTCCATGCCGGTCATTTTGCAGGTTCTCAGAAAACTCCATGTGAAAGCCTATTTGGTCTCGGCCACGTTTGCCATGCATCTACTCGTTCGACAGACAGGCCTGAAGCGCAGTGGTGAGCGCCGCCGGGCCTGGGTGCCTGCACAGGATGCAGAACAGGGCGGGAGCCCCAGAGGCTGCAGGAGAGGCTGGCCCTGCCCCTCCCCGTTCCCCGGCGGTGCGGGGCTCGAGGTGGGGCAGGTGGTCTGGGGCTGGTGCCTGACAGCCTCCCACAGGGTCTGATGCCGCAGTCTCTGCTCCTGGTCCTTGTCCACCGGCCCGACCACTCCTTGGTGGACGGGGGTCCAGGAAGCAAGGAGCCCACGCTGTCCTGCTCCACAGCTGGACAGGCTGCCAAGGCGGAGTCTGGGCCGCTGACCCCCGGGCTGCAGGACACCTGTCCGCTGCCACGGGTGGGAGTCCGTGAGTCCCCACCTGGTGTCTGAGGCTCTCCTTCCTGAGTGGACTGGGTGGGCCTTTAATGAAGAGGATCTGTGACAACCACATCAGTCCCCAGCCTTAGTTTACCAATCTGTAAAGGGAGTAATGCAAGAACAGAAGCGCTTCCTTCTGGAAGGCGTCCTGGAAGTGTGTCCAACACGCTTGGCTTGGAGGAGGCACCTGGGCCCGGCCTCCCTGACCGTTCTGGTTGCCTCTCAGCTCCGTCGGAAGGCTGGGGGGCTGGTCCTGGGAGGGAGGCCTCCAGGCCCTCGTTCAGCGCCATCTCTCAGGACCAGGCCGGAGTCCCAGCACTGAGGCCGCCGGCCATTCACGGGCAGAGGTGTGAGGGGAGGCCCGGGGACCGCAGTGCGGGAGAGTGGCCGGCCACGTGCCCTGGCCACGGCTCCCATGCGGGCTCACAGCCGCCCGAGGGCCACTGCTTGGCTCGATGCAGGGGCCTGAGGGTCGGGGTGGCCGCTGCAGGAGCTGGCGCTGCTCCTGGCCTAGGGGCAGCTGGGCCTGTGGAGGAGTGGGTCAGCCTCCCCCGGCCCCCCTACCACCACCCCCGGATGAAACGAGGCTTCCTGCAGGGTTTGGCCCACCGTCTGAGCTGTGAGAGCCGAAACGTGGGCAGCACCCCAAGGGCCAGGGCTGGGCTCCGGGGTCCACAGAAGGCTAGGTTTCAGAGCGTGGTCAGTCTGTCAGTCAACAAGCCTCACGGGGCCTGGGGTCACAGAAATGAGCACGGTCAGTGCTTCCTGCCCAGGAGTGTCCCACCTTGAGGGCAGACATGCCCAGACAAGCAGAGCTGGCTCAGGCAAGCCCTGCACCAGGGGGTTTGCTGTGGACACAGCGGGGAGGACTCGTCCTGGGACGGGGTCGGGGTGCACTGAAGAGGCTGCTGGACTCCGGGGTCCAGAGTCAGGGCCGTCGGGGCTGACAGAGAAACGGGGTGGCGGGGCTCTGGCTGTAGGAGCACCGGGCCCCAACTGGCAGTGAAGGGGGTCTGAGCCAGGCTCTGGGAGGGCCTCCGGGACCGTCTGTGCCAGCCGCCCACCTGTGTCCAGTCTCCCGCACGTCTGGCGGCCATCCCCCCAACCAGAAGTGTCCACGGAGACCCCGCAGCATCTCCAGGCTCCAGGCCCAGGTTAGGGCCCCTGAGCCTAGACAACTCTCCCCAGGGCAGAGGGCTCTGGGCCAGGTGGGCATCCTCTGCCTGCTGGGAGCTGATGTTGGGGGGCTGCAGGCCAAATCCAGTCTGCAGGGCAGAGTCCGATGGGCTTGGAAGGTGCTGGGGGAGGGACAGGAGCCGGGAGGTGGCAGGGAAGCTGCAGACCTTGGGGCTCCTCTGTCAGGGCCTGGCACGTGGTGGCCTTGGGCACCAGCTGGTCCCCCTCTGACCCCAGCCTCGGAGGGGCCTGTTCTCTGAGCATAGCCCCACCCTACCCAGGATGGAGACGGGAGCAGTGGTGGTGGGTGTGGCTGAGGTCGGGGTGTGGCTGAGGTCAGGGGGTGGGGCTGGGGCTGGCAGGCGCAGTCCCATGACGCGCTCACTCCCCAGGCAATGCGGGTGTGGGTCAGGTCCGGTCAGGCAGGACACAGATGCCAGGGAGCAGCACCTGGGATCTGGCGGCCTCCCCTGGGCTGGGGCTGTGGAGGGCTGAGACCCCAGCCCCGCCCGCCTGCCCGCAGGTCTCCTGCTGGCCCAGCCCGCCCCACAGCACCAGTAAGCTCCGCACTGGGCCTATTGGTGCGGACTAGTCCCTCTGGCCCGCTCCTCCTGAAGCCCAGGCCCACTTTGGGGGAAACCCA
This sequence comes from Antilocapra americana, assembly GCA_007570785.1. Lineage (NCBI taxonomy): Eukaryota > Metazoa > Chordata > Mammalia > Artiodactyla > Antilocapridae > Antilocapra > Antilocapra americana. The sequence goes on from ML660768.1 coordinate 63,871, forward strand.
GGGTGGTGGAGGGTCAGTGCAGGGACCTGGGGTCAGGGGGCTGCCATGACTGCAGTGTCCTGGGGGCCTTCCTGGGGGGATGGGACCCCCACCCCCACCCCACCCCCAGCTGGCACCCCGGAACCCAGCCCGTGCCCCGGAACCCAGCTCAGCGCCCCAGGGACTCCCAGAGCTCACAGACTCCAGATCCAATCTCACTGGTGTTCCCACCACAAGCGTGTCTTGGGGAACTTGGAAGGAAGCGCCGGAGAGGAGGGGCCGCTCACGAGTGTCACGAGTGTCCACCTCGACGCCCAGCAGTGGGGTTTTGGTTTTGCAGCCACAGGACGGATGAGAAGGGGCAGGAGACTCGGGCCGAGGCGCTAACTGTCAGAGAAGCCCCAGGAGTCGATTCTGAGTGTCAGTCCTCTGCGGCAGAGGAGGGTCGTGGTCCTGCCACTTTTTTGCCCATGCGGCCGCACCAGCTCCATATCAAGACCAAGGTCAGTACTCCAAACTGTGCCCCAGTGCCAGGCCAGGCCTGAGGGCACGCGGTCAGAGCCGGACTGCTCTGTGCTCCTCCTGGCTGGCTGGGTGGAGCAGCTGTCTGCCTCAGGCTGCCCGATGGTGGGGCCGTGCGGCCCAGGACTGCCCGACGCTGGGGGCTGTGTGCCCCAAGACCGCCTGACGCTGGGGGCCGCATGCTCCGGGTCAGGTGGGGCCCGCTTGGGGCTGCAGGGGTGTCCCACTGCCCCACATGGCCCCCACTTTGTGCCCTTGGCTCTCTCCCGTCGCCCTGCACTCCGGGCCCCCCCACACCCCTCCTGTCTCCTCTGCAGGCTTCCAGGCAAGGCTTCTCCCTGGGCTCCAGGCCCGTTCACCGGCTGCCCACTGGACAGGCCCTTCCCGGGGTCCTGAGCCCAGAGCCCCTCTCAGCCAGGGAGACCCCCGGGCCCTGTCGGGCCCTGACCCCCGCCCCCTGCAGGGTGATATCACCACCGCTCCAGCCCAGTCTCCCTCACCCCCTCTCTGACCACGCGGTCCTCACACTCTGGACTCTGGGTACTGCCTGACGGGCTGCCCTGGGCTCCTCTGAGGACTGTCCTCACTGGTGCTTGAATGTGCAACACCCAGGCTGCCCCTCAACGTCCGCCAGGGTGCCCAGTCCTCCTGTGAAGTCCTGCAGCCACACCCCCACCCCGGCACAGCTGGGGCGCGCTGTGTGACGGGGACTGGCCTCTCCCCAAGCAGGGGCCCAGCGCCGCGGTCAGTGATCCTGCAGGACAGACGGCCAGCTGGCGGGTCCCCCCTTCTGCCTGCCTGGGGCTGCGACCCTGCGTGGCCACGGACCCCCAGACCGTCCTAGGCCTGTGGGGTGGTGGCTGGGACCTCAGGCCACTATCTGGGGTGGGTGTGGGTCTGGAGGTTTTCATGACAATGAAGCCCAGCACCTCCCGGGCGTCCACCTTCCAGAGCCAGAGCCAGGACGTGGCTTGGTCAGCTCCCTCATAAACCACATCCTTGCAAAACTGGGGAGCCAGGAACAGGAGGAACCATAAATGGAACTTTTATTGCTGTTGCCAGAAATAAAGCAAGGCCGGGACTGGGGCCACTGTTTTACAGGGTTCGTGAGTCCCTCTCTCTGCTCTAAGTGTCTGTCACACGAAGGGACACCTACAGCCCACCACCGCCTGTTGCAGGCTGAACAAGGATCTCAGGCCGAGCCCCCAGGCTGAGCTTGGGTGGTGACCCCCCCAGGGAGGGGGTGGGACACAGTGACCATGACCTTCAGGCGGAGGGGGTGCCACAACGGTCCCTGGATGGGAAGGCCTCTTGGCTCTCTGTGGGCTGACAGGCATGGACGCCAGGGTGTGTGTGTGTGTGTGGGTCTTGTGCCCCCACCATGCAGTGTGTCTGCACAAGGGGATGCCACAGGTGGGTTGGAGGAGGGACTGGGGACTCCAGGACTAGCTGCTGCCCCTGAAGATGGGGGGCTGGGAAGACGGGCTCCAGGCCGGCGTCTCCTCTGGGACCCCCCAACTGCTCCCTGCAGCCCCCCTTCCTTCCCTTCCCGGCAATGGTCCCGGGGGCTGGTGGCCGCTGGCTTGCAGGGGTCTGCCTCCCGCACCGAGGTCGGTGCTGGCCCTCCCACCACGGTCTCCGCGTCTCTCCCCGTCAGTTGGGTTGGCTTTCAGGGAGCCCTTCAGGAAGAGTCTGTGGGATGCTTCAGGGATGTCACTTGCAGAGACCTTTCTCTCCTGGAGAAATCTGAGCCCACCTGGGGTGTCTGACTTGGGTGCTGCCGTTCCCCCATGGGCGCCTCTCGGCTGTGTTCTTTTGTGGCTTGCACATCCTAGGCCATATTCCCAAGTTTCAGTGATGTTTTCTTTAATTTTTAAAATTTCCTGGAATCTTGGTGTCGCGTGCTGGTTTGGTTCAGCAGCAGTTGCCTCTCTCGTGGGCATCAGCTTCTCAGACCGATCCCTGCAGCCCGACTCCATGACGCCAACTCTGTGACCCCAACTCCGTGACCCCGACTCTGTGACGCCAACTCCGTGACCCCGACTCTGTGACCCTGACTCCATGACCCCGACTCCGTGACCCCGACTCTGTGACCCCGACTCCGTGACCCTGACTCTGTGACCCCCACTCTGTGATCCTGACTCCGTGACCCCCACTCCGTGGCTGGGTGCCCTCTCTTGCTGCAACCGGTCCCCTTGTTTGAGTCGACAGGTGGAGTGGCTCCTGTGATGCTTGTGGTTCTCACCCCAGCTTCTTCCCCAGAACTGTCAGCTCATTTGTCATTCCCTTTCATTGTCTTCTTTCCTGAGCTTTTGTATTTCTTGTTTGAACTCTGGATTCCTCTCTCGAAGGCCATTTCTGTCATCTGAAAATCCATTGCTTTTTATAGAGAACTGTTTGGTCAAATGTTTGTTCCTTCTTTGGCAAGATGTTCCTGGAAAGTGTTCCTTTGCTTTGTCTTTTCTGTCTGCCTGCTTGCCTCTGTCTCTCCTCCACCGCCACCGCCACCCCCGCCTTGTCTCAGCCTCACAGACTTCCGGGTGGACCTGTCCTGGGCCCCTCGCCCCTTCCTGCCATGGCTGCTCTGAGTGAGGGACCTCCGCGGAGGGGCTCCTCTGTGGAGCCTCTTCCTGTGTGACTCCAGGTCTAGGAAGCAGGGGACCTGGAGCTGGAGCAAAGCTTGGCATGGGGCAGGCGAGCCTGCCCGTGTGTGCATTGTGCCCGTGTGTGCATGCATGCGTGTGTGTGGGGGGCCGCCGTGTGCCTCCCTCCACGGAGCCGTGGAGGAGACGCTGCTCACCTGCCCGCCCCCGCCTGCTGTCCCTGCGGAGCCCCGACCCTGCCCAGTGGAGGAAGCTGGTGCCGCCGGGTGCCCCTGGACAGCATGTCCCAGGTACCTGAGTGGTGGGGTGCTGCCCCTCACCTTCTGGGGAGCCGTTCTCGAGGCCCCGGCCCCGGCCCCGGCCCCGGCCCCAGCCCCCAGCCCCCAGCGCCCAGTGCCCAGCGCCTGGACTGTGCTGCGGCGAGTGGACAGGTCAAGGGCGTCGGTGGTAGGGCTGGGCTTGGATGGCCTGTGCGTCCTGCGTCCCTCTGTCTGTCCTCTCCGTCCCCTCCAAGGCTGGGGACTCTGCGTGGTCTCCAGGCTCAGGCCAGCCCCCACAGGGTGGCCCTGGGCTGTTCTTCCCCCCAACCCCGCGGCACCCCACCCCGGTCCTACGCGCACCCCTCTCCTACAAGCCTGCTGCTGCGGCTCCCAGACGTCCGGGGGACCCCGCAGAGGGGGCCTGGGGGACACCCCGCCCATGACGTCTCTCCAAGGAGCTGAGCCCGCCTTCAGCGTGGGCCCGGGGCAGGGCTGGTGCCTCCTGTTCCCACTCGAGGGGTCAGGCGGGGCCCCACTGGCCTCAGCTCCCAGGTCACACGTCTGGCTGGGCACCCGGAGCCGCCGCTGCCACGTGTCTCTGGGGATGGTGGCTCCCTGCGTGGAAGGGGAGGCGAGCGCTGGGCCTCCGGGCCATCCTGAGGTGGGGTGAGGGCACCTTCCCTCGGGGCAGGAAGGGGCAGATGGCTCATGCCCCCCCCGCCCCCGGCTGGCTGGCAGGGGCCTCCCGGACTGAGGCGCGACAGCCTGGCTTGCTTACTCCTGGCTTGCTTACTCCCGAGTGGGGCCGTGGGAGCCCGCGGTGAGTGAGCCCACCTCCCACACTCATAACTATTGTTAATTAAGACTGTCTCCATTATGGAGCTAATTAACAATTAGCATAAACATAATTAGCCAGCGCTGACATTTAACTCATTACATTGTTTAAATAATTTTCGGAAATTGCCCCGAGCGGCATTCTGTCAGCCAGCAATAATGGTGGCACTTTGTCATGTAAATTAAATGACACTGTTTGTAGTCTCCCGGCTCCGAGGGAGACCGCCACGCTGCAGGTTCCGCCACCTCAGCCTGTCCCTGCCCAGCAACGCTGTAGGGGGCAGGGGGAGCCCAGGCCCACCCGTCCCTCCCCTCAGGGCCCCCCACGTGGACGGGACAGCCAGGTGCCCCCACCCCAGGGGAGCGCAGGCCCCGGACCCCAGGAGAGAGGGCGACCCTGCAGAGTCCAGGGGCAGGGGCTCTGGGGCTCAGCTTCCAGCAGGTTCCCGGGCAGCCCCACCCCTCAGTGGCAGCGGGTGTCCTTCCCCCCCGGAGCCCCTAGGCCCGTCCTGCCGTGGGCGGCGGCAGAGGGGAGGACACCCAGCCGTCCCTGCGAATGTCGGACAAGAGCCGGGCCCTGCGGCCCACCTGGAGCCCTTCACCACCACCCCAGAAGGGCCTCAGGCCAAGCTGGGGACCGACGGGCATTGGACCAGGCACAGACCCTCCTCCTATGCACGAGGGACCCCCAAGGCGCCAGGCCTCTCCGCAGCTCCCAGCCCAGGCCCTCTTTGGAGTCCCGCTCGGGGCTGGGGGCCCAGAGGCATGACCCAGGGGCCTTCACCATCCTTGCCGCTGCGGAGAGAGTGCCCTGAGCAACCTCGTGCCCAGCGGCCCCTCCCTCCCAGGTGGGTGGCCCCCTCCCCCTGAACCCCCGGCCCCCCCGCCCCAGCCTCTGGCTCCCCACCTCTGGGCTCAGGCCTGAGCCCCTCGCTGGGGCAGAGGGAGACTGCCCGAGGTCACCACAGGGAGGAAGGAGATGCCCTCGTGGGCTTCGCCCCAGCCTGGACGGACCACCCTCCCCTGGCCCCCAGTTGCCCCTTCTGACAGGTGGGGGGCGGGCCGGGGCCCCAGCCTGTGTGAGGTCAGGCTCCGGGTTCACTTGTTCTCTGCTGGGGCGCCTGTTCATTCATGTGTTCTTTCTTGTTCAGCCAGCGGGTGGTAGCTGCCGACCAGGCTGAAAGCAAGATCCTGGGTCCCGCTCAGTCTTGTGCGGCCCGCTCCAGGGTGGGCCTGCGCCCGGAGAGCCGGTCCACTCCTCACCACAGGTTCTCGCCTTGTGTCCCGCTGGGTCTGCGAGTGGCCAGGCCCCGGTCCTAACCTGCGGGGCCGGAGGGTGCTCCTGGGGGCTGTGACTTCTGGGCGGGGCCAGGGGAGACCCACGGCTCCCCACTCGCGGAGGGCATGTGGTCACTCAGAGAGCCCGAACTGGTCTGCCTGGCCCTTCCCGACGGCCTGGGACGACAGCGCCATGGGGCAGGTCTCTCTGCTGTTCTGTCGGGGCGGCAGGCAGGCGTCCCCAGCCCCGGGAATGACAGGAACGGACAAATGAAGTCTCTGAGCCCAGGAGTGACTGCCCTTTGCCTCCCGCCCCCGAGGCAGGACCGAGTGGCCCGTGGTGCCCGGGGCGGCTAAATCAAATGGCCCCGGGCCTTGTTGGGGGCCGGCTCTGGCTGTTAAGAGCTTGTCAGCGTCCACAGCCCTCTCCTGACTCTATAAAATTCCCAAGAATTATAGGAGCACCGGGGTCATATAACTCATCGCACAGTAGATTTAACCTGGCGGCCAGTAATTCATATTTGTGGCGATAATATTGTTTTCCACTTTCCGAGAGTTATCACCGTGTCTCCCTTCCAGGTCACTATGGACATCAAAAATCAATTTGGAAAGATGGATACTGTCAGGGAATAAAGCATGAAGGCGGTGGCTGCCCCCCTTGCCCTGCGCTGAGCCGCGGGGTGCCTCCAGCTCAGGAACCTCAGCAGAGCCCTGACCGCTCACCCGAGGGGCCTGACTTGGGAAATCCTGGCTTCTCCCCAGCGCCGGGCTGCCCCTGCCCCCCAGCTGGACCCTGCCTGGAGGCTCTCAGCTCCAAGAGGCCCCGTTCCCACGAGTGTGCTCAGGGCGACCGACCGGCCTCGGAGATGCACCCCCACCTCGGGCTTGCTGCGCGCCCGTGACCACCCAGGAGCCTGGACGTGGTGACGGGCCCTCAGATGTGCTCCTGGGGAGCCCCAGCCTGGCCCAATCCAGCGCTCACCCAGGGCAGGGCTGGGCCTGCTGCCTCAGGGGCCACACGGAGGCCTGAGACCCCTCCTCCTGGGGGAGGCGGGCCCCTTGGAGTGGTGGGCATCCTGAACTGGCATCGGAGGCACAGGGCTGCCGCCTGACACGGTGAGTGGACAGAGGGGCTTGGGCCTTCACCTTGGGCCTTCACCTGGGTGTGAGCAGGGAGGAGCCCCGAGATGGGTGGGGGGGGATGACTGGGAGCCAACCACCAAGGCCCGCCCCATGTGGGGGCCGCCAGCCCCGGGCCGGGCATGGGGACGGACTGGCAAAGGGAAAGCCTGCAGGACGCCGCTGGGCTGGGCTCTGTCCCCACCACCTGTGCTGGAGTTTGGGGTACAGCCGGGTGCCCGCCTGCCCTGGGGCTGCCTAGTGAGCCCAGACAGAGGTGGCCGAGCCCAGACCCCTCTGCTGGGCGCTGTCCCCCGACCCAGGGCCTGGGGTGGCCTTGCACTGGACCGAGTTTCCCCCGAGATGAGCCTACAGCGTGGGCACCTTCCATCTGGATGGCAGCTTCCAGGGGGCCATCAGGGAGATGCAGGACCCACACGGCTGCGGGGCCCTGGTCTTCCCGGCGGCCACCCTGGCTTCTATGGCCCCTGCTGTCCCACGAGGGCACCTGGTGTGCGAGGCAACGGGGGGAGGCGTGGCATGGCCCCCGTGCACCGCATGAACTGTGCTCACAAGTATGTGTCTGTGTGTGCAGTAGGGAGTCTCCACGTGCTCATGGGTATCCGTGTGTGTCGCTGGCTGGCTGGCAGTGCTGTGTTTGCGAGCATGCGTCTCTGCAGCCCCGGGTGCGGCCCACCCCATCTCCTCCCTCGTCCTGGGGGTCAGCGTGGCTGAAGCACAGGAGCCTGTGTTGGGGTAGGGGGGAGGAAAGGGGGGTCGATGGGGCTGAGGACAGGGCGGGGTGAGGGCGGGGTGGGGTGGGCACAGGGACGCTGAAGCAGGTCTGCACCTGATTCACTTGGGCTCCCGGGAGCAAGCTGCCTGGCGGTGTCTGCCTGCCCTCTGGGGGCCCACGGGCTGGGCTCCAGGCAGCTGCTGGGGCCTTGCCTGCAGAGCCTCCCAGAGAGGACCCCCTCCCCGCGCCATCTCCTGCCTCCCCTCGCCAGCCCCCCAGCCTCACGCTCTTGTGTTCCAGCCGCCCTCACCTCCAGCCTTAGGACCTCAGCCTCAGTCCGGTGATGCCGCTTTGGGGAGGCACCCCCTGACCTGCCCAGACGGAGACGGCGCCCCCGCCGCGTGTGCTGCCCCCTCTCCACCAGGCCCCCACCTGGGAGGGTGAGGACGCTGGCCAGCACAGGCCTACATGGGGAGCAGGGCTGGGTTCATGTTCGGGTGGCCTTGCTGGAGGAAGTTTCCGGAGCCCCACGGACAGTTACCGCGTAACTGACCCCTGCTGGGCCTTTGGGCCCTTCCTTGCAGCAGGCCGTGTCCCAGAGGCCCGCTGGGCACATCACCCAGCACTTTCCGGGTGCCCCCAGGGTCCTTGCTGGCCGCGGGCCTAGAAGCAGCCCCACTGTGGGGGCGGGCCCACGGCCGGCAGCTCCAGCTCCTGGGAGGGGCCTGTCCACACGCAGGCGGCCTCGCCCCAGCCCCCACCCCGGGCCGCCCCCTAACGGCCTGGCCCCCCAGAGGCCCCTGGCTCCTCTGCAAACGCAGTGCCACGGGGACGGATGCCCGTGAAGGCCGGAGGACTTTCGGTTTCACTGTGGGATTCCTAGCGCCGCAGGCCAGAGGGGCGCAGGGCTGGGGGCATGGAGGCAGGGGCCCCGAGTCAGGCCAGAGAAGCTTCAGAAGGAACAGTGACCGCCCCCACTTCCAGGGCCTCCTTGCTGGGGGTGAGATGGCAGAAGTTAATTAAAAAGCAGCCAACGACTGTGCAGAGGTCAGCGGCCACACAGACATGGGGACCGGCTGATACTGGCCTTGGATCACTGTCCTGGGAGGGCCGCTCGGAGGGCAGAGGTGTTCCCCCAGCTGGTCAGCACCCCCGCCCCCGACTGCAAGCGATCCAGCTCAGGTCGCCTTTAACGAAGCAGGACGGAGCTCAGAAGACAGTCCTTTTAGTGGAGAACCGAGTCTCCCCGGCTTCCCCCACTGGCGTCCGCAGGCCCCAGGGGAAGCCCTGGTTCTGTGGGTGGAAGAGTCGGCCCTGGGCTCACCCCTCGTCCTTCTGGCTGGTGGGCTGGCCAGGCCGGGGCTCCTGCATGGTGGACCCTGCCGTCCCCCCGGCATGGGGGGGCCACACACCCTTGTCCTGCATGCCCAGGGCTGGCAGGGGGAGCCTGGCACACTGGCCCTGCCTCCACTGGGGACTCAAGTGCCGGGCACCAGGCAGGGCAGAGTGGCTTGACCTGGTTCAGCTGCTGTACTCAGGGCTGCTGGGCACCAGGGCCCAGGGCGGGCATGGTGGCAGCCTGCTGCCATGGGTCAGCCCAGTGGCATCCCCAGAGGGTCGAGACCGCCCTGTGCTCGCTGTGCCCACAACGTGACTTCCGGGGCCCCACCTGCTTAGCCTGCCTCCGTGGGGGCGAGAGAGCTGTGCTGGGGGCTCAGCCACGCCCCTGTGCCCGGAGATCGGGGCCCGTGGTAGGGGCTCGGCTGGGTCATGCCCGCCGCCCCTGTCCCCTCTCTCCTATTTGCAGGCCTGGCTGATCGCCTGCCCTGGCCCTTCTCCCTGGTTCCCTGTGGACACTCGAGCAGAGACGGGGCGCAGGAAGATGAGTCGGCGGGAGCCCCCTGCCCCATGTGCCCTGCAGCAGCACTCCCTCGCTGCTGATATCAATTAGCCTCCAGGGCCACCTGTGGGCGTTCCTGAAACCCTCCCCTGCCCCTGACACAGCAGCTGTGCTTGGTGGACAGGAGTCCCTGGGCTGAGCCGACTCATGGACAGCAGCTGTGGCGGTGGTGCCCTTGAACCGACTGACCTGACGGCCTCCAGGGCTGGAAAGACGCCGTGAGCCAGCAACACTGAGCCAGCTCCTGCCCAAGCCGCTGGCCGCCTAAGCCCCAGGGCCTGGCCCAGGGCTGGCCGCGTCCGCACCTCCAGGACAGCTGGGGGGCCTACCTCGGCCTTGAGGGGGGACTGCCACATGACTGTGCCGCGTCCTCCAGCGTTCCTACACAGTCCAGGGGCCGGAGTGCTCCAGGCTAGAGTGGGAACTCACTTTCCAGGATGGTAAACTCGGCCACGGGGGTCCACTCGGGGGATGCTGGCACTCTCATGGCACTCAGCCAAGAGGCGGCGCCTCTCTCTGCCCATGACCAGGAGGCTGCCAGGAACAAGGAGCCAGGGCCGAGGCTGCCCGAAGCCGACTGCACTGGGCTTGGAGGGGGGAGTTCCAGGGCTACCAGGCTTGGGGGGTGGGCGTGAGCACCTGTGTGCGTGTGCGCCTCGGGCCTCCTGTGTGAGCCCCGAGCGCCTGGGTGGGCCTGGCACGCAGAGGCCCCTGGGTGCCTGCCTGCTGAGCAGCCTTCGGGAGACTGAGCCGCTGCCTCCCAGGGACCGGCCTGGGACAGGACGGGATGTGGACACCAGGCAGGGCGCTGGGGAGGCGACTGTGTGCCCCCCAGGGCTTCAGCTCAGTTCAGTTCAGTCACTCTGTTGTGTCCAACTCTCTGCAACCCCATGGACTGCAGTGCATCAGGCCTCCCTCTCCATCACCAGCTCCCGGAGTTTACGGGTCCACAGACACGGTGGGCAGAGCAGGGTGGCAGCCATCCCCAGACCAGGGTGCAGGAGCCCCTTCTGAGCCCCTCCTCCCAGACCCTGAACCCAGGGAAGCCCCCGCTTGGGGGTCCTGCTGGTGATTGCCACTGGGCCCCCAGCATCGGTTTCATTTGGGGTTGTACCCTCAGACACAGACCTCAGCACCAGCTTCCTGGACCCCCACACCCTGACTTTCGCCACCTCTGGGACCATGGCTGTTTCCAAAAGTGCTGGGCCGGGAGGGCCAGCCAGCAGCGGGCAGAGAGAGCGTTTGCTGGCAGCAGGCAGAGAGAGCCTTTGCTGGTCCGACGCGGCAGCCCTGAGCCCTAAGCTTGGAGGAGGCTAAGGAGGTCTGTGAGGAAGAGCCTATTGATTTTAATTACCCACAAACAGCCCACAGGGACAAAGGACTTTGGCTGTTTATGTAGTGGCGTGTGCGCTATTGTGGAAGGAGAGATCAAATCAGCGGCCCTCATTATTACTATAATAATAAGGCCAAAACGCTGCTCCGGGCTGAGGGCATTTTTTTTTGAAGCAATAACCTCACCACCCCGCCCCCTCACCGCCCCTCCTAGGCAGGGTCGAGCAACAAGGAGCAATTACATACTGTCGATATTAATTCAATTAAATCCAGGTTATTTATCGGGTATTATGGAAGAGGATTCTCTAGTCTTACGGAGCCGGGGCGTGACTGAGCGAGTGGGCAAGGTACAGGCCTCGAGCAAAATTGATTGTGGCACAGGCCAGAAGTCAGCGAGTGTCCAGGAGGGAGGAGGACGGGGTGGGGGCCACACGGGGATGCGGAGGTGGTGCTCCTCCCTGCGGAGAAGGATGGAAATCCAGGCGGGAGGTGTCTGAGTCCTGGCTTGGCTGCAGACCGCCGGAGAGGCCTTGGGCGAGTCATCCGAGGCCTGGCCTTGGACTTTGCAGCTGAAAACTGATTTTGGATGATGAAGATGACGTCCAACCCTGGACGATGTTGCCCAGGGTGGTGATGATAGACGGCAAGTGACATAATGAGGGAGCTGATGGCAACGACACAATGGTCAAGGTGAGAATGACGATGACAGCTGTGACGGTGGCAGTCACGGTGACGCTGGTCGTGGTGGTGGTGCTGGTGGGGACAGTGGTCACCAGGGCCCGGGTGTGGGAGGTGAGAGGCCATAAGAGAAGCATGGCTCGGGAGGAGAGCGTAGCAGAGGCAGAGAGAAGCCGTGGGCTGGGCCTGGAGGCGGGGGTTTTCGTCTCCACACGGTACGTTCATCTCACAGGGCCGTAGCGGGTACTGCAACCTGGAGGGTTCAAAGGACGGAGGCCCACCCTCTCCCTGTGCAGAGGCCAGGGTCAGCAGAGGCTCTCAGCAGGGTCCCTCGCCCCGGCTGCCAAGGTCTTCCTTCCGGTCCCTGCTTTCTTCCAGACTTTCCTCCAGTCTTCACCCCACGTGTTTCTTCCCTTCTTCTGGTAATGACACCTGTCATTGTTTTAAGGGCTCGCCCACTCCACCAGGACCTCAGCATCACTAATCACATTGCAAAGACCCCGTTTGTGCGGGTAGTCCCCTGAGGTGGGTTCCAGATGGAGAGGGATTTCGGAGGCCTGGCCAGCAGAGCCGTCAGGGAGCCTGGTGGTCACAGCTGCCGGTGACCTCTCTGGAGACCGCCGCCTTCCTCTGTGTGGCTGGGCGTGCCCTGCACTCTTGGACGATGCTCTCTGACCTGGCCTTGAACCTCAGCCGCGTGGACATCAGCGAGGGGCCAGGATCCACTCTGCTCCCTGGGCCATGCTCACTGCCTCGGGCTCCCGAGGCGGGCTGCCCATGGCCTGACGTTGGACACCGTGTCTAACCAGCTGAGATTGACCTGTTTGGGGCTCCTCATTGCAGCTGAGTGATTTGATCTGAGCCCCAGACAGCAGGCGGAGCAGTAATTGGATGTGATGGGATGGGAGGGATGGGAGGGCCACTCTCCAAGGAGGGGATGGCTGCCAGGCAACTGGGGGGACTAGGCCGGCAGGCGGGGCTGGGGCAGCCACTGTCGGCGGGAGATAAGCCCCTCACCCTCAGCCCCCAATCTCCTGGCTGGGGTCACGGACAGAGCCTGAGGCCAGATGGGATGAACACAGCCGCTGTCCGGTGCTGCCTGGCTGGCTGCCCGGAGGGCACCGTACAATTAGTTTTAAATATCAATTTCACGGCTGCTCAGGGGAGGAGAGGAGCAGGCAGGCGACGCCTGATGCAAACTGCGTGCTTTTTGCTGGAACTTGGTGAGGAAAGGCGGAAGCTGTCAACTTCACATTCAGTGGAGGGAAGGCCAGCCACCTTCTGTGGGGCCTGGTGCATCTTGACTACAGGGCTGCCAGCCCTTCCCACCCCACTTCCAGCCCTACAGGACTTCCCTGCCTCCATCCCTTGTCCACGCTAGTCCCTTCCTGCTCCTCCTCATCCTTGGGGTTGGCTGAGAAAGCCCCCTCCTCCAGGAAGCCCACCAGGAGAGCTCCTGCTGAGACCATTGATCCTGTTCTGACCAGGCCTCAGACCAGTGCTTCTGCTTCTTTCAGAGACTGGGCGTGCCTGTGACCCACCTGCCTCCCCCAGCCCCCTCCTGACCGGGCGCAGCTCTGGCCAGCCAGGCTCTGGTGCCTGGAAGTTGAAGGGAGTAGGCTGTGGTCCGAGGGCTGGTAGAATGGGGTTGGGGACCCGCTGGGGACAGTGCCAGGAATGACCAGGGATAGAGGAAACCGGGGGAGGGGGCTTGGCCTTGCTCCAAAGACAGGGGCAGGAGACTAAGGGGCAATGATGAGATCTGGAGGGCTCCATGGGTGAAGGAGCTGGGGAGGAGTACCACACAGAAGAAGGGGCTTTGGCCCCAACCTGGAGATAAAGGCAGAGCCCGCTCGGAAGAGTTGAGAAGGTGGCCCCTTTTGTGGGGACAGGGAAAGCCTGGTGAAGTTCCCCCCTGGGCAGCCCACCGCGACCCTCTGGGTCCGCACCCCCGGTGGCCTGGTGCCCAGCCCACCCTCCGCTGGACTGGAGGGCGCTGAGCCGTCCTGGGGGCTGCACTGGCCGCTGTGGGCCTGGGCGGGACCCCCAAGTGCGCACGCGCCCCGCCACCACTTTCCACTCGGGGTGGTGGGGCACCCGGGAAACGACGCTGAAGGAGAGCACCCGCTGGGTCCGCGGGCGAGGGCGTGTGGCCCCCCGGCGCGGAGCAGGTCCCTGGGGCGCCCCCGGGCGCCACCTCTGCGGCGGCCCCGCGGTGGGAGTGGCGGTCCCCAGACGAGCGGCGGAAGCACCGGGCGGCGACCCGGGGTCCGCGCGCCTCTCACCCGCCGCGCCGCCGCGCGGACAATTTGTCTCCGTCTCCCCTCTCCTAAAACACTTTTATCAAAATTGGCGGTCACACCGCGCTGAACCGTGGTGGCCTCAATCTTAAACGCCGCGCTGCAGATTTTAATTTGGGGAAGATTAATGCGCTCCCGGCGTCGGCAGCGCCGCGCCCGTTATCGGGCCTGACGTGTGTCAGCGGTACCCGCGCGCGTGTCCCCGTGTCCGGGTCCCCGGGGCGCGGCGCCGCGCCTGGCCGGCTCGGGGAGGGGGGCCGACGAAGCCCCGGGCAGGATGCTGGGAGCCGGGACCTGTGCCGCGCTCCCCCGGCCGCCAGGCCCCTTCCCCGGCCCGTGGCCTGTCACCCTCCACCTCGGAGTCCAGGGCCGGACCTCCAGGGGCGACCCCCAGACTCTGGGCCTCACACCCCGCTGAGCCCGGGGCTCTCGGAAAGTTGGTGCCTTGTGGGCCCTGAACTCGACTCCTCAACCCCTCCCCAGGGCAGGGCTGCCTGGCCTCACCCCGCACCCCTGCTCCAGCTCCGCCTCCAGGGTCTCTCCAGCGTGGCCCCCACTTCCAGGCGACAGCCTCGCCTTCAGGCCCATGGCCCTTGACCCCAGGCTCAGTTGACCCGCTGGGGTGTCGGTGAGCAGTCAGCTCACTCCCTCTTCTGTTCAGCCCTGCAGGGACCCCTGCCGGCAGAGCGGCTGCCCCCCCCCCCCCCCCCCCCCCCGCTGTGTGCCCGCCTCCTCCCCTGCCCCCGCGGTCCCCCTCCCTCCTGCCCGCCCGAGAGCCCAGCAGCCCCAGCCGGTGCTCGGGATGTGTCCCTGCCCCGACTCCAGCTGCCAGCACTGACCTTGGGGAAAGGCCTGGCCTGGACCGGAGGAAGCACGTGGGGAGAGGCCAGGGAGGATGCCCCCTGACCCCAGCACTCACCGGAGGGTCTGGGCCCACCCCTGAGGGGCTCCCAGGAGGGAGTGCGCTGGGCCACGGGCCCATAAATGGCTCTTCTTTGGACCCTGAGCTCTGGGCTCTCTGACCTGCCCCCAAGCCCTGCACCCCCATTGCCCCAACCCCGCTGCCCTGGGGAAGCCTCCCTGGTCCCCACAGCGGCGGGCACCCTCTCGGCCTGGGCTCTTTCTCACTGGCCACCCTGAGCACCGGAGAGCAGCAGGTGGAGGTCAGGGCTGGGTGGGCATCAGAACACAAGACCTGATTCACAGGCCGAGCTCCGTCCAGTACATCCTTGTGGCCAAGGGTCTGCCCGCCCTGGTGCTGCAGGGTCTGCTCCCACGGGTCCTGGAATATGTGGGTAAAATTGGTGGACAGGAGAAGTTTGAACCGCTGGTTCCGTTGATCAACTATGTGACATTCATTCATTAATTCAGGGATATTCACTGGAGTCTGGCTGCAAGGGGTAGCGAGGGGTCAGCAAAGCCCCATCCTGCTTGTGAGCCACGTGTGACCTCCCCAGTGATGGGAGCTGAGAGACCGATGGGGGGACCGCCCCACAGTCAGAGGATGCGGAAGGTGCGGTGTGCTTCACGCTGGCAGCGGGCGGGGCTCCTGTGGGCCGAGGTGCTGGAGGCTGAGGGCCTTGGGCAGAGTCTGCACCATAATGTGGGGTGGGCTGGGCAGGGTATGAGGGTCAGAGGGGGTGGAGGGATGGGGCCAAGAGTGAGGAAGGGGCCCAGGAAGACAACCTGTTTGTGGCCCGAGCACCAGGAGTGTGGGGTGGGCGCTCATCTGGGATGGAAGGGCCACGTCCCGGTCTGGACCCTCAGGAAGGAGGGGCAGTCAGCGGGCACTGAAGGGTCTGACCCCAGCCTCTGTAGAGCTGAAGTGAAGCTGTGGGGAGCTGGGCAGGGGCCCTGGGGCTGTGTCCAGAGAGGAGAGGGCATCCTGGGTGTGTGCACACTGGGCTCTGATGTCTCACACTTGCAGGCTCTCCTTGCCCTGCATGAGTGGTCAGGGAGGGCTTCCTGGGGGAGGAGACCCCGAGGGAAAGAACTTGGGAGAGGAGTCCAAGGCCAAGGACAGGGAGGGAGGGAGGCAGGACAACAGGGCTAGGGAGAAAGGCAGGAGCTGCTGGGGTCTCAGAGGTCATGTGTTGGTCTCGATCCCATGGGTTACAGGAGCCACCTGGGGTATCAAGCAGAGTGACTGGTCACACAGG